>LPNX010747961.1:109502-206849 GCA_001517045.1 Pseudotsuga menziesii | reverse complement strand
TGCACTAATCCAATATGTCAGCAAAGAGGTTTCATTCTAGATAAGTAGCAATGGAGAGTTGTATAGCACCATGAGCTACTTACCCATCGCATACATATTAGTAATATACTANAGATAAGTAGCAATGGAGAGTTGTATAGCACCATGAGCTACTTACCCATCGCATGCATATTAGTAGTATACTGTCATTAATGCAAACATCCTATCATGCATAACAAAACATTGAAANAAATGCATAACAAAACAATGAAATGACAATTGAATACTTATCTTTATTTGTTTCGTGGGTACACTGCTTCTTGAGCCTTCAGCTTCATCGTCTTCTTCATTCATGGTAGCATCGTTTCTTATCCAAATGCTAAAGAGGATAAGAGGTGCTTCAAGAGTTCAGATCTTCATATTCTTCATTGCTTGAGGGATCTTCTTTGGATGGTAAGAGCTTGATCTTCAGTTGCTCCGAGCTTCTTCTTCTTGTGAGTTCTCTTCTCAGAGTCTATTGAAAGCAATCACTTTCTTCTGGCACACATTCCTCGAATGAATCCTACGATCCTGGGAGGCCATTCAAAATGGCCATCACCACTTCTGCATTCTTCACTTCTTCTTTTACCGCTTTTGATTTGAGAGACTCTTATGACTGCATGGTCTCTTCATTCTGGATTCTTTAGGTCATATTCTGATTTTTGTTCTTCCCTTCAAATAGCTTGAAATTCTGGAAGACCTTCAACAGCTTTGCTTGCAATAGGTAGTGCTCTGAAATGCACATGTGCAAGCCTTCAAATCTCATTTGGCTCTACTGTGTTATGGATCAAGGATTGTTCTGGATGGTCCTTGAATTTGTGCAAGCCTCCTTCTTATTCTCCAATCACTACCGCATCATCGATAGTCTTTCCTTGAGTCCCGTCATATGTTTGGAAGCCCCACTGTCTATGAGTCAATCATCACTTCTGTGAGAGCTGATATCATAACCTATTCATCCTTACTTGAAGAATCTTCACTTTCATATCTGGATCTCTTTCTGGATGGTTCATCATCCTCTGCAGCATGATGTCTTCTTTGGCCTTGACCAAGTTCTTCTTGTGAAAGGCTTCTAACCCCGTCTCCCTCTGAAACTGGAACCTCTATACTCATGTAGGTGTCCAATACATTTTCTTGAGAGAGATCAAATACTTCTAGGCTTGGAAGTTGTCAACTTCCCCAAGCTTGTCACCAAGCTGATGTGATATATCATATTGAAATGAGAACCTCAAATGGAAATAGCAAAGGATTAGATCTTACCGATTTGAGGTGTCCGTCCTTGTCCCGGAGTTTGCTGATCTAGGGTTTGTCACAGAAACCCTAATTTTCAAAACTTGGAAACTTTCAGATCTGATTGGACAAACAGTAGATCTCTTCAAATGGAGCTGTTCAATGTACTCCTTTTCTGAAAACAGTGGAGGGAAGCTCTCGAAAGAGGAAGCCCTAATTTACTGATTTCTTCTGCAGAAATGCTTGTTACTGTTTCTATGATACATCCGAAATTACTACTCCTCTATGTCTGAAATTTCACACTGAGGTGACCTCACATATCCCTGATCCAACACCATAGGTTTCATCAGAATTGGTTTCACCATTTGTGATTTATGATCCTTTTCCCAAGGTGACCTGTTACAGGACTGTTCAAAACAGTGAAGTTGTACGGCATTCCACGTGTCACTGGTTCATCTTCTAAGTCTGATCTTTGGACCACAAAAATTACAGTCTGTTCTCTTTCTGTAACATTTTCAGGAATTCCATTTGGACCTCTGTATCCCAAGATATTGCATATCTCCCCAGATGTCCTGTTTAGGGATGAATTCTGGAAGAGGATGGAACCCTAAATTGGAGAGATCATATCTCCTGGAGTACAATGAATTTGAGTCTGATTTTTGGACACAGGATTCATCAGGATGTTATATTCGGCCCCTGCAATTTTCAGCATTTGAGACTTCGCCAATCTCAGAATATAGCGACTATACCAAAACTTAGCAGTTTTAGTATTTAGGGTTTCTCCTAGCTCAGGGTCAAACTAGGGTTTGACTTTCCTGGAGTTTTACCCAACCAAATTTCTTGATCCAGGTCTCTAAAATTCGGTTTTGATAAGGAGAATAACCCCATGCTTGTCTCACTCAAAAATTCATCTTCTGTAGAAAGCCCTAATTTCTGCATCGAAGACTGAAAATGCTCGGAATCAAATTCCGTTTCGACAGAAAGATGCGCCCTTCAATGGGGAGTCATCTTAGCATACTTTTGCTGAAAATCTGTGGAGGAAGATCCATAAAATAGGAAGCCCTAGTTCCTGTAGCTGCACAATGTCTTCTTCTCAGGTTAGCTCTGATACCATGTTAGTTTTTCAACATTTAAGCTAGCATTATGTTAGGATCTTTTCACTGAGAGAATAACAAGCACATCAATAACATAAACACATCACATGAGACAAGAGACACAAAGAGTTTTGATCGGGGAAACCATAAATGGAGAAAACCCCGCAACTTCCTCTAAGATAGTATCACCCCAAGACGTGAAACCCAAAACAGTAAGATGTACTCCCAACACAGCAGTAGCCTTCTGTCTTCTGTCAAGCCAAAGTATTTCCTTCTCCAATAGTGCGCCACACTTGAGAGAGCAAGTGATGTATTTCACAAGTGATAAATAGAGAGACTCTCACTCTCTATTTATATTCATCCGTTCACTTGAATTTCCTTTTCACACGTAGGCTCAACCTAATAATTACTACTTGAGCCTACACCTTAATTAGTGTATAATAACTCAAGTGCCCCGAAACTGTGGGGACTTACCTAATGACTTGATATGACTTGATTACATTATTAATCCTCCCGATCGGAACATCGGGGCATGACCACATGACTCAAATACATAATAGAGACATCCCGGAATAAACATCGGGTTACAATATACATAGAAGAATACATTCCGAAGCTACATATACATCAACAATCAAGTCATTGTGGGTAACCCTCCTATTGATCAAGGGTTAAAGTCCTTGCAGTTCTGGGGCACTAGGGTTATTAGACTCTCCTAGAGAAGTCGACCCTAGTAGGTTATTGTCAATTCGAGAATTAGTATAAATAGAGAGTGAGGCTCTCTATTTATCACACACTCACTCACACTCAGTTGTAGCGCATAGCTGAGGAAGAAGAAGACACTGGGGCTAGGAAGAAAGAGGATACTGCTGTCGGGAGATCATCTTACTGTTTTGGGGTTTTACTTTTGGTGCTGATTCTATCTCTGAGGAAGTTGTGGGGTTTTCTCCATTTATGGTTTCCCCGAGGAAAAACATTGTGTTCATTGTCTCTTGTGTTTGATTGCTGTACTTGTTATTCTATCAGTTAAAGATCCTAACATAATGCTAGCTTGGATGATAAAATTCTAACACCAACTACATTCATGTGGCTTATGGACAATGTCTTCAGTAAGTATTTGGATAAATTTGTATTGGTTTTTACTAATGCCATCCTTATTTATTCAAAATTTGAAGAAGAACATGAATAACATCTTAGAATGTTTTGAAAATATTAAGAGAGCATTAATTGTATGCAAAATTTTAGTGAGTGTGACTTTTATCAAAAGAAATTTCATTACTTGGTACACACCATCTCAGATAAAGGAATTGCAACTGATCTAGAAAATAATATTAAGGCTATCATGAGTTGGTCTACTCCAAAATATGTGACAAATGCAAGATCATATATGCGACATGTAGGGTATGATCAAATATTCATTAACAGATTTTGCAAAATTTGTCACCCATTAACCTCATTGCAAAATAAAGGAACACAATTTATGTGGTCTAAAAAATGTGAAGAATTTTTCTAGTAGCCGGAACAACTTCTTACTGATGCACTTAGCCTAAAAGTACCAGACCCAAATAGAGATTTTGTAGTGTGTACATACACCTGTAAAAAATGATTTAGTGGGGTTCTTATACATGATATCCATGTGTTGAGTTATAAGTCTAGGAAACTAAAAGAACATGCAAAGAACTATGCCACTCATGACCTAGAACTTGTAGTTATAATCCATGCATTGAATATGTGGCGTCATTACTTAATGTGCAATAAATTTGTATTGACGACAACCACAGTGTGTTGAAACAGTTATTTGATCAACCAAATTTGAATGGAAAACAAGCTAGATGGTTATATTTTATTAGTGAATATGACTTTGAGATAAGAAACACAAAAGACAAAGAAAACAAAGTAGTCAAACGCACTCGACATGAGTATGCAAGTGATGAATATGGAAATAATCAATACTTGTAAATTTGACTTAAAAATTAGAGTAAAAGAAGTCTTTTGTGATGATGAACACTTCATTCAAGTAAGAAGCAATTTTTTGCAAGAATAATTTGAACTTGAATATAATGGTTACCGGATTTTTGAAGATGGATCATTTCTCTATAAAGATAGACTATACATTCCTAATTCACTAGAGTTAAAAAAACACCATGGATAAAAATACACAAGACCTAGGCTACAAATAGATGATTTCTACAACAAGGAAACACTATTATTGACATGTAATGAAAACATATATTGCAAAATACATTTCAATATGAATTGAATGCCATTAGGTCAAAGTCGAACACAGACATCTATTAGGCCTATTACAACCCTTGCCAATTCCTATGTGGAAATGGGAAGTAATAACAATGGATCTTATTAGATGTCTACCCAATACAATGGAACAACTTAATGTTGTCATGGTTGTGGTAAACAAACTGAGCATGATTTCTTACTTTATTCCCATATAATCTACACACAAGACAATCACTATTGTAGAAATACTTATGAGGGAAATTTTTCAGGTTGCACAATATGCTTACAACAATTATATCATATGGAGGTTCAAAATTTACTTCAAAATTTTAGAAAGGACTGCTTAATGGATTAGGCACACAATTAATTTTCAATACTGCCTGCCTATCATAAAAAAATATATCGTCAAATAGAGATAAAAAATCAAATACTAGAAGACATGCTTTGCATTTATGTCATGAACAACCAACTAAGTAGTGTAAGTTTTAAAACTATGCAGAGAAGCAAAGCATACAGATTCTTTTAAGCAAAATAGAGATCACAACACATCATTCACACATAAACACAGAGATTTACCGTGGAAACCCTTCACCGGGAAAACCAGAAAACCTTGGAGCCACACCTCCTATTTTCTCTTCATTACATTATGAAATCCTCACAATACAAAATATAGGTATTTTGCAACATCCAAATACCCTAATCCACTAACCCGGTGTTATCACTCCAGGAAACTCCTCTAGGTTGCAGCTCGAGGATGACTGGTAACTTAAATGTTTTTATGGTTTTCTAAGTGGATCAAGTCAGGTGACCTATAGGACCTCACACTCTCAAGACATGCATGAAACTCAATCAGGGATAAGGCTTCTAACTACCACTGTTCAGAGGCTTGATAATATGGTGCAGAGATGGAGAACTTATCATGCTGGCAGATTCATACATAAAACATATATATATAAATGGCTAATCATAACAAGGAAAGTACTTATAATTCAAATCATCAATATGTAGATAGGATGACAACTATCAGACATCAATTAACACAAATAAACCTGAACAAGACATTCAAGCATAAGCACGGAACATACAAGAAATGGAAGCTGAACATATGATAGAAAAAGAGCTTATATTAGGTCATGAGCAATATGAGAAGCTTGATAATAGTAATGATCTCAAGGTCCCCGAAGTCGAACTCTTTCTATAACATAAGTCTTAGGCTTTATAGCCTTTACAAAAATATTCAGATCCTGAAAAATTGGATTTGTTTTACTAAAAATAGATAAAATTAATGTTTTTGCAAAATTAGGCCAGAAACCCTAATTTAACTACTAGTTTAACTAAATCTAACACTTGTTCACTCTTTGAACCTTTTGATGGCTGCAGTGAGTACTGGAGGAAAGCTGTAACTGGTCTTCTGATGGATGAGCCACTTTTGGTTAAAATAGGTAGGGTTTTGTGACCCTCTCCTCTTTGATGTATCCCCAAAACTGGAACATACCTCCTTTGATGGTGCACTTTAGCAACTTTAAGCTCTTACACTTCATCCTGCTCTTTCCCAGGTGTTGGTGAAGTAAACTCTTCATTTTTCTGCTATAACCTACCCTGTTAGGTCAACTTTTGCCCTAAAAATTTGGCCAAACTGCTGAAAACTGGGGCTCAGAGATGCATTTGGTTATCCAAATTTGTGACACCTGTGTATAAACTGAAAGAGGTTTTTGTATATTGGTGTTTTGTGAGAAAAAAAC
The DNA here is from genome assembly GCA_001517045.1 of Pseudotsuga menziesii. Taxonomy (NCBI): domain Eukaryota; kingdom Viridiplantae; phylum Streptophyta; class Pinopsida; order Pinales; family Pinaceae; genus Pseudotsuga; species Pseudotsuga menziesii. Next base: position 200,533 of record LPNX010747961.1, on the reverse strand, counting down.
CTCTCTCAGTTTCTTGAAATTCGTTTCCATTTTCCAGATATCTGTATTTCAAAAACACGTGTAAAACAGGGAAATTCTGAGATCCGAAAATTAGGGCTCAGAGATGGACTTGATTCTCCCAATCTGAAATACCTGTAGGAAAAAAGAGAGAGGTTATTGTTCTATGACATGTTAGGAAAAAAACCTTTGAGCATTTTGCAAAATGATTCTCCAGTAGCTCAGTATCATTGTTTTAAAATGATGCCTTTTCACAGTAAAACTCTAATTTCGGTGGCTTAGAGCGCCTTGAAATTTCGGTCTTAGCTACCGAAAGTCTGCTTTTGTTGGCTTAGAGACCATTTTGAAACCACGCTTAGCCACAGAAACCTGTGTTTTGAGTTTTTTGAGCGGGTCCTCCTCCCTATGCCTTTTAGGTGGTTAATCATGCTAAATTATGACACGCCTCATGCTGATGAATTTGATTTTGATGGGCATACAACCGTTTTCACTTTTTGTCCTTTTCGGTGGTTAAGAGTATTTAGGGTTTTGTTTGCTAGCTACCAAAAGCTGAGCTTTCGATGGCTAATGAACCGCTGCCACGTTCGCCCAAGACACCGAAACTTTCTTTCCAAAAGAACATGCGTAACGAGCTTTCGATGATTTACTGTCTTTCCAGATCTAATTGTTTAGCTACTGAAAGGTAGGGCTTTCGGTGGCTAATGAACTATTTGAAAGTTCGCCCAAGCCATCGAAAGTTTCCCTTTCCAAAAAGGTATCTCATTTGCTTTCGGTGGTTAATGTCCTCCTACAAACACTCGCTAAGCTGCTAAAACCAAAGCTTTTCGGTGGCTAATGAGCTGTTGGAAAACTTCCTTAAGCCACCGAAAGTCCTTTCCCAGAATTTTAATAAGAACGTGATGAGCAAGCTTTCGGTGGATAATCATGGTCCTGCGTTAAACTATTAGCTACCGAAAGCTAGGATTTTCGGTGGCTAATGAGTTATTGAAAATCTCACCTAAACCACCGAAAGCTAAAAGTTTTAAATTTATCAAATAACAGAACATCAGATACCCCAAATTTGTTAGTCATCCCAATATCTTTCATAATATGACTTGAAATCTTCATCCTATCAAAAATAAATTATATGAGTGAACTTATTGAAAATAAATTTATTTTGGGAGCCACCGAAAGTTTCCCTTTCCAAAAACGTATCTCATTTGCTTTCGATGGGTAATGTCCTCCTGTAAACACTCGCTAAGTTGCCGAAACCAAAGCTTTTCGGTGGCTAATGAGCTATTGGAAAAATCGCCTAAGCCACCAAAATTCCTTTTCCAAATTTTAATAAGAACGTGATAAGCAAACTTTCAGTGGATAATCATGGTCCCGCGTTAAACTATTAGCTACCGAAAGCTAGGCTTTTCGGTGGCTAATGAGTTATTGAAAATCTCGCTTAAGCCATCGAAAGCTAAAAATTTCAAATTTATCAAATAATAGAACATCAGATACCCCAAATTTGTTAGTCATCCCAATAACTTTCATAATATGACTTGAAATCTTCATCCTATCAAAAATAAATTGTATGAGTGAACTTATTGAAAATAAATTTATTTTGGGAGATAACACCCAGATTAGAAAAAGACTCCAATCCCTTAACCAGGATTAAGTGACATATTTTTAGACAAATTTTAAAAATAGCCACAAACAGCTATAAATAGCCATAAAATCTATAAACAACCAAAAGGATCGCCGAGCTGCAGCGCTGACATGCGCATCTCCCCTCCATACACACATGCAAAGAATATAACATATACCCAACAAGTAGGAAGATGTAATATACTCAATGGTGCGACACAACACCGAGGTTGAGTATTCAGGGTTCCTGACAAGGAGAAGGCTGAGTCTAAGTTAAGAACATCAGAGTATTACTCTTTAAGGTCAGGCTAACATGCCAAACAAATTAAAACTTCTAAAACTATCAACCATTAAGGAAGATTGTGCTTCCAATGCAACCTAGGTCCCAAATCTACATGCATTGCAGTGTAATGACACAATAATACATTCAAACCATAACCTATTCACATGTTTACTAAGGGAGGCCAAGGTAAGGAATGCATAAAAACCAACCAAGGTTTCCCCGTTAATTAAAGATGCCAAAAAGTCTTATTGTACATTTTGATTTTGATTTTATTTATGCTTTAATAAAATTTAGAAAATTGCTAAGATAAGCATTGTATATACCCCTCCACGTTAGTTTTTTTTTTAATAATTTTTTGTAAAAATAAAAAATATTTTTAAATTAAAAAAAACTTTACTTTTACTTTGAGTTTTACTTTTAATGTTAATGTTAATTTAGATATTAAATTTAAAAAGAAAAACAAAACATAAAGCAAAACAAAACCTTTTCGTTATGGAAAAAACAATTTTCATTTTCCCTCTCAAAGCAAATCTTGGAATTTTTATTTTCCCTCTCAAAGGAAAGCTTGGAATTTTCATTTTCCTTCCAAAAAAAAGTGTAATTTTCATTTTGTTTGAAATGAATTTGATATGATCCAAAGTTTGGAAGGGGTTTCCTGTTACCTACAGTTTGATGTGATTGTCTCGTTTGGATTCAAAGGCATAGTGCTTTTTTGATGTAGGTGTTTTCATTTCGACTTCTCACTTAAAGACATTCCTACTACCCATTCCATTCCAAATTATCGGTGGAAGCAGATTGGCGATGTAGATCCTTGGTGAATGGATCGAATGGGCTGCCTTTTTTTCTGGGTCAACAGAGGTATTTATTTTTATTCTATGCTGTAAATTCATCATTATAATTCGTAGGAACTTGAAAAAAACTATTAGGTTATACATGCAATGGATAGTTTCCATTGTTGTTTTTCTGGTAAGTTACGATAGATTCATAAATTTAATTCAATAAAAAAATATCAGAGTTAGGGTACCCACAAACCCAATCAGAGATCAAAACCCACACAGTTCTGCACCTATTCTTCAAAACATGTAGAGAGGCTTATTAAGACCTTTGCCAAATTTTCCAAATCCATTTTTGTTGGCCTGGAATTCCAATCATTGGCCTGAGGATATTGGAGCACTATGAGGATCTTAGTAATTTTAACAGTCTGTCAAATTATGGAGTTAACTGAGCGCCAATCAAAATTATTTTAATATTGCATAGAGCCTGTTTGGATTCATTGTTCTTCATGATCTTTCCCAGACATTTGGATTCATTGTTCTTAGCATCCTTGGACTAGTCTGGGACCCCGTAAGTGTTTTTTGTTGCGGGAAAACATAAATTGTAACAGGTCGATGCATATGACATGGTTAACTGTAAGCAGATAGAATTGAATGCTTCCTGCGTGGGTAAACATAAATGGATATTCTATTTGTTGTTTCCAAGAGCATTTCTATTTCCATCTCCAATCACCATCAATAGTGACCTCAACATGCATTGGTACTGCGTCCATCATTGTGGGCAAGCAAACCTAATTGGAAACACCTCCACCTTATTGGAAACAACTCATTTTGTAACTCGTGTAGCATATCGTTATGTGAAAGGTTGAAAGGGTGATGGGGTATGCTGTAGACTTGAGTAACATGTCCTTCGTGTGGGAATGAGGGTTGACTGAATGGGGAGAAACAACACTATGTGGAAGTACATTTCTTTGCAAATGGAATCAGAGCATCTCCTATAGTGGCATTGTATTTTTCTGTTAAAGGCCACACTATTTTATTCAACTTATTGACATCATTCGACTATAGTGGATCAATTAATTACGCTGGACGGTGGAGACTCGAGATATGCATGTGATTTCTCCTGAAAAAGGATAGTCCATTGCCTTAGAAATTATATAGTGATTCTTCACTGATCAAAGATTAGAAACCAGGAGTAATACAGAAGATGATTCTAAGAGACATCCCCATCCCTTTCTCGTCTAAAAACAATCATATCCTTCTTGCAATGGATTGGAGATCATGGAAGCCGCTGCACATGGCTTGCGCCACTGCCACAACTTATTTTTCCTAAGAATAATACTCAGTCGTGAATCAGAGTGGAATCCTAGTCACGGCAATCAAAGGATGGTGATTTATATAAGGTAAAGTGAGCCAGTATGAGTTTGTTAGTATTAAATGCAGCTCTTTAACACCATACACTTGTCTTTCGGTTTTCATTAAAAACGTCTAGTTCGTTGCATCAATGTCCAACTGAAATGTCTATCTTCGCACTCGACTATTGTGTCATCATTAATCACCTTACCTGTTCAGGAAAGGAGTGGAGGAGGTTTCTCATATAGGGGTTCACCCCCAATATATGACCAGCCTCAACTTGCCATTTCAGGTTGATGTACCACCCTTCAAAGTTCAACCAAACATTGCATTGTTAGAGACCTGCCTCTATAAATTGAAAATCATTGCAGGTTACTGCCATTACTGAATCTCAAATAGCAGCAACGAGTAGAAAATACACATCCTTACTCGTACTGAACAATGTAAATGTGATAGAAATAGAAGCAACGAGTATAAAATACGCATCCTTATCTTTAGCAATGACTGAATGGTGAATGTGAACTCGTACTGAAAAACTATGGGTACCTTATTGATCCTTCGTTCTCTCTTGCATCAGTTTCAATCCATCTTTATGTCCTTTGTACTGCCTCACCTCAAACATTGGTTGTGTGTTCATTGTACCACCTCACCTCAAAATATGTTATCCATATCAATCGAATTTGAGGTATAGCAAACCCTGCTCCTGCCCCAATTTGTAGGTTGCTTAAAAGTTATGAAACCAACCATTTTGATCCTACAATTGCCTCGACACCCTCAAACAAGAATATTTTATTATGAAAATGCGTGGTTGAGGTAGCAAAGCTGTCCTTCGTTTTGGTCGGGGATTTTGGGATCTATCAGAACCACCTCTTAGGCAACCCACCCTTAGTTGAACCGCTTCAGTTTCTCTATTCCATTCCATTCCTTTAAGGGTTCACTTTATAAAAGCATGCATTAAATAAGGTTTTTCAGATTGACAAACCAACATAGCTTTTAGATCTTGCTTCAGGGATTTCCTGGCTCGTCCCTTCCTACCCTTAGGCTCGCTGTCGCTAGTCATATTACGTATATAATGAGCTCTCCATGGGACCTGATTCCTTTCACTCGTTGGGTGACCTCTAACGATGGCTCCATTTAGGGCCATGATATTTCTAGCACTTTCATCAACTAGACATGATTTTTTGAATTGGGCCATGATATTTCTAGCACTTTCATCAACTAGACATGATTTTTTGAATTGTAGAGGTGATAGGACACCTTTTGTTTGTTACTAGATTAGATAGGCTTTTTATGAATTACAGAGGCGATAGTCACATTTCAAATATCTATATTAGTGGACCCAGGATTGGTATCCATTTTAACTTTGTAAATCTCAGTGGTAATAAAATTGAGACATGTTGCATAAAATTCAAAGAGTAGGTTAAAATCCTAAAATGGTTTCTTAAAGCTATGTTTCTTGTATATAATGACAAAACATAATTATACCAAGATAAAGTGGCATACCACTGGGAGGATCAACACCTACAATCGGTTCATTGTAGAATGCATACAGTTGCATATTCTCACATCCAACATCAGAAGAAACATAATACTATTTCTGGCTCATAAATACTCGATACCTTTGGGACAAGAGTCAATTGCCATATATAACACATTTCTTCCTTGTGGCATGATCAGTGCATGACATCTTGCCCCATACTTATTATTTATCTCTAGTCATGCAAGTTCTACACATGACAAGGATTAACAAATGATATCAAACTATATTCCTATGTAAATTAAAAAGGTGCATAAAATTTCAGAGACAAGTAGAAAACCAGCATAGGAGAATATGCCCCATAGTTTCAAGGTTAGGAAGCACCAAATATGCAATGCCAACATAACATGTATACCCCAGGTACGTAGATTATTTTAGCCCAAAAATCTTCTTGCGTTCTTGTAATATTAACTTGTCATTGACAAGAATAATTGCATCCAATCTTATGTGATGTATTTCTAGAGACTTGATAAGCTACCAATGTGCATCACAAGAATAGGATTTGGGAGCTTATGCCATCATTACCTTGACCATATGCCATCTGAAGCAACCAAAAGGTCACCCTCATAATGGCGACCATCCTCTAATGTTACCACTACCTGATTAACATTGCCCAGTCAACATACCATGAATACACACATCTGACCCAAATTCTAACAATACTTTTGATTGTAATCAAAACTTGAAATTTCCATTATCCTAATCTTGCAATGATTTCCCGGGCAATGTATCTTTGCCACATTAAATGTGGTAAATAAATATCTAAACATTACCTTTGTACCATCATCTTCAAAAACATTGACATTACTAATATTTTCAATGATCTCTTATCCGAATGCACATGCTAAGATTTGTTGTGAAGCCATCCAACTAATAACTCTAGTAATAGGGAGTCCCCTTTCTTCTTTACGTGTAAATGTATTGAATTTGATGTACCTGGAAGCGAAGGGAATTAGCCAAAGCTAATAAAAAATGATCTTCAAATTTACAACTAAGCTCGGATATCTGAGAAAAAAACCTTCAAATGAGAAACTATTAGGTTCCCTTCCCTTAGGTCTCGACTCTCAACTGGCCTAATATCATTTGGAATGAGGCTAAACAAATAATTTATCTGATGCTATTGGGTTGGGTGTGGGCAGCAAGATAGTTGGTCAGGCTGCCCACATAGTCCCTAGATCCGTTTATATTTCTAGAGGCGAAGAAGCGGTCATGGATATGTAACCACATGGACATGGACACTTGTATTTACAAGATAGTAAGAACCCCATCATATTCACATGGCCATGGACAGTAGTATTCGACGTGTTCATAGATGCATTTATATTTCTAGAGGCAAGGAAGCAGTTATGGAGCTGTAACCACGTGACCACAGACACTAGTATTCAACGTATTCCTCATAAAAAAATCATTCAATTTGGGTTCATGAATATGAAGTATGTTTCTATGTTCTACTCTAACATTGGAGGCATTTAATTTCAATACACTCCTTAGGAATTAGCTCATGAGTTATATCAAATGTTCAATTTTTGTTACAAAAAAAAAGAAAGGCTAGAATTATGGCGACATGAGAAAAATATATAAAAGTTAGTAATCCCAAGGAATTTAAGCTTAGAATTGATTCTAAAATATCCTAGGTACCTAACAATGAGAAAAGCAATAGTTACAATTCAAATCTTATAATGATGGTTAGGGTTAACACCATTCAAAAGTTATAGAATAATGGGTTGAATAAACAATTTTACAACATTCAAATCTTTTTATATCCATGTTCATTGCAAGCTTTAATTCCTAATAGTGATCTTATAGTTTTACGTTTTACATTACTGCCCTTTATGGTGAATATTTTGTTCCTTATATGATTGCAAAGGAACAACCACGAGTTCAATTAAATGTTTAAAATAGGATGAGTACAACTAATGTCACCATGCAAGTATCCTAGAATGTCTAACATAAGTTAATATCACTAAACCGATTATTTTTGTTGATCCAAATAATCAATCAATGCTCTTCGTAACATGAAGAACTCCATCTTGATAAGGTGCTTTTGCATCACCAATTTAGAATTTATATTCTCATGGGTGCAAAAGAACTTGGGTGTTTATGTTTCAGTTTCCGTCCGGAAATTCACTAGGGATATTTATTTTTCATAAACATATTACATCACAAAGCATACAACTAGGGTCATGAACAGAGGCTCAAGGTCATTTTTTGGTACAAGAACTTTTCTGTCCATTCTTATGGTACACTTCACAACCTTGAGACAACCAAGTCTCAATAGTATGCCCTTATGGGGTTGATGGAACACAGGGAAACCTTGTTGAGCATTGGGGTGATTTCCCATATCTTAAAAGGCACAAGGTTTTTGTTCATAACTAAATAGGGACAAGTTCCATCGTCTTGTTATAGGATAATGCATTGAGGAGAGATACAAATGGAATAATTAAGAAGCATGGAGGTAATCTTTCAAAACAAAAAAGTGTAGCGACCACACTGCCAAACAAACTTTGAGGGAGAAAGGATGGTTGAAATAGGGGGTGTCGAGAACCCCCCTAACATATATAGAAATTATAACAAAGCTTTGGAAACCACCCATCAACTTATGAGCTCCTAATATTTCTACAGGAGAAACCAAAATGGAGAGCATCTTGTGCCTGTTGATGTAATTGTAACTTCAGAATGTATTCATCCGTATTTCTTATGTATTGTAACCCGATGTTTATTCCGGGATGTATTGTAATGTATTTGAGTCATGTCATACCCCGATGTTTATTCCAGGAAGTTTCTATAACGAGAAAGTCATGTTAAGTCATTGTGGGTAACCCTCCTATTGGTCAAGGTTTAAAGTCCCCACAGTTGTGGGGCCCTTGGGTTATTAGACTATCCTAGTGAAATCGACCCTAGGTGAGTCATTGTAAGTCGGGGCAATAGTCCCCACCATTGTGTTACCATCCTATTGGTCGGAGGAGGCAAAGTCCCCACAAGTGGTGGGGCACTAGGGTTATTAGACACTCCTAGAGATGTCGGCTCTAGTAAGTAATTGTTAAGTGAGGTCGACATGTTGGAGTGGGTTCCAAGTGAACGGAAGAATATAAATAGAGAGTGAGAGCCTCTCTATTTATCATACTCATACACACACACACACTCATTGGGGCACCCGAGTGAGAGAGGAGAAGCTCTCTCAGTGAGAGAGAGAGAGAGACTACTGCTATTGGGAGATCAACTTACTGTTTTCCGGTTTTACCTTTTTGGTGCTGATTCTATCTCTGAGGAAGTTGCAGGGTTTTCTCCTTTATGGTTTCCCCAAGGAAAATTCTTTCTGTCTCTTGTCTCTTGTGTTGTGCTTGAGTTTTATTGATGTGCATGTTATTCTCTCAATTAAAGATCCTAAGATCATAATGGTAGATTGGATGATAAAAATCTAACAGTGCCCCACTAAAGACAAATATATGGTGGAGAGAATTTCAAATTTAAATATCACGGTTGATCCAATAGTTGTGGAAGATGACATTTTAAATTTGAAATAAAATTTAATGATCTATATATTATAGGACTCCGGGAAACTCATAGGAGGATATGCATTGTCTTTGCTAAGGCCTGAGCAGAGGTCACTTCTTGATCACTTTCTCTTCTATGGAAGACAAAGCTCCAGTATTTGAAAGGAAGTTGTGATTCATCAGTAGAACAACCCTATTCATTATGTTTTGGACTTCATGATTTGATCTAAGGTTGGAAATAACAGGAAAAACATCAATTTAGGTATTAGATATAACTAAAGAAAGAAATTTGGCTATTTAAACAATAGTCTATGTAAAGTTATATCTAAGCAAGCCCTTTGAAAATGTTACTTTATTAAGGCTAGGATTCTTAACATGAGAGCAAGACTATGAAGAACATTCTATCCTAGAAGATCCCTTAGTCATATCAGTACACGTAAACTGATATTTAACCTAGGAAAGCAAGGAACATATCATCTCCCACATAGATGTTCCTTTGATGATCCTACCGAGCCCTAAACCTTTAAGCAGGGATCCCTATATGACTATGTGTCTTGAGTGTGTCTGCGAGTATGATTGTGTGTCACTACTGGGTATGATTGTGTCTCTACTGGGCATAACTGAGTGTCTCTGCTAGTGTGACTGTGTGTCACTGCTGGTTGTGACCTTATGAACTAAGTGCAATCTGCAATTTTAACTTTCTGATAGTATTCATCAACGTGAAATAAGAAAATGACATTATTCTCTATGCTTGAATGAGAAAATATAGATAGCTATGATAAAATGGTCAAATTTTTTTGCAAGATGAGTTTATATACTATGATTTCACTTTCCAATAATAGATCTGGGATATGTGGTTGTGGTAGAAGGATTACATAACCAATTGGACTTGAGTTTTTACCCATTCCCATAGACGTGCCAATGTTGAGTTAACAATGAACTTTTTTTTACTTTTCTCTTAGGGTGCATACAAAACACTTTAACTCAATGGTTCTTTTCATAAGTTGGACAATGTAGTAGCAGAAATAATTTAAGAATCGTCTTATTCAGAGTTGAAACAACATCTAAAGTGTCTTGGTCCATAGTTATGCTTTATGGCAGTTTGTGTGACCCATTCTTATTTGTTGAGTCATCCTCTTGGTCCTAGTTTGAAGTGGGATGAAGTTGTTACTTGATGATCGAGAAATAATTTTACATGTATGGAAAGGGGATGCACAGGACAACTTCACAAGACATAAAACAGTTTCTTGTGTATGATGATATGCGACCTTGGCATATCACCTACTTCTACTTCTCTTCACTTTAGGTAGCTCAGAAAAACCACTAAGGGGGGATTCCCTAAGGAAATTATGTCAAATGATTTACTCACTTAACTTTTGATTGGTTGAAGGCCCAAAACATTGAACAATAAATTATGCTCCGTTCAAAATGGAGTGTGATTGAACCCCTAAGGGAGATGCATCTCTAACAAATTTGTCGATTGAGAATAAATGTAGTAATGATGAAAAACATTTACTAATCAAATTCATGAACAAATCAAAGTGCAACTAAAAAAAATGAAGTATAATGTGCATATACACAAGTGTAACAGAAAGAGGACATTGGGAGAAAGAAATTTGGTGATGATGTGTTTGGGAAAGGAGTAACTTCTTAATGGAGAATATAACAAGCCAAATTACAAGAAAAATGGCCCATGTAGAGTTGGGAAAAACTTTAGTGATCGTGCATATAAAGAAGAGTTAACAATGGACTATTGTATTTCTTCAATTTCTGATTTTTCAAATTTGTAACTTTATAGTCAAGATCACTTGATGGAAAAAGATGAAGAAGTGGTAAATTGTAGAAAAGTGGTTTCCATAGAAGGTGTTTATCCTAAAGTCTTCCAACTAAACTACTGGGAAGCAGGGTTTAGGTACCTCATAATTTAAAGGTTTTTTTTGTTCATTTTCGGATAACAATAAAAAGCCAAGAATACAAAATCATGTACAGAGGAATAAATGATCTGAAAACATCAGATAATGTATGTATAAGGATAGAATATAAAAGAAAGAATAATTGTTCAAAGGATAAGAGATAGGTTCAAATCATAAATGATACAAAGAGGAAACAAACAGTTTTACATTCACTGCATCATATAAAATTCAGGTGTTCAAAAATACATTTTAAACATCTTTATGCAATAATATTCATTTGCCTACACAAGAATTCATATAGAAAACATCCATATAAATAAAGAGTGCAGACAATAGTTCAAACAAAACCATAGAACATTAAAACAATATATAGTTTTAAACCTAGCTCCCATAGATAATAGAGTCATTCATTTCAGAAAAGAAGTCCTTACAAAGTCATATAATTGTTGAACTGTACACAGGTTCCATGCATATGTCGACCCTCATGTGTCTCTCTTTGTTCAAACAAAATTTTACAATATATAGTAAAGATAAAACCAAAATGATTGTTTTTAGATCCACTTTTTTGGGATTGAACTTCCAAAAACAGAAAATTATCAAACTTAAAGATCTAATTAACTGACTATGACATGTGTCTAATCTACACAAACTTAATCATCAGATCAAAGTCTCCTAGCAGCTTCATCTAGTGTAGCTAGCCCATCCAATGCATGTGCCTTCTTTTGTAACCGGTTGTATTCTTTTTGGACTTGAGTTAGCCTTTCCTCAATCTCCTTCTTTTCTCTGATAAGATGAATGTTCTGCTCCTGTGCTATCTTCCTCCTTTTCACTGCTTCTTGTGCCACCTATGCCGGCTCTAAATAATTTTTTTATATCTCTTGTAGATCTTGTTTCAACATCTTGTTTGCTTGCAACAAACTATCATTAATTTGATTTATATGCTCATTCTGAAGCTTGAATTGCTCAATTTCCTTACTCTATTTATCTTTTTCAAATTCTTTCATAAAGATACCTGAATCCTCACAAGTTTCATTTGCACTACTGTCTTTATCTAGATTCACTTGTTCTTTTGAAGGTTCACCAGGTTAAAATTCATCTATAGTGTTTCCTTTGAGATCTAAGATTATTGATGTTGTATTCTCCTATAGGTTTTCTTCATCATCAAAATAATTTGGACAATTTTTGGGAACAAGATCCGGTACCCTTTTCAAATTATGCTCAATGTTATCTAGGACCTTATTTAGTGCCTATTCAACAAACTTTGCCCTTTAATCTTCCTCATCATCTGATGACTCCTGCACTTCTATGACCTGATTCTCTTTTATCTTTCGGTTCAACACAACCTTCATATTTAACCTTAATTTGTTTACAGGATGAGCCTTAGGCCTGAAATAAACTTTAACATGCTTCAATGAGCTTTCCATAGGAATAAGAAATTTACTATGAGAAGGATTTAATTCTTGACTTGCCCCAATTTCTTTGTGTTTGTCCAAAGATTTTTTACATGAACTCCTATATTCCTACATATTCAAATCTACCTTGCTCAATCTTTGAAGGTGTCTAAACAATCATTTATTCTTCAAGAGTTTTACCCTTGTGGTGATCTTCTGTTTCTTTTTCAGAAAGAGATTTTGACATGTTAACCACCTTTGTATCAGAAGGAATTTTCATGGATTTTTTCCTGGTAGGGTTTTGCTTTCTTTTACCTTCTTCACATTCCTTAAATTCAACTTTGAAACCAGACCAAAACAAGAAATGAGACCAAGATCTCCCATGTTTTTCTAATTCCTTGGCTATTAACAGTTTAACCAAGTTGTGATGAAAAATGTTGTTACTAGAAGAATCCAGATGATTCCGCACCCTAATAGCCATCTTACTTAAACTCTTCAAAAATTAATAGGGTAAGTTTAACCTTTTGGTACCTGATATGTGCTAAAGAAACCACATATGATAGAGGTAAATGGTGGAAAACCTCCCCTCGCATGTAACATATCTTTGGATAATCTGCAGAATGTCACACCATTCTTCAAGTAAATAGGTCCTTTGAATCCCTTGGCTCCAATCAGGGTTTTTGTGTGTATGTAGAAGAAATTGTCCATAATCTTCATCTATTGATTGTGTTTTAAACCATTTCTCACCTTCAGGAGTGATGCCAATAGCTTGTGCAATGGATTCCTCTATTACTAGAAACTCGAACCCACCAAATTTCACCACTGAGTCCTTAAAATTTTGACAGAAAGAATTTGTAACCTACACATTATAATCCCCAATTCTTTCACACAAGGTGTACCATCCTGCCTCTTTCAACTTTGTAATAGCCAATGGAAATTTACTAATCCATTCAATATTGTTGGGTTCAATTCTAGGTACATAACCACTGGCACGTGATTTCTTATCTGAATCCATGATTGAATTCAAAGCTGTAGATAGACCACTAGAAACAAAACTATCAGAAGAAAACATGAAAAACTATTTTTGGAGATCAATCATTGTTTCATACCAAATTGATAGGGTATAGAGCATTGAGTTCGAAATGATCTTTGAACATGGAGCAGTACTGTTGCTCTTCCAGGTGTAAGTCAGAGCCAAATGTTAGCTTGTTAGCTGGAACAAGTCCCAAAGATTGAACAACTGCATTATTATTTGATAGGGTTTGAAAACCCGCTCATAACCCTAACTTGACAATCTGGCAGCACACATGTGCATGAATGATGAAATGCGCTACCGGGTTGCATTAAAACATATGATATGAAATATTTCAACCTTGACCTTGCATTTATTTTATTGTATGAATAAATACTTATTAATCTACTAGGAGCTTAAGTCTAAACTAACATATTTGTTTAATGCAAAAATATATTTAAAACGAAATCAAAACAACCCAAACATAGGAGAAAAAGAAAAACAAAGGGAATAAAATTGTCTAAGGTAGAAAGGTAATCCTAAGAAAATTAATTGACAGACCTAGGACTAACACTGGCTCCATTTAGGGATGGCATTTCCCTATGATTTGCCAAGAACTGTAGACCAAGTGCCATTTATTCCTGTCAACCAGAATTCATAACGAATACTAATCCATTGGGCTATGGAGTCTTATTTAAACACATTTGAAACTCACTGGTATTTACAATGTGAAGAGTACCCCTCAGATCTTACTTGGTATAAAAATGCTTCAGAAAGCGCCCATTGATTAGGCCTGCTAGCTCATCACCTTCTAAGTTCTATAAAACAAATGTATTGTTCCCGAAGCTTTTGACAATTCTGAAAGGTCCTAGCCATAGATGATAAAAAATTCCATGTTTCGATTTCTCATCTCTACGTGCATCCCATCTAAGCACCAAATTATCAGGAAAAAATTATCTTCTTTGATTTTTTTTATCAAACCTATGTTTTATTTTATCTTTATATACTTAAGTTTTTTCAGTGAGCATCTCTCTTTCCTACTGTAGTTCAATCATCTGAAAAATTCTCTGGTGTACCTCATTTGGTTCTTCAATACTATCTTGCTTAAACTTCATGACAAGGAGACCTAGCTGTACAAGAAAAACTAACTCAGTTCCATATACAAGCTGGAAAGGAGAAATACCAATAGCCTTCTTTCTAGTGTTATGATCGACCCAAAGAGCATATTTCAACTTACTATCCCATGCTTTCTTGTTCTGTGACAAAAGTTTCTTAATAGTGTTCACAATGTTCTTGTTTGTGGACTCTGCCAAGACATTACCTTGTGGGTAATATGGAGTTGAATGTTTCAAAAGAATTCCATTTTTTTCACAGAAATTTACCATATCTTGAGACTTGAAAGAAACACCATTGTCTGTGACAATCTTTCTAAGGAAACCAAACCTGCTCGAGATATTTTCCTCCAGAAAATTTATTATGACTTGATCAGTTGCTCTTCTGGTAGTAATTGCCTCTACCCATTTTTTAAAGAAATCAATGGTTGTTAGAATATATCTGTGTTGACCACTGGAATGTGGATTGATTTCTCCTATGAAATTTAACCCCCATTGCTGAAAAGGGGCTTCAACTGAGATAGGTTTAAGAGGCCAAGAAAGCAATTTTTGCTTACCTGCAAACGTATGGCATTCAACACAAGCTCTTACACAAGAAAAAACATATGAAAATATATTTGGCCAATAATAGTCTGCTCGCAAAATTTTAAAGGCAGTGGCCTTCCAATAACGGTGCCCACCACAAACTCCTTCATGCATTTCAGTTGTAACAGCTCCGGACTCTTCCTCATCAACACATCTGAGAAGAATACCTACAAGATCTTTCCAAAATAGATTGTGTTCAGAAATACAAAAAATCATGGCTTTCAACTTTAAGGATATGAATTTTCCTTTATCTAAATATGGTTGAGATTGAAGAAATAAAAGAAAATACTCTATATCAATGTACCAAGTTGAGTCAACATTCTTCTGAAAAATCTATTCCTTTTCCCTTTCATGGTGAGATTTTTCTTCTTCAGATAATTCATTAAATACAACATTCAATCCGAATGCTTTGCAATTAGAATACGTAAGCAAATTAGCCAAACTTTGGCCTTTAACAAGTTTGGTTGGCTTGATCTCAACGTCATATTCCATTATTTTTGCTATCCAATGGCCTCTTTTCCCTTCAGATTCAGGTTGTGTTAAGATCTCCTTTACTTCTTCCTTGGGAACATATGCTAATTTTTTTGAATGCAATAAGTGTATTTTGAAAAACCTAAAGGATTTAACAAGTGCATAGGGCTGCTTCTCCAAAGTGCTATACTTGACTTCTTAGTCCCTTAAAATTTTACTGAAGAATGAAATAGGTTGTTCAAGATCTTCTAAATTCTTTTGCAATAGTACCGCTGCTATACTATCTTCAGAAGCAAAAGAAAAGGTAATGAAGTTTTTAGAAAAATTAGGGATTACAAAAATCGATGCTTCTGTGAGAGCTTGTTTGATTCTTTCAAAAAATAACCTTGTTTATGGAGTCTATTTTACTTCTTGATCTTTTCTCAGCATCTTATTTATTTTCTTAACAGTTTCTGCAAAATTGGGAATAAACCATCTATGAAAATTAATTTTCCCAATAAAGGACTAAATATATTTTTTATTCCTTGGAATAGTAATTGTCAAAATTGCTTTCACACATTCTGGGTCTATTTTAATTCCATCAGCTGAGACAATATGACCAAGAAGTTTTCCTTCCTGCATGGAAAAATGAGATTTCTTTGGGTTCAAGGACAAACCAAACTATCTGCATTTAAAAAAGGTTTGTTCAAGATGCTTAAGATGACTTTCATCTGAATCTGAAAACACTGTTATGTCATCCAGGTAAATTACCAAAAGATTCTCCCTTTCACCAACAAATGCTATGTCCATAGCCCTCTGAAAAGTTTCACCTATGTTCATTAAACCAAATGGCATTTTATCGTAAAAGTAGTTTTTCCTTATCTTCTGAATGAACATCAATTTGGTTGTAACCTGAGAACTTGTCTATCATTTATATTCTTTGAGCACCAACTACCCTTTGTAAGATTTGATCTATCTTAGGCACAAGGTAATTATCTTTTAAATAAGACCTGTTCAGATTACGAAAAATCAACACATAACCTTATTTCACCATTTTTCTTTCGAACGGGAACCGGATTTGCAACCGAAGTGGAATGCCGAAGAGGTACTATAATTTTTGCATCTAACAACTTTTTCACCTCCTTTTCAATAACTGGTAACAATGCTAAATGGATTCTTCTGTGTTTCTGCCGGAAGGGTTTGGTATCAGGCTTTAAAGGAATCTTATGTTGAATTATGCTAGTATCATATGTCTTAAGATCCTCATATGACCAAGCAAATATATCCACAAATTTTTTTAACAGACTGATATACTTCTTTTTATTCTCTTCTGACAACAAGTTAGAAATTTTAATGATCTTAGGTTGGCTTTGAGTTCTAATGTTACAGCTACTAACATTTTCTTCATAAGATTGCACAGTTGGTTTTGATAAAGTATCATCTTTTAAAAACAATCTTTCTAGAGGAACTAAACCCTTTGGAATGAAATTTCCTTTGAGTTCAATAATCTTATGATTAGCAATTGACTATTCTGTAAAAGATGGAAATTCATCCACATCATCATCTTGTTCTTCATCAATTTGAGAGGTTGAAAACTCACCTGTTAATTCCAAGAATTTCTTGATTTCTTGATCATCCTGAAACACTCTCCAATGTTTTATGTTATCAGGAATTGAAGGCCCATGCCTAACTTCAATTGGGTATCTAAGTTGAGTATGTTGTGGGGCTTTGAAAAATGTTGCTGCTAGAGCCAAAGAGTCTGTTGTTTGATTTTGATCTCTAGGAATGAAAGAAATTTTAAATGTTGAAAAGAAACTATCCATAAGATCCCATACTTCTTTTCTATAAACTGTTAAAAACTGTCACTTTACTTGATAAACATTTCTGACCTGCTAAACCACTATCTGGAAGTCACAAAAAATAGCCAGCTATTGAATTCTCAAAACCCTTTGCAGCTCTAATTCCCAGTACTAATGCTTCATATTATGTTGTATTATTAGTTGTATGAAATTCCAATTTGTACATCAGACAAAGAATTTCCCCTCCAGGAGAAATGAGAACAATTCGAACTCCTTCTCCTTCTTTAGATGAAGAACCATCAAAGTACATCTGCCACAATTCATCCTTTTTTTCAGCACTATGTTGAACTGGTACTTCCTTTTCCACTTGTAGAACAACAAATGTTTCTTCATTATTCAAATGCAACATACAAGATCCTATAGCTTCTTCCATAGCATAGATTGGATGATTTGCTGGATTGTTGTTGTCACTTACCAAATAAGCCAATTGTACTTCTCTGTATAACCTCTCGTGCTCTCCTCCAAAGATTGGAATAGTAGCATAGGACAAATCCATCTGCAAAGTACCTTCGACTCTTTTTTCCTAGGATCTTAATAGGAACATGCCAAACTTAGGTGCAATATCAGCAACGACCACATCCATAATAACACTCTTCATAGGTAATAGTGCAAGATTGAAAACAAGATCTTTGATCACTCCTAAACACTTAACTGCTCTTGAATCAAAAGCAAACAAGTCATGATAAGGTCTAGTAATGCTCATACCTAGGGCTTCCATGACAGATTTGGGCATAAGATTATGAGAAGCTCTAGAGTCTAGCAAATAGTTATGTAGCATTTGCTCATGAACTGTTAAGGTAATATAGAAAGGAGGAGGGAAATCTGATTTATTTTCAACTTTGTCAGGTGAGGAAGAACCAACAATAATGGTAGGATTCTTAGCTTGTAGATTTATAACATCAGAAGGGATTTCATTAGCTTATGATTTCAACATTCTGTAAGCATGATCTCTAAATGAAGGTATTTTCATCAACTATGTTAACGGGATAGGAATCTTAACCTTACTCAACTCATTTTCAAAATTGAAACCTTGATTACTCTTATTGGTTTCTTCGAACTCTGTGAGCTTAGCTTTATTAACCCTTTGGTTTTGTTTCTTTTCCAATGATGGATCGGGCGATTGTTTGATGGGAACAACTACTTTCTTTTTAGGAATTTGAGCAACTTGTTTAGCACCAGACCTTGGATTATAAGACTTTTGTGGATATGTTTGATAAATATCAGCTGGAAATGTATAGCTGAAATCATCAAAATATTCAGAGTTTTGATAATGAGTTTTAGTAAGAAGACTTTCAGATGACTCTTCTTCAAGATGATTGATAATCTAATCTAAATAATCATATTCCAACTCCTCAACCTCCTCCTCTTCATTCAACAAATTATTTTGTAAATGGGGATGAACTCTCCGATCCTCATTATATTTTCTCTCTCTTTGAATGTCATTGTTCCTCCTTTCTTTGGGAAAGAATCTTGGAACAAAAGGACGTCTAAATTGATTTGGATTTCCTTCTTGCAAGGGTCTATTCTGATTCTTATTCTCCATTTCTATCCTATTGACTTTTGCATATATAATTTTATTTAACTAATTCATTTCATCCATTTTATCTTATGATTTTCCTGTAGAAGTTGATGGCATCATTTATTTTTTTCCCTTTTTATCCTTCTCTTGGTATTCTGATTGTTCTTTAAGTTTACTTGATGCCAACATGTTTGACTCAACTTCTAATGCAGCTTCCTGCATATTTAGCAAGGTTACATACCTTCTTTCTCTTAATAGCAAAGAAAACTCAAAATCAAAAGAATTGACATACATGAGTTTCGTTGAGGTTTCAAAAGGCTTTATTTCAGCTATTATTTTACTATACATATTATTGAAGCGTTTTTAAAAGTCAACAACTGATTCATTTTTCTTCCTTTTCAAAGCCCCAAATTCAGTGATGTAGTAAAGGTAGTCTTTTGTATCCCCCTCAGTTTTATGAACACCTCTTCTAATGCTTCTATCCCATCTATGGATCCTGCAGGTAATTCTCTAAACCATTTTCTGACCTCTCCATCTAAGCTCTGAACGGACATCCACATCCAGACATCTTTAGCTTCAATATTCTGATTGTCAAAATAATTGAAAAATGCATTCTAGTGTTCCTCTACTGTTACCTCTCCTTGACCATTAAATGTAGGGAGATATTTTTATAATCTTCCCCAGGAAGAGCATGAAGGGGTTGAGGCAACACCAATGGGGCATACCTTGCAACCACTATTTGGTCCATATAATCAAGAGGTTGGGCAACCATTTTTGAGCTAGATTGGCTTGATGAAGAAGATGAATTATTGATTATAAGTTGATGAAGTGGGATCCTACTTGTGAGAGGAGTGTAAGGTGAAACTTGAGTTTTTAATGAAAAACCTCATGAATGTAAAAACTCAGTTTTAACCTCTTTAGACAATAAAGGATTGGTAAAAACCTAAAAATTGTGAATTTGAGTGACAAGAAAAGACAAGTCTTGTTCCTGTTTTTTTTTCTCAGGTTGTGGGTCAGCAGAAGGAGAAGCAAACTATGATGGATTAGGTATATATAAAGACGGAGGATACATAAATCTTCCAGATGAGGTAGAACTCAATTTTTTCCTAGCATCCCTCAGAATTTGCTCAGGATCTGGGACTCCTGGATGTAGAGGAGATGAAGAATCTGCCCTAGTCCTAGCTTTCTTAGGAGCCACAATTGCTTTCCTTTAACAAAAGAACTGAAAAATGTAGTCTATGAAATAATTCACTGATTATGTTCACCCTCCAAACCAGATCTATCAATGTTGAACCAAGGAAGAACTTCTATGCTTCCTCCCTAGTAAGGTCGCCAAAAGATGTTTATCCTAAAGTTTGCCAACTAGACTACTGGGAAGTAGGGTTTAGGCACCTCATAACTTAAAGGTTGTTTTTTGTTCATTTTCGGATAACAATAAAAATCCAAGAATACAAAATCATGTACAGAGGAATAAATGATCTGAAAACATCAGATAATGTATGTATAAGGATAGAATATAAAAGAAAGAATAATTGTTCAAAGGATAAGAGATAGGTTCAAATCATAAATGATATAAAGAGGAAACAAACCATTTTACATTCACTGCATCATATAAAATTTAAGTGTTCAAAAATACATTTTAAACATCTTTCTGCAATAATATTCATTTGCCTAGACATGCATTCATATAAATAAACAGTGCAGACAATAGTTCAAACAGAACCACAGAACATTAAAACAATATATAGTTTTAAAGCTACCTACCATAGATAATGGAGTCATTAATTCAGAAAAGAAGTCCTTACACAGTCATATAAATGTCGAGTTGTACACAGGTTCCATGCATATGTCGACCCTCATGTGTCTCCCTTTGTTCAAACAAAATTTTACAATATATAGGAAAGGTATAACCAAAAATATTTTTTTTAGATCCACTTTTTTGGGATTGAACTTCCAAAAATAGAAAAGTATCAAACTTAAAGATCTAATTAACTAAATGTGACATGTGTCTAATCTACGGAAACTTAATCATTAGATCAAAGTCTCCTAGCAGCTTCAGCCAACGCAACTAGCCCATCCAATGCATGTGCCTTCTTTTGTAACCGGTTGTATTATTTTTGGACTTGAGTTAGCCTTTCCTCAATCTCCTTCTTTTCTTTGGTAAGCTGAATGTTCTGCTCCTGTGCTATCTTCCTCCTTTTCACTGCTTCTTCTGCCACCTGTTCCAGCTCTGAATAATTTTTATTTATCTCTTGCAGGTCTTGTTTCAACATCTTGTTTGCTTGCAACAAACTATCATTAATTTGATTTATATGCTCATTCTGAAGCTTGAATTGCTCAATTTCCTTACTATGTTTATCTTTTTCAAATTCTTTCATAAAGATATTTGAATCCTCACAAGTTTCATTTGCAGTACTGTCTTTATCCATATTCACTTGTTCTTTTGAAGGTTCACCAGGTTCTAACTGTTGGATTCCACAATACTAAGAGGGGAGGGGTGAATCAGTATTGTATTTTTCCTTTTTAAAATAACAAAACAAGCAATGAATCAAACAGGTTAAGACATAAATTTTATCGTGGAAACCTCAAAGAGCAAACCACCAATTCAAACTCATTAAAAAGATGAATCTATAAAATTGCTTTATCTGCTGCTACAGAAAGGATGCAACAACACTGTGGGTTTCTTCCTGCTACAACAAACAAGGATGCTACAACACCCTGGGTTTCTGCCTGCTACAACAGACAAGGATGCTACAACACCATAGGTTTCTTCCTGCTACAATAGACAAGTATGCTACAACACCTTTTGTAGACTTGTAGCCGTCCTTTACGCCACCCTGCCACCCTAGACCGAATTTTATCACTATGCTATCGAACTGCATTCACTTTTGGACTCTATCACTCACGATCACAAAGACAAATTATTTCCTTCAATAATTTTGTTAATAAAAAACTTCACGCTTCCTACGGATGCATCTCTTCACCATTGCACAATCTCATTGATCGTGCCTCTTCATGAATCTTCCAGTCGGTACCTTCCACATTCTCCATTTCTGCAATCATCCTGAGCCGTTGATTTTATATCGGGCTTCTTCTTGATTGTAGATCTAAGATAGGGTGCGGCATGCGGATTTCCTAACTATGACATTTCTCAAAATGTCTTTCCTAACTATGACATTTCTCAAAATGTCTTTCCGCACTTCTCCTCCTTCTGCTTTCTGCCTTCTGCATTCTGCTAGCAGACTTTGGGTTGCAGAATTGTGACATTTCCCAAAGTCTATTCACGATTTTCCACCTTCCACTTTTTCGCCTTCCGCATTCTGCTAGCAGAATTTGGGCTGCAGAAACCCATATTACTTTATACTTTGATTCTTCATCTTTCCCCTTTCGCATTCTGCTTTCTGCTTTCCACCATTTTTCTTCCACACCGTCGATCTTATCCGAATGTTTTTCGGACTGTCGTTCTTCTAGATTTCGGGTAGCAAAACTATGACATTTCCAAAAGTCTTTTCGTGATTCTTCGCCTTCTGCTGACAGAATCCTTTCTGCATCATCGATCTTTTGCGGATGTCTTCCTGGTCGTTGATCTAGGATCAAAGCGGATTTGTGGATCTCATAAGAATTTCATGTCCAACCTCTATTGTTAATTCCCTTGCTAGTTGAATCAACATAATTGTTTAAGACCGTTATATCTTTATCCACCCCGATCGATGGTGGACTCCAAATACTATAGAGAATATTACATTAAAATTTCGCATCCAACCTTTATTGTTAACCACCTTACTAGTTGGATCAACAGAATGACTGACAAGCGTTGGATCTGACTTTCCTTAGATTGACGGTGGACTTCAAAAGTGAAGCGGATTTGATAGAAATTATGCATCAGGCTACTGTTGTTAACCACCTCACTATTTGAATCAGTGGAATTATTGTTGATTCTCGGATTAAGATCGACGATGGACTTCAAATAACATAAGGTAGATTTCATTAAAATTCCGCGCACACTAGGATTTTATTTGTCTGCGCTAGTTCTCCGAGCAGAATTGCTAACCACCATTGATTTGGTTCCACGATCAACCTTTGTCATCAATTATAAAGGTTATTTTCCATGATCACTTCTGATTTCTCAAGCCTGACTCTTTTTTATCTTCCTCGCTTGTTGCTCAATGAAATTCATTTGGGTCATTTATCTGGAGCCCCTTCAGATCTCCACCACACGATCCTCAAGAATATGAATGAGGATTATCAATTTATCTCATTCGCAACTCTAAGTTGCGAAATTCAACCATAGTCATGGATTTTATCTCACCGTGATCTCAACCATCAATACCTGCATAGAATCAGGCCTACTGGTTCATCATCGATCCTTACAGTGATCGATCATTTATCATTCATCCTACAACAAGGTTATTCCAAGATATATTCCATTCATTAAATCTCAATGGTTATTAATCTAATTCTTCTTTTGATTGTTCAGAGAAATGATCAATTCACCTTCTCTTTGTAGTGTCAATTGATTAGAGAATCGATCAATCGATCTCTGTCTTCTTTCCCTCTTATAATACCTGTGTTCTAATATCCTTAGGCTTGCTACATCTTTAATTGGCCTATTTTACCTCTCTAACTCCCACAGGCCTTATTGATCTCCATTTGACTCTATTCTCAGACACATAATCGATCAACCATGCTTCTGGTTATCCCTTTGTTATTACTAAAATTCTTTGACATCAATGACAACTAAACTCAATATTCTCCCCCTTTGGCATTGATGGAAACAACTCCTTAATTTCATCCCCCTTTGACATTAATGACAAAAGATAACCTGTTATGCTATTGAGGATTTCTTGTCTTTCTTCTTTCTGACAACTCCCCTTGTCATCATATCTCCCGCTGAGATTGCACTTCCTCCTCTAGAATTTTTGTAGGGAAATTACTCCCATATTCTGTCTAAGATGCTCAAAGGATTCCTTAGGTAGTGTCTTCGTGAAAATGTTAGCAACCTGTTCTTTCGTGTCAACATACTCCAGTTTGAAAACCTTCTGGGACACTTATACTCTTAGGAAATGATTATTTATTGACATGTCTTTTGTCCTTGAGTACATGACAAGGTTTTTTTACATGATTATGACACTGATATTATCACAATTTATTATTATTGGGTGCTCATACTTCACAAGTAAGTCTTTTAGTGTCTACTTCATCCAAATGACCCGGGTGCAACATGACGCAACAACAATATATTCGGACTTTGATGTGGAGAGTGAAATGGAAGATTGTGTTTTACTTAACCATGAAACCAAACAATTTCCTATGAAGAACGCCGCTCCACTGGTACTCTTTTGATTATCCACACTTCCTGCCCAATCTGCATGAGTAAATGCTTTTAAAATAAAGTCTTGACTTTTTGGGTACCATAACCCATACTCCATAGTACCTTTCAAATATTTGAAAATTCTTTTTACTGCAGTTACATGCGTTTCTTTGGGTTTTGACTGGAACCTAGCAACCAAACCTACAACTTGCATCACATCTAGTAATGTAGCTGTCACATACAACAGGCTTCCTATCATGGATCTGTACATGGCGTGATCCACTTCCAGAGACTCATCGTCCTTACTTAATTTACAACCTGTGATCATAGGAGTACTAACAGGTTTGGAGTCTTCCATCTTAAATCTTTTAAGCATGTCTTTGATGTACTTAGTTTGAGGGATAAAGATTCCTTTGTCTGTTTGATAAATTTGTAACCATAAGAAAAATGTTAGTTCCCCCAACATTGACATTTCAAATTCCTTCTTCATTTCAGAAGCAAAGTTTACACTTACTATTTGTAAATTACTTCCAAATATGATGTCATCTACATAAACAACAACAATGATCATATTCTCATCTTCGATTTTTAAGTAGTGATTACTTTCAGTGGCACCTCTCTTAAATCCTTGTTGTTTTAA
Organism: Pseudotsuga menziesii; assembly: GCA_001517045.1. Lineage (NCBI taxonomy): Eukaryota > Viridiplantae > Streptophyta > Pinopsida > Pinales > Pinaceae > Pseudotsuga > Pseudotsuga menziesii. The sequence goes on along the minus strand of LPNX010747961.1, from coordinate 175,690 downwards.
GTAGCGGTCCAGCCTTGAAAACCAGGCCCTTGGAGCTTGTTTGAGACCATAGAGATCCTTTTTCAGTTTGCAAACATAGTTTTTGTTTTCTGATAATAGGAAACCTTCAGATTGTTCAATATAAACCTCTTCTTCTATCTTTCCTTTCAAAAATGCAGATTTGACATCCATTTGATATACTTTAAAGTTTTTATGGCTTGAGAGTGCTAGAAACATTCTAATTGCTTCAAGTCTTGCCATAGGGGCGTAAGTTTCTTCAAAATCAATCCCTTCTACCTGAGTGTACCCTTTACATACTAATATTGCCTTTGTTCCTTATCACTTCACCATCATGATTGAATTTGTTCTTGAAAACCCATTTGGTCCCTATAACATTTTTATCTTTGGGTATTGGGACAAGTTCCCAGGTCTCGTTTTTCTCAATCTGATCTAGTTCTTCATTCATGGCTTTGACCCATTCCTTACTTTTGTTGGCTTCTGTAAAATTTTTAGGTTCCATTGTTGAGAGTAGGGCTTGTTCATTAAATGATAGTTGTCTTCTTGTACTAACTCCAACATTTTTACCACCTATGATATGTGTCTCCGGATGATTCTTCTGTATCCTTATAGATGGAACTTTTGTATCAAGTGCACATCAGGTTTTAGGGAGTCTTATTCACTTTCCCATGTTTCTTCCTTCTCTATTCCTTCTTCTTCATCATGAGTAGTTGTGTCCTCTTGTATGTCTTCATTATTTGTATTTTCAGCACTGTTGTGACTTCTTGGTTTTATATGATATATTATTACATTTGCACTTTCTACAATCTTGTGTAACCTTTTATTGTAACATCTATACGCCTTCTTGGTGGATGAGTATCCTAGAAATATTCCTTCATCAGTCCTAGAGTCAAACTTGCCAAGGTCATCCTGGTTCCTTTAAATGTAACACTTACTTCCAAATACTTTGAAATATTTGACTGAGGCCAATCTTCCATACCATAGTTAATAAGGGGTCTTTTCCTTATTCACTTTGAGTTGTCCTTTATTAAGTATATAGACAATTGTGTATACTGCTTCTTTCCAATATGCATCTGACATCTTTGCTTCATTAAGCATTGTTCTGGAAGCTTATTGGGTTGTTCTATTTTTCCTTTCAACCACACCATTCTGCTAAGGAGTTTTTGGAGCTGAAAATTGTCTCTTGATTGCATGTATCTCACAAAACTCATTAAACTCATTTGAAGTAAACTCTCCCCCATTATCTAATCTAAGACATTTGATTTTCATATATGTCTCATTTTCAACCATTGCTTTGAAGATTTTGATCTTCTCAAAAGATACTGATTTTTCTTTGAGAAATGTCACCCAAGTCATCCGTGTGTAATCATCAATGAGCAACATGAAATAATATTCTCCTTGTAGGCTTTTAGTTCTTGTTGGTCCATAGAGATCAGTGTGCAATATTTCCAAAAGATGTGAGGTCATATGTTCTTTGGTTTTAAAACTAGCTCTAGTTTGCTTCCCATGTTGACAATATTTACAAACTGAGTTTAGAGGTTTTACAATTTTAGGAAAGTATCTTACAGTTTCCTTCTTACTTATTCTGACAAGATTGTCAGAAGTTAAATGCCCAACCTTCTGTGCCATAACCAACTTTCATCAACCATACTTAAGTAACATTGATTTTCATTTTCTAGGAAGACACATTGTTTGAATTTCTTATAGCAATGCCAACAACTCTTCCTGAGTCCTTTTTCCCGATTTCACTTTTCCTTGAGTCAAAAATACAGATGTGCCCTTGATCACATGTTTTACTTACACTGAGGAGATTAGGCTTGAGGTTTTCTACAAGTAATACATTTTCTGTTTTGATCTTGTTATTGACAACAACTGTTCCTTTGCCAATTATCTTATAAGACAAATTGTCTCCAAAAGTGATTTTACCCTTATTATATTTTAGTGTTATGAATTTGTTTGGGTCACCGGTCATATGTTTTGAACACCCACTGTCCAAGTGCCATAGGTTTTGTTTTTTTGTTGCACATAGAGAAATCATGTAACTTTCTTTTTCTTCCCTTTCCCTCCAATACTTCTTTTGTTTTGTGTCGTGAGACTTAATTGCAACAGTCTTCCTTGTAGGCGTCATCAATTTACAATCTCTTGCCATATGTACATGGTTATTACATTTGTAACACTCTATGTCATATTTTTGAAGAAGTGTAAAAAGGTTATGATTTCTTTTTGGTTTATTACTTGGTGACTTCTTCTTGTATTCAGGAACCTTCCCATTAGCTCTGCAATTTAAGGCTTTATGACCAAATTTATGACAAGAGTAACAATGACCTAAAAAGATCTGCAAATGTCTATTTGGTCTCTTAGGCACCATATTATTTATGTTTTTAACTTGAGAGTTTGGGGCAACTTTCTTGCTTTCTTCCTTTTTAACTTGACTCTTTAGTGCTTCAACATAACTTTTCTTGTTTCCTCCTTAATTAGTGAAAGATAAACATTCTGGTTTCTTTTCTTTGTTAAAACCCAAGCCAGATCTATCACTTGATGCTCTTTGGATATCGAGGATGTCATCTAGAATCCTTGAGTTATTCCCAAACTTTGATTTGATAGATCCTTCATCAAGTTTTTTCTTGAATTGTATGATCACTTCTTCAAGTCTCTCAGATTCTTGTATTCTTCTTTCGAGCTGTAGGTTTAGGTCCTCCTCAGTCTTTTTGGTATCTAGAAGTTGAGATTCCAACTAACTAATGATAAGACTTGACCGTTTTTTCTTTTTCCAACATTTATCAAGTTATTCAAGAGTGCTAACAAGTTCAGCTCTTAAGTCTACTTCTCCTTCTACATCTGAGTCACTATTTGAAGCTTGAGTATCAAGACCCATGGATAGAATTTTAGTTTCCTCATCTTCACTTGTATCTGCATCTTCACTATCTTCCATGGTGTAGACAATTTTCTTTTTCTCATAGGACTTATTCTCATTTCCTGTTTTACCCTTTTTTAATTTTGAGGTTTCTCTCTCATTGCTATCATCTTGTTTAGGGTAAGTACATTTTGAAGCAAAATGTCCAATTCTTCCACAGTTAAAACATTTTAGGGGTAACTTTCCTTTATATTTTCCAGTTCCCTTCTCAAGTTTTTTAATAAAAAAAGCTTCCTCATCATCTACATTCTCTGATTGATTTTTGGATGAGGCTTTAAATGTTGCTTCTTTTCTTGAGGATTCATTTAGTCCTGTTCTCTTCTCATATGCAGTGAGGATTCCATGTAGTTCATCTACTGTCACATGGTCAAGATAATCTCGTTTTTCTAGGGTGGATACTTTTGAGTCATATTTCATTGGAAACATTCTTAGTACCTTGCTCACAACTTCTCTCTCTTTTAATTTTCCTCAAAGACTTCTAATAGCATCGAAAACCTCATCTACTCTTAGAAGGTATTCCCCAATATCTTCTTCTTCTTTCATTTTAAGGCTCTCAAACTGCCCTTTATATGTCTAAAGCTTGGATTCTTTGAATTTAGATGCTACTTCATAGATAATTTTTAACTTAACCCAGGCTTGTTTGGGAGTCTTACATCGCATAACTTTTGTAAATACAAAGTTTGTCAACCCACTCAGGATTGCATTTAGAGATTTGGAATTACCTTGATATTGGCCTAGTTCCTCTGGGTTTGTAGGTGCTTGGAAATCTATTTTATACTCTTTCTCAGTTGCTGCCCAAACCTTCCATCCAAGGGACATCAGATGGCACTTCATTCTTACACTCCATTATGCATAATTTTCTCCTGTGACAAATGGAGGTCTGTTGGTGGATAAACCTTCTTGTTGATCCATAGTGGTTTTTAAATAGGATCTACCTTCCAGTGGTTAAACTGTAGTGAAGGAACCCGCTCTAATACTAATTATTGGATTATCCCACAATACTGGGTGGGGGGGTGAATCAGTATTGTTTTTTTCCTTTTTAAAATAACAAAACACACAATGAATCAAATGGGTTTAGACATAAATTTTATCGTGGAAACCTCAAAGAGAAAACCACCAATTCAAACTCATTAAAAAGATGAATCTAAAAAATTTCTTTATCTGTTGCTACAGAAAGGATGCAACAACACCTTGGGTTTCTTCCTGCTTCAACACCCTAGGTTTCTGCATGCTACAACAGACAAGGATGCTACAACACCTTGGCTTTCTTCCTGCTATAACATACAAGGATGCTACAACACCCTTTGCATACTCCTAGTCTTCCCTAGCGCTGCCCTGCCACCCTGGATTGAATTTTATCTGTTTGTTATCGAACTGCATTCACTTTAGGTCTTTGTCACTCATGATCACATATACAAATTATTTCCTTCAATCATACTGTCAATAAAAACCTTCACGCTTCTTGCAGACACATCTCTTCACCATTGCGCCATTTCATTGATCGTGCCTCTTCATGAATCTTCTAGTTGGGACCTTCCACATTCTCCATTTCCACAACCATATTGATTTGTTTATTTTATATCAGTCTTATTCCTAACCATAGATCCAATATAGGATGCGGTATGTGGATTGCCTAACTGGCATTTCTCAAAATGTCTTTCCACACTTCTCCTCCTTCCGCCTTCCACATTCTGCTAGCGGATTTCGAGTTGCGGAATTGTGACATTTCCCAATGTCTATTCACGATTCCCCACCTTCTACCTTCCACCTTTCGCATTCTTCTTGCAGAATTCGAGTTGTGGAAACCCATATTACTTTATATTTTGATTCTTCGTCTTCCGCATTCCACATTCCGCTTTCCACCATTTTTCTTTGGCATCGTCAATCTTATGTGGATGTTTTCTGGACCATCGATCTTCTGGATTTCGGGTAGCGAAACTATGACATTTCCCAAAGTCTTTTCGCGATTCTCCTCCTTTTGTATTCCGCATTCCGCTGATGGACTCCTTTCCACACCGTCGATAGTTTGCGAATGTCTTCCTAACCGTTGATCTATGATCACATGCGGATTTGTGGATCTCATAAGAATTCGGCGTCCAGACTCTACTGTTAATTCCCCTGCTAGTTGAATCAACGAAATCGTTTAATACCGTCAGATATTGATCCACCCTAATTGGGGGTGGAATCCAAATACTATAGAGCGAATTACATTAAAATTGTACATCCAACCTCTGTTGTTAACCTCCTTATTAGTTGAATCGACGGAATGACTGACAACCGTTGGATCTGACTTTCCTTATATTGACGGTGGACTTCAAACAAAGTGAAGTGAATTTGATAGAAATTTCGCATACAACTGCTGTTGTTAACCACCTCGCTATTTGAATCAACGAAATTATTACTGATCATCGGATTAAGATCGATGGTGGACTTCAAATAACATAAGGCAAATTTCATTAAAATTCCATGCACACCAGGATTTTATTTGTCCGCACTAGTTCTCCCAATGGAATCGATGACCACCATTTATTTGGTTCCACGATAAACCTCTATCATCGATCATAAAGGTTCTTTTCCACAATCACTTCTGATTTCTCAAGCTCAACTCTTTTTTATCTTCCTCGCTCGTTGCTCAGTGAAATTCATTTGGGTCGTTGATATGGAGCCCCTTCATATCTCCACCACACAACACTGAAGCATATGAATGAGGATTATCAATTTATCTCATTCACAACTCTAACTTGTAAAATTCAACCACAGTCGTGTATTTGATCTCACCATGATCTCAACCATCAACACCTGCACAGACTTAGGCCTACTGGTTCATCATCGATCCTAAGTTACAATGATTGATCAATTATAATTCTTCCCGCAACAAGGTTATTTTAGATATATTCCATTCATGAAATCTCAATGGTTATTAATCTAATTCTTCTTTTGATTTTTCAGAGAAATGATCAATTCACCTTCTCTCTATAGTGTCGATTGATTAGAGAATCGATCAATTGATCTCTATCTTCTTTCCTTCTTAGAATCCCTACATTCTGATCTCCTCGGGCCTGATACATCTTTGATTGGCCTCTTTTACCTCTCTAACTCCTACACGCCTTACTGATCTCCATTTGACTCTATTCTCAGACACAGAATCGACCAACCATGCTTCTGGTCATCCCTTTGTTATACTAAACTCCTTTGACATCAATGACAACTAAACTCAACACAAATTCAGCTACAACTTTTCCTTTGAGATCTAATATTATTGATGCTGCATTCTCTTGTAGGTTTTCTTCATCATCAAAATAATCTGGACAATTTTTTGGAACAAGATCCGGTACCCTTTTCAAATCCTGCTCAATGTTATCTAGGACCTTATTTAGTGTCGATTCAACAAAATTTTCCCTTTCATCTTCCTCATCATCTGATGACTCCTAATCCTCTATGGCCTGCTTCTTTTTGATCTTTGGGTTCAACATAACCTTCATATTTAACCTTAATTTGTTTACAGGATGAGTCTTAGGTCTAAAATAAACTTTAAGAGGCTTCGATGAGCTTTCTGTAGGAATAAGAAATTTAATATGAGAAGGATTAATTCCTGACTTACCCCAATTTCTTTGTCTTTGACCACATATTTTTTACATGTATCAAACTCTTGTATTCCTACATCTTCAAATCTACCTTGTTCAATCTTTGAAGGTGTCTGAATAGTAATTTCTTCTTCAATAGTTTTACCCTTGTGGTGATCTTCTATTTCTTTTTCAGAAAAAGATTTTGACATGTTAACTGCCTTTGTATCAGAAGGAATTTTCATGGCCTTTTTCCTGGTAGGGTTTTGCTTTCTTTTACCTTCTTCACATTCCTTAAATTCAACTTTGAAACCGAACCAAAACAAGAAATGAGACCAGTATCTCCCATGTCTTTTTAATTGTTTGGCTATTAACATTTTAAACAAGCCGCGATGAAAAATGCTGTTACTAGAAGAATCAGGATGATTCTGCACCCTAATAGCCATCTTACTTAAACTCTTCAAAAAGTGATAGGGTAAGTTTAACCTTTTGGTACCTGATATGTGTTGAAGAAAACACAAATGATAGAGGTAAATGGTGGTGAACCTCCTCTCGTATGTAACATATCTTTGAATAATCTGTAGAACGTTACGCCATTATTCAAGTAAACAGGTCCTTTGAATCCCTTGGATCCAATTAGGGTTTCTATGTGCAGGTAGAAGAAATTGTCCATAATATTCATCTATTGATTGTCTTTTAAACAATTTCTCACCTTCAAGAGCGATGCCAATAACTTGTGCAATGGATTCCTCTATTACTGGAAACTCGAACCCACCAACTTTCACCACTGAATCCTTAAAATTCTGACAGAAAGACTTCATAACCTCCACATTATAATCCCCAATTCTTTAACACAAGGTGTACTAGCCTCTCTTTCAACTTTGCAATAGCTAATGGAAATTTACTCATCCATTGAATATTTTTTGGGTTCAATTATGAGTTCATGACCACTGGCACGAGATTTCTTATATGAATCCATGATTTAATTCGAAGCTGTAGACATAACACTGGAAACAAAAATCTTAGAAATAAACATGAAAACCCCTTTTTGGAGATCAATCACTATTTCATACCAAATTTATAGGGTATAGATCATTGAGTTCGAAATGATCTTTGAACATAGAGCAGTACTGTTGCTCTTCTAGGTGTAACTTAGATCCAACTGTCGGCTTGTTAACTGGAACAAGTCCCAAAGACTGAACAACTGCATTATTATTTGATAGGATTTGAAAACCTGCACATAACCCTAACTTGGCAATCTGGCAATGCACATGTCCATGAATGATGAAATGCGCTACCAGGTTGCATTAAAACATATGATATGGAATATTTCAACCCTAACCTTGCATTTATTTTATTGTATGAATTATCACTTATTAATCTACTAGGAGCTTAAGTCTAAAGTAACATATTTGTTTAATGCAAAAATATATTTAAAACGAAATTAAAAAAAACCTAAACATAGGAGAAAAAGAAAAACAAAGGGAATAAAATTGTATAAGGTAGAAAGGTAAGCCTAAGGAGAATAGTTGAGAGACCTAGGACTAACATAAAGTACCAAAGGGAATTGGAGAAGTGTTAACATGAAAACCCCAAATATAAGATCTGTGAAATATAATCAATACTAGGTGAAATGGAAAAATAATGCCCTTATGAAAAAAGCACACGACTTTCGAGTTTCAACAATAGAGTTAAGTAGTTGTGTGAACAAATGTATTTGTAGGTTAGATATATCAATCGAGGATCCTCAAAATTCTTCCAACAAGTTGTGGATAATATAGGAGCATCTACAAAGTTTCACAAATACTGCAGAACCATGACATGAGGTTGCAAAAATATGATATGCCACGAAGGAAAGATAAATTGTGATATTTGAGGGTTATGAAATAGAATTTTGTGGAGATTAAAGATGCATAGCACTTCATTAGAGGAAATTTGGGGTCTAAAATGGGCCTTATAAGAAAACGTGCCAAAATAAGTTTTTGTGAGTTGGAATTCAAGAACCAATAGAATTTCAATAAAATAAGTCAACCATAATGGTTGAATTGACATATTTGTCATTAAAAAAAACTACTTTTTTTGTTTGTATTTTCGACATATCTCATTGTGTTTTTACTCAAATTTCGATCGCGAGAGCTCGTTGGATGCAGAATTTGATTCCGATCATCATCACGTTTTTTTAGGTATTTCTTGTTTTTGGGGTAGCGGGGTCCGTCAAAAGTATGCAGTGTGGGTACTCGTTGGATGCGGAATCAAATTCCGCATCCAACGAGCTCTCTCGATCAAAATTTGAGTAAAAAAAAGGGAGATATGTCAAAAATACGAACACAAAAAGTAGTTTTTTCCTTTGTTCCTCCAAAATTAATCAATATTATTTTATTATTTTAACTATTATTTTATTATTTTAACTATTATTTTATTATTTTCCTTATGAGGCCCATTTTAGACCCCAAAATTCCTCTAATGGATGGTTCTGAACAGTAACATTACAAATATTGAGGAGTTGGTACAAAAATACCAAGGGATATTGTTAACCAACATCTATGGAACAACTACTCAAGAAGGATGATGCCATAAGATTGTTGCAACATAACAGTGTAAGAAATAAGAAAGTGACAAAAAATGACAAATACATGAGCAATTAGGAAGCAACAAATACATCAATTGTAAGTTGAATCACTTGGAGAATATACAACTTATATGATGCATTTTTTGTTATCAATATAAAAATGATAATGATGCACCCTCATAGGGCGAGTTTCTCAAATCTCTTTTCAAGATGAAACCGAGGTTGCAACACTTCAGAGTAAGGAGCCCTAGTTTCTGGCATAGGCTTATTTTAGCACTACTCTAATACCATGTTAGATTTTATAGATGTAGCAGTATAATTTCAATTGCCTAATAAACAAGATCACTAAAAAAATAACCAAACACAGATACAATAGTAACTAAGATTTTGATTTGGGAAACCATTAAGGGAGAAAATCTAGCCGCACATTCTACTAAAGATAATCAGTTTAGAGATAAGTGTACATCCAGATACATATGTAGTAGAAAGATAAACCCCAAGAATATAAGAGAAACTTCTTCAATTATAGAGAACCTCGGAAAATCTTCTTCTACCATCTGCATCAAACTTCTTCTTGAGTGGAGCGAACTTGCTTGGTGAAAGTAAGAAAGGGCACCTTCTATTTATACTTTATCTTGTTGATTTTTTCATCTTCCAAGTGGGGTCGTCTTGTCTTCTTCTACTGGTCCAACTTGTTTTCTAGGTGGCATATTATGTGTCATATTGACAGTTATTTTGGGGAAGACTTGGTGAGGATGCCTCATGCAACAACTACCATAAACATTAAAAAGGGCCACTAGAGAAATTATCAACTAGCATGCGAAGCATGCATGCCCTAACTCAATTTGCATGTGGCATGTGTCATTTAAGTTGCGTGCATGCAAAAGAAAGGAAATCAGAGCCATGGTTTGTCAGAGTGCCGATGTAGAAGTAGTTTTTCCATCGGAGCCATGATTTTTGAGTGAGTTTCTTCTTGCTTATCAAGGCCATTAAGGGACACCAGACAAATTTCAATCGGGGGAATTAAATCCAAACTGAGCAATGGAATTTAGTTTCGTTTCCTCCTACAAGTGTTGGGAAAGGGAGAGATGAATGAGATTCCCACGCACTCGTTGGGAATATTTTTCAAAATCGTAGCATGTTGTGCAAAATTTGCACTACATGTCAATGAGCAAAACCCTAGTATAGAAAATGTTCGGTCCATAAAGCCACCAGAAAGGGGAGTCCGAAGCGGTACTCAAATGTCAGGAATCCAAGGGAACTGACAGTTTGTCCATCAGATATTTGGTTTTCAAGTTATGGCGAGTTTTATCTCGCTTCTCAAGGCCATTTAGGGACACCATGCAAATTTTAACTAGGGGGATAAAAACCAAACCGAGCAACGAAATTGAGTTATGTTACCTCTTGTATGTGTCTTTGGGAAAGGGAGAGATGACATAGATTCCCATGCTTTCACTTGACACAGTTTTCAAATTCTTGGCTTATTGTGTAAAAGTTTCACTGCACGTCACTTGGCAAACACCTAGTTTAGAAAACTGTCAAAATATACAACATTCAATCCATGAAGCCACCAAACATGGGTTTCTCTAGTGGTAATCAAATTTCATGAATCCAACACAATTGACTATTTTTCCATTGGAGTCTCGACTCCCAATTTATGGCGAGTTTTATCTTGCTTACCAATGTCATTCAAGGACACCATGCAAATTTCAATCGAAAGCACAAAACCAAACCAAGCAATGGAATTGAGCTCCATTGCCTCCAACAATTGTGTTTGAGTAAGGGTGAGATGACTGTGATTCCCACACACTCGTTGGGCACATTTTTCAAAATCTTAGTCTATCTTATAGAAATTGCACTTCACGTCACTTATCAAAACTCTATTTTAGAAAACCAACAAAATAAACAACTTTTGGTCCATCAAACCACTAAACAGGGGTGTCGAAAGTGGTACTCGGATGTCATGATTCAAACGAAACTAGCAGCTTATCCATCAAAGCCACGATTTTTGAGTTATAGCAATTTTCATCTCGCTTCCCAAGGCCATTAAGGGACACCAAATAAATTTCAATTGCGGGCATAAAAACCAAACTGAGCAACCAAATTCATTTTTGATTTTTTCCCACAAGTGTGTTTGGGAATGGGTGAGATGAATGCGATTCCTATTCACTCACTTGACACTTTAAAAAAAAATTAATCTATCATGCAAAAATTGCATTGCACAACAATGAGCAAAACCCTAGTTTAAAAAACAGTCAAAATAGACAACTTTCGGTCCATGAAACCATCGAGCATGGGTGTTCCTAGTGGTACTCGGATGTCATGAATCTAATGGAACTGACATTTTTTCCATCAAATACTAATTTTTTAATTTATGGTGAGTTTCATCTCGCTTCTCAAGGTCATTTAGGGACATTAAGTAAATATCAACTAGGGGCATAAAAACCGAACCGAGTAATGGAATTTATTTTTGCTGCCTCCTACAAGTATGTTTGGGAAAGGGATAGATGAATGCGATTCCCATCCACTCGCTCAACACATTTTTCAAAATATTGCCCTAATATGCAGAAATTGCACTGCACGTCGTCGAGAAAAACCCTAGTTTAGAAAACCATTAAAATAGACAACATTCGGACCATGAAGCCACCGGACAGGGGTGTCTCTAGCGGTACTCAGATGTCATGAAACCAATAGAACTGATATTTTTTCCATCAAAGCCTCAATTTTTGAGTTATGGTAAGTTCCTTTTCACTTCCCAAAGTCATTTAGGGGCACCAGGAAAATTTCAACCGAGAGGATGAAAGCCAAACCGAGCAACATAATTGAGTTTTGTTTCATCCTAGAAGTGTGTTTGGGAAAGAGAGCGATGACTGATATTCCCACGCACTCGTTGGGAAATTTTTTCAAAATCGTATCCTATCATGCATAAATTGCACTACACATTAATGATCAAAACCATAATATAGAAAATTATCAAAATAGACAACGTTCGGTCCATGGAGCCACCGAACAGGGGTGTCCCAAGAGGTACTCAGATTTCATAAATCCAATTGAATTGACAGTTTTTCCATTGAAGCTTTAGTTTTTTAGTTATGCCGAGTTTTATCTCGCTTCTCAAGGCTATTTAGGGATTCCCATGCACTCGCTCGACACTTTTTTCAAAATCTTGGCCTATTGTGCAGAAATTGCACTGCATGTCATTGAGCAAAACCTTGGTTTTGAAAAACGTCAAAATATACAACGTTCGGTCCATGAAGCCACCAAACAGGGGTGTCTCTAGTGGTGATCGAATGTCACGAAAAAGAACTGAAATTTTTTCCATCGGAGCCTCGATTTTCAAGTTATGGCAAGTTTCGTCTTACTTACCAATGCCATTCAGGGACACCAGGGAAATTTCAACCAGGAGCATAAAAACCAAAATTAGCAACAAAATTGAGTTTCTTTGCCTCCCGCAAGTGTGTTTAGGTAAGGGTGAGATGACTGCAATGCCTACACACTCGTTGGGCACATTTTTCAAAATATTAGCCTATCAGACATAAATTGCATTGCACGTCACTTAACAAAACCCTTGTTTTGAAAATCACAGGGATGTCTATTTTTCCTTGACTCTATGTCTTCTTCTATTATGATATGAAAATTTATGGTTTACATGTGTGTGTATGCATGGTTGTGGATACACTTTATATGTGTGGTTACTATATGTTGATGAGATGATGCTTATATTAATGGTTGGAAAACTCGTGAGAATGCTTAAATTATCACACTAATATTTGCAATATAACACAAAATATGCATTATGTAATGAAATTAATACTAATGCTTTGAATTGATTATTTCTTGGTATTTGCAGAAAAAATGGTGAAGATGACTACTTAGGTGATGATCATGATCAAGTTGTCACCGATGTACCAGAGAAATATATTACTGATAATGATATAAATGGATCAAATGAAAATTATGTTGGGATAAACGATGATGACGACGACGATGATGAAGATGATAGCCATTGATGCTACTATTGAGATTGTGCATGTTTTTTTCTTTCTCCATGCTACTAGACACATATTGTTATTTTTGTGACTATCCAAGTTCATATTACATTTTGGATCATTTGGATTTGTATGGTAGATTCATGTTGACATATAAACTTTTATTATGCTGAACTTTTTTACTTTTCTAGATATGGATATCAAAAGAAAAATCTTGTGATATTGGTATTTTCACTATATATACATACATTGTTCACTTGTTATTTTAACCTTAATATGATGATATGTATGATAGGCTATTGATGCGATGATGTTTTATGATTTCAGTTATTTTGATGAAAGATAATGTTGATGTTATAGTTATTAGATTTTAAATTTATATAGATTGGAAGTTGTTGATGATCTTTTCATGGAAAATTAATATATATGATGATTTTATTTCTTTGGATAAATGTTTTCTATTTTTGTTAAATTTCTTTATAAATGCTATGCAATTAATTTCAATAATTGTATCTACAGTTAATTTGGATGTTTCATTATGTTATTTCAAAACTATGAAGTAAATGATATATGAAAACTATTGAAATTAATGAATATTTATAATAAGTTGATATAATAAATATATTAGCACACAATTGGATATGGTTGTAGGTATTAATTAATATCAAGTGTAATGTGGTGCTCATAATGAAGTAAAAACAAAGCTAAAACGGAAGCCATTATGTCCTAGATCCATAAGCAATGTTGGATGCAAAACTTGATGCTAAGTTGGAAGTCAATTTTGATGCTATTTTGGATGCCAAAGTAGAAGCTAAACTAGTGCCAACAAAGGAGAAAAATTGGATGTTAAATGAGAAATGAATTGAGGCTCACATGAGGAAGCAAAATAGGAAGAAAGCCAAGGAGTTAAATGGGAAACAAAATATGGCGCTAGTGTGGGACTAAAAATGGATGATAAATTGGGCGCTAAAGTAGTAGAAAAACATGGTGCTAATGTGGGCGTAAATAGAGATGAAAAACTAAGCATTAAAAATGATGCAACACGTGGCACTAGTGATGAATCCAAACATGGCGTTGATATGGTAGCAAAATAAGATGCCAAACTAGGCATTAAAAACGATGTAACACATGGCATTAATGATGAAGCCAAACATGGTGTTGATATGGTAGCAAAATAAGACGTTACTTTGGATGCAAAACATGGCACTACATAGGAAGAAAAATATGGTGCAACAATAGAAGAAATATTTGGCGCCATTTTGGTAGCAAAACACGATGCAAAAAAGGAAGCAAAAATTGGTGCAAATTTGGAAGCTAAAATTGGAACATTTTTAGAAGTAAAACGTGGTGCAAAATGGGATGCTAAAGTGGTAGCACAGGTGGATGCAATATTGGATGCTAATTTGGATGAAAATATGAGTTTGTAATTAACATGGCAAAACATACACATATGAAATTAGGGATGAATTCAAGAGAAGATTGCTTCTACTAATAAAAGAAGTGATATTTTTTAACAAATTTATATGTTAACGATCTCTAAATTGTTTATTGTTATACCTATGAATCTTATGATAGTATAAAACAAGTGTTGCATGGCAACGGATACCTGACGAGTTAGTAGGTAGAATTGTATGCATTAATGTTGATAATATGAAAATAACAAGAAAATGCATGATGTGAAACAAGTTGGACGACATATACTTCTACTAAAATTATACACAAAGAATGAAACTTGGAACAATGAGGAAAAAAAAAAGAACCATCATCAAGTTACCAAAGAAACCGAAGTTTATAGAACTGTTAACTACATTGAACATTGTCATTTGATGGGAAACACCTATGAGGTTCTTTTGCAAGATATCTTCCATGCATTGATATCCTTGGCCAAGAGAGGTGGCAGTGGCCATTATGAAAGCATGACAACATTAAAAGAGGCTTTTCTAATACAAAGAAGTCCGCCATTGCTGCCGCAATAAGACTATAAACCTCTTAGCCAATTCCATGTCAAATAATTATATTTTATTTTAAAAATTAAATTAAACAAACTAGACTTCCAATATATAACTTGGATAGGCTATTTGAAAAATAAATTTATTCAACTAATGAACTAATATGGATTCAACTCAAAACTATTACAATATACCTAACCTTCGTTAAAAGGTATAATAAATAGTTGATATTAATAGTTAAGTAATTTGAACTAAATTTACAACTAACCAACTAAAATATTGACCCCTCTCGAAGGCCTAAGGAACTAGCAGATGGTTGTGAGGGGTGATCAAAGCCCCCACCAAAAGTTGAAAACAAAACACTGTGCCATCAATATGGGTAAACTTACTTGATGGTGCTATTGTTTGCATAAATATACAAACTTCAAATTATTGCTTATATGAATTAGAAATGTTACTAAGAATGTACCAATAATATTCTAACTCTAGAATAGTCCTCGTACATTTTAAGTTGAAATAACAGAGAAGTTAAGAAGATGTTTGATGTCAACTATCTGAAATTAACATTGTGAATGAATGGATATGAAAAACTGGTATATCTCTCCATAATAATATTATTTTGAGAGCGGTCGTGTGATTGAGATTCCATTTGAGCTAAGGCTGTTTGAGCTTTTTTTTCTAGACTTCTGGATCTCCAAAGATATCTTTAGAGATTAGACTGGTTAGATGGGTTTCAACATTTTGTAGGCTCTACGTATAATGGTCTTCCCAACAGATTGTTGAATAATCAAATTTAAATCATTGTTACGCTCAAAGAGTCAAGAACACGTCCACACTGTGGCAGAAACGATAGACGCTAGATGCATCGACACCAACCCCTTCTTGCCGACCGCATTTTCCATCTCTTCCATGCACTTTCCCTGCCTGAACTCGAACTTTAACGCGTTGCAAAGAAAATCAACAACAATCTTCATGTACGGGTCCGTTTCCAGCTCTGGAATTAGCGCCATTTCCTCTTGATCATCGGCATCCGCTTTAATCTTGAGGTTGAAGTCACGGACCAAGGTTGACGGGGCTATGCTCCGGAGCAGTATAAGCGTTCACCAAATCGCCCCGACTCGCCGGAATCCGGCAGATCAATTTTGGTGTAAATCATACTTTCTAGGAATTAAATCGTAATTTTAATCATTTGGGTTGTTTTAAAATGCCCGCTTTAGTATAGAGAGAGCTAATAAGATAAGTAGAATTCCAAAATAATGAAATAAACAATTTAAGTATAGAGAGAGCTAATAAGATAAGTAGAATTCCAAAATAATGAAATAAACAATTTAACAGCAAACATTTGGCTGATTTTAATCAAAAATCGGCCGGAAAAACGGGGCGATTGGGTGGCTGTTTATCCTACGCGCTATGCTCCATGTTTTAATATCGCCTTTTTGAATATCGCGTTGCTTCACATCGGTAACTAGTGCCATTTCTTTCATCATCCTCATCTGCCCTAGTTGTCGAGCGGTGATGGAGAGGGAAGTGACCTGAAGGGAGCTGGACACGTATAGAACCGCCATTCTCCGCGAATTCTCTATAAATTTCCTGCGGTCTGTCCACAAAAATTCCTCATGTTCATGGCCAAGGCGGGCTAAGCTTATCCAGCATGTACGTTCATGATGGTTAAGCCAGCTGGCGTGGGTCCAAATCGAAAGAGTCCACCCTCCCGGATTGTTTTAAAACTTTCCGACTGCACTGTAGCCCACTGTCATCATTTTAATGTGGCCTGTACTCCGTCGGGAATGTGGCCTGTACTCCGCCGTCCCGAGCAGCATTGTCTTAATGTGGGATGTATTTCGCCGCGCTGCTTCGAGGACGCCATTCTCCGGACCGCACATTGTTTCGGATGAAAGACCACTGAGACACGCTTGCGGGGTCATACTGTTCGTGCTCATGGCGGGCTACCTGCCGTTTCTTGACGCAAATCTGATGTTAATGTATAAGAAGATCTACAAGAGGGATTTCAAGTGCCCGCCCTGGTTTTCCTCTGAAGTTCGGCGTCTCGTCGTCCGACGACTGGACCCTAAACCCCGGACGAGGATCACCGTCCCATAGCTCATGGAGGTCCCCTGGTTCCGTCGGGATTTCAAGCGCCCGCAGGCCTACAATGATGCCGATATTGGCCTCCTCGATGATGTCGATTCCGCCTTTTGTGCCCCAAAACCGGCCTGCCTGAACGCCTTCGACATAATCTAGCTCTCGCTCGGGTTCAATCTCTCAGGGCTGTTCAAGGACGATTTAGTGAAGCAGGAGGAGGAGTCGAGGTTCCCCTGATACTGCATGTTGAATATGTATGGCAGGAGCTTGGCTGATGCACTGTCACTTAGACGTGCACATAACGTGGGGTTTGGCGATGGTTTTTGTGGTGAACAATGGACCCAGCTCTCATTTGAGCCTCGAGTCGCCCCCTGTGGATCTTCCGCAGTGCTAAAGACAAATGACATGGATAACTATTACAGATCGAATATAGACATAAAGAATACATTCTTATGAAATGGACATGAATATATAATTACACTCCATACATTGATTCAATCGGTCATATTGCGAGGATGGATGTTTTCACGTGGTTTTCACCTGGAGTCGCCATTTTTGCATTTTCTGTTGTAATGCACCTATTCTGAACAATAGTTTCCATCTTTTTTGTAAGGTCAATTTTGCCCGCCACATGGTCCGCGCATAAATGTTCCATTATTTGTAATCTTCTTAATTGAAATGTTTATAATCTGTAACCAGTTGCTCAAGAAAATGCCGATTTTGTATGCTTATATGTTGAATCGATTGTTTATACAATTGATGAATCGATTGACTAGACGCACAACATTACTGTTATTGATTCAATTTATATTTTCCCACAATGCTTGAAAGGTCAATTTCTGTATACACAAATGAGGGAAATCAAATGCATTGCTTGCATTAGAATTTCAATTTGTGTAGGTTCACAATAATACTATGAATTAATCTAGTTTATAAAATAATTAAATTAAAGTGACACAATAATGAACTTAGTTTTCAAATAAATAAGAAATTAATCATGAAACAATGTCTTCAATTGTTCTATTAAATCAGAACATTATTAGAATCAATGTCTGCAACAATATTTGTCATTAATATTTTTATAAAAATAAAAAATAATAAACTGTGAAAAGGTATTTAATAAAATTAATTTTTAAATAAATAATAAAATAATTTATTAAATCATAATCTTCATACTAGGAATAACACATCGGCCATTTATGAATTAAATTTTGCATATAAAATAACCAAATTTATGATGGACTTTTGCATGTAAAATTACTAAATTATGAGGGGAAATCAATGAAATAGTTTTCAAATTGGGAAAATATGAATCATGACTTAAAATCATAATCTCAATGGCGCGTGATTAGAAATGGTCAATTAATCTTGCATACGTGTAACAACCAATGAAGTTAGTTTTGGCATCATCAAAAAAATATATTCATTTAATATGTAAATTCATAATTTCCATGGTGCATTTTTAAGATAGCCCATCCACAACCATTTCTAAACAATTTGTATACAAAGTTACTTCTTGTGGAACGATTAATAAAATTGGTTTTTACATAAGAAATGAATCGTTAAATCAACATATTCAAATAATTTAATAATAAATTTTGCACAAATTAACGGGAAAATTCACTCTCTAGTGACTAATTATCACCTTGTCCAACAAAAAGTTAACGTACTTATCTGTAATTAACGTAATAATATATTTTCAAGTTTATGTGTTGTTTCACATTTCATATGTTTGTATTTAAAATGCATTTCATATGTTCACATTTAAAATTTATAATTGCTTTCGAGCATGGATGATTTGAACTAGATTATTATATAATTTATTATATAGTTTTGATTTATCTTAAAATTGCTTTCGAGCATGGATGATTTGAATCAGATTATTATATAGTTTTGATTTTGATAAGCGATTAAGAATTTTTAAATATTTTTTTAAATAATAATAATACTAGCAATTGCCCTTAAAAGGTGCAATAATACGAGGTAGGTTGTTGTTGGAGGGTGAAATGGATAAAAAGAGAAACTAAAATCGATTATGGTTGTTTTCGGGAATGTTAATAACCTTCATGTCAACTAATAACCAATATCCAACCAAGGGGTTGGAAACTATCAATGAAGTCTACTTGGTCCACTTGGTCCACTTTGCAACACATGACTTCAAGAACCTTCTCCAATTACTTCATGTCCAATTAGTAACAAAAAAAACATTTTCCATAAGGTAACTTGTTAGGCAACCAAAAGGATCTTTCAGAAAACCACCAAGAAGAAAACCCAAAAGGTGCTTATACCATGCCCATGATGACCCTCCAAAAAATTTCTTCCCTCATATGAGGATCAATAATATTTGAATCTACCAACTAAACTTGACTAACTGGCTAACTCAGTGTGTCTAAATCATTGCATGGGAGCAACTAGTCTAACTTCCGATGTCTAAATCAATTTACAATCAGTTAATAGCTCGGGCAGGTGGAAAAATCCGTCACTCCCCACGCATACGTGCAAAACTGGCGCTAGACTAACTAAGAGTGATATAAATGATTTTAATTGGAGGTTGACTCAGCATAACTTCCTACCTACCACAACGACCTAATGGAGGTTGCTGGTGGCACTCAGAGTGGCTCCTAGAATGTAGGGATTGGCACCAAATGTCACTTGATTAAGTTTGTGATTAGTTTGGATTTCCGTTCTAGATCTGTATAGAATCGGTTATTCTCAGTACTTCATAGACGTGATTTGTAAATTTCCTTTAAAACTCAGATTGTGTCCATTCTGAAGCCAACCAACAACCCTTTTAACCTTCTTTGTGAGTGCGAAATTGTGTATCTTTTTAATGAAAGTGGAAAGTAAGAGGTCAAACTTTTTGTTTGTTTCATGGTTTTTGAATAGGATTGATCAGGTTAATGTGCATTGAGACCAAACTTTGGTTTATCGGACCTAAAGAATTAATTAGTTTGTTTTAAAAGTGTATTCCTAATTTTAAAGAGCTTGGAGAGAAGCGTCTCGAGTTCATTATAATTTTGACATGTTAAAAGGTTATGAAGGTCGGTATTGCAACAAATATTATGCAATTGAGATCTAATGTGGGTGTATGCAAGGCACTCTAAGATGAAGTGATTTTCATCTTCAATGTTTATATTCTCACAGAGATGGCAGATCCTTTTCCTTCATGGATTTTTAGGAATTGTCTAGCTACTTGTTTCACTGTGGAGCTCATGAAGCTCCAAAAATTTGAGCGATAAATTGTGCTCCATTCAAAAGGGAGTGTGATTGAACCCTTAAGGGAGATGCATATTTAGGAAATTTGTCGATTGAGAATAAATGTAGTAATGATGAAAAACATTTACTAAACAAATTCATGAACAGATCAAAGTGCAACTGAAAAAAATAATGAAGTATAATGTGCATATACACAATTCCAACAGAAAGAGAACATTGGAAGAAGGAAATTTGGTGATGACATGTTTGGGAAATGAGTAACTTCCCAATGGAGAATATAAAAAAGCCAAATTACAAGAAAAATGGCCCATGTAGAGTTGGGAAAAACTTCAGTGACAGTGCATATGAAGAAGAGTTAACATTGGACTATTGCATTTCTTCAATTTTTTATTTTTCAAATTTGTATCCTTACAGTTAAGATCACTTGATGGAAAAATATGAAGAAGTGGTAAATTGCAGAAACGTGGTTTCCATAGAAAGTACCAAAGGGAATTGAAGAAGGGTTAACATGAAAACCCCAAATACCAGATCTGTGTAATATAAGCAATACTAGGTGAAATGGAAAAATAATGCCCTTATGAAGAAAGCACACGAATTTCAAGTTTCAACAATAGAGTTAAGTAGCCACGTGAACAAATGCATTTGTAGGTTATCTATATCAATCAAGGATCCTCAAAACTCTTCCAACAAGTTGTGGATAATATAGGAGGCATACACAAAGTTTCACAAATACTGCGGAACCATGACATGAGGTTGCAAAAAGAGGATGTGCCATGAAGGAAAGATAAATTGTGATATTTGAGGGTTATGAAATAGAAGTTTGTGGAGATTAAAGCTGTATAGGACTTGATGGTTTCGGATAGTAACATTACAAATGTTGAGGAGTTGGAACAAAAATACAAAGGGATATTGTGAATCAACATCTCTGGAACAACTACTCCAGAAGGATGATGCCATAAGATTGTTGCAATAGAACAGTGTAAGAAATAAGAAAGTGACAAAAAATGATGAATACATGAGCAATTAGGCAACAACAAATACATCAATTGTAAGTTGAATCACTTGGAGAATCTACAACTTATATGATGTATTTTTTGTTATGAATATAAAAATGATAATGGTGTGCACTCCTAGGGCGAGTTTCTCGAAGATCTTTTCAAGATGAAACTGAGGTTGCAACACTTCAGAGTAAGGAGCCCTAGTTTGTGGCATTGGCTTCTTTTAACACTACTCTTATACCATGTTAGATTTTATAGATGTAGCAATATAATTTCAATTACATAATAAACAAGATCACTAAAAAAATAACCAAGCATAGAAACAATAGACACAGATATTTTGATTTGGGAAACCATTAAGGGAGAAAATCCAACATCCTTCTAATAAAGATAATCAGTTCACAGATCAGTGTACATCCAGATACATATGTAGTAGAAAGATAAACCCCAAGAATAAAAGATAAAATTCTTCAATGATAGAGAACCCTAGCAAAATATTCTTCTAGCATCTGCATCAAACTTCTTCTTGAGTGGAGCGAACTTGCTCGGTGAAAGTGAGTGAGGGAACCTTCTATTTATACTTTATCTTGTTGACATTTTGATCTTCCAAGTGAGGCCGAATTGTCTTCTTCTACTAGTCCGATTTTTTTTTTCTTTTCTGGGTGGCATATTATGTGTCATATTGGCATTTATTTTGGGGAAGACTTGGTGAGGATGCCTCATGCAACAACTACCATAAACATAAAAAAGGGCCACCAGAGAAATTAGCAACTGACATGCAGAGCATGTAGGCCATAACTCAATTTGCATGTGACATGCTTCATTTAAGTTGCATGCATGCAAACTAAAGGCCATTGGAGCCATGGTTTGTAAGAGTGCCGATGTAGAAGTAGTTTGTCCATTAGAGCCATGATTTTTGAGTGATAGTAAGTTTCTTCTCGCTTATCAAGGCCATTAAGGGACACCAGGAAAATTTCAATCGGGGGCATTAAATCCAAACCGAGCAATGGAATTTAGTTTCGTTGCCTCCTATAAGTGTTGGGAAAGGGAGAGATGAATGAGATTCCCACCCACTCATTGGGAATATTTTTCAAAAACGTAGCCTATTGTGCAAAACTTGCACTACATGTCAATGAGCAAAACCCTAGTATAGAAAATTGTCAAAATAGAAAATGTTCGGTCCATAAAGCCACCAGACATGGGTGTCCCAAGCGGTACTCGGATGCCACGAATCCAAGTGAATTGACATTTGTCCATTAAATAATTTTTTTTTGAGTTATGGTGAGTTTTATATAGCTTCTCAAGCCCATTTAGGGACACCAAACAAATTTCATTTGGGAGGATAAAAACCAAATTGAGCAACGAAATTGAGTTTTGTTACCTCTTGCACCTGTGTTTGGAAAAGGGCGAGATGACATAGATTCCCATGCATTCACTTGACACATTTTCTTGGCTTATTGTGTAGAAATTTCACTACACATCACTTAGCAAACCCCTAGTTTAGAAAACTATCAAAATGTACAACGTTTAATCGATGAAGCCATCAAACACGGGTTTCTCTAGTGGTAATCGAATGTCACGAATCCAACATAACTGACTGTTTTTCCATCGAAGCCTCGATTTTCAAGTTATGGAGAGTTTTATCTTGCTTACCAATGTCATTCAGGGATACCATGTAAATTTCAACCGGAAGCACAAAAACCAAACCGAGCAATGGAATTGAGTTCCATTGCCTCCAACAAGTGTGTTTGGGTAAGGGTGAGGCAACTATGATTCCCACATACTCATTGGGAACATTTTTCAAAATATTAGTCTATCTTATAGAAATTGCACTTCACGTCACTTATCAAAACCCTATTTTAGAAAACCAACAAAATAGACAACTTTTGGTCCATCAATCCACTAAACAAGGGTGTCAGTAGTGGTACTCGGATGCCATGATTCGAATAGAACTAGTAGTTTATCCATCGAAGGCATTTTTTTTGAGTTATAGTGATTTTCATCTCGCTTCCCAAGGCTGTTAAGGGACACTAAACAAATTTCAACTAGGGGCATAAAAACCGAACTGAGCAATCAATTTCAGTTTTGTTGCCTCCCACAAGTGTGTTTGGGAAAGGGTGAGATGACTACGATGCCTATGCACTCGATTGGAACTTTAAAAAAATATTAACCTATCATGTAAAACTTGCATTGCATGACATTGAGCAAAACCTTAGTTTAAAAACCAGTCGAAATAGACAACTTTCGGTCCATGAAACCATCGAGCATGGGTGTTCCTAGTGGTACTCGAATGTCACAAATATAATGGAACTGACAGTTATTCCATCAAAGCCTAAGTTTTCAAGTTATGGCGAGTTTAATCTTGCTTCTCAAGGCCATTCAGAGACACTAAGAAAATATCAACTAGGGCCATAAAAAATGAACCGAGCTATGGAATTTATTTTTGTTCAAGTGTGTTTGGGAAAGGGAGATGAATGTGATTCCATCGACTCGCTTGAAGCATTTTTCAAAATATTTCCCTATTGTGCAGAAATTGCACTACACTTCATCAAGAAAAACCCTAGTTTAGAAAAACGTTAAAATAGACAACATTTGGTCCATGAAACCACCAGATAGGGGTGTCTCTAGTGGTAATCAGATTTCATGAAACAAATAGAACTGATAGTTTATCCATCGAAGCGTCGGTTTTCGAATTATGGTAAGTTCCTTTTCACTTCCCAAAGTCATTTAGGGACACCGGGAAAATTTCAACCAAGAGGATGAAATCCAAACTGAGCAACATAATTGAGTTTTGTTTCCTCCTAGAAGTGTGTTTGGAAAAGAGAGAGACGACTGAGATTCCCATGCAATCGTTGGGAACATTTTTCAAAATCACAGCATATCATGTAGAAATTGCACTACACGTCAATGATAAAAAACCTAATATAGAAAATTATCAAAATAGACAACGTTCGGTCTATGGAGCCATTGGGTACATGTTTCCCAAGAGGTACTCAGATGTCATAATCCAATGGGACTGATGGGTAATCCATCGAAGCTTTGGTTTTTTAGTTATGGAAATTTTATCTCACTTCTCAAGGCCATTCAGGGATTCCCATGCACTCAATCGACATTTTTTCAAAATATTGGCCTATTGTGCAAAAATTACACTGCATGTCATTGAGCAAAACCCTGGTTTAGAAAAATGTCAAAATATACAATGTTCGGTCCATGAAGCCACCAAACAAGGGTGTCTCTAGCGGTGATCGAATGTCACGAATCCAAAAGAACTGAATGTTTTTCCATCAGAGCCTCATCTTTCAAGTTATGCCAAATTTCATCTTGCTTACTAATGACATTCAGGGACATTAGGGAAATTTCAACCGAGAACATAAAAACCAAATTGAGCGACGAAATTTAGTTTCGTTTCCTCCTACAAGTGTGTTTGGGCAAGGGTGAAATGACTGTGATGCCCACACACTCGTTGGGAACATTTTTCAAAATCTTAGCCTATTAGACATAAATTGCACTGCATGTCACTTAACAAAACTCTAGTTTAGAAAACCAACAAAATAGATAAGTTTTGCTCCATGAAGCCACCTAAAAGGGGTGACCCTAGTGGTAATCAGATGTCACTAATCTAACAAAATTGATAGTTTTTCCATCAGAGCCATGGTTTTCAAGTTATAATGAGTTTCTTCTTGCTTATCAAGGCCATTGAGGGACATGAGATAAATTTCAATCACTGGCATAAAATCCAAACTGAGCAACAAAATTTAGTTTCGTTACCTCCTATAAGTGTGTTTGGAAAAGGGAGAGTTGAATGCGATGTCGATGCATTCACCTGACACATTTTCAAAATCTTATCCTATCATGTAGAAATTGCACTACACGTCACTAAGAAAAACCCTAGTTTAAAAAACCATCAAAATAGACAACTTTTGGTCCATGAAACCACCTAGCAGGGATGTCCCTATCAGTACTTGGATGTCACAAATCCAACTTAACTAAAGTTTTGTCCATTCAAGCCTTGGTTTTTTAGTTATGGTGGTTTTTTAGTTATTGAAAGTAAAACATGGTGCAAAATGGGATGCTAAAGTGGTAGCAACATTGATGCAATATTGGGTGATAATTTGGATGAAAATATGGCGTGAACATAGATGCTAACATTATGCTATTAAGGATGCAAATATGGCGCTAACGGTGATGTCTTTTAATAAGAAAAAGTACACTCTCTGGGAAGAAAAATAGGTCGTTATTTAGGAATCAAACATCGATGTTGTCTAGGAAGCAAAGTTGGACGTTGTTCTGGAATTAAAAAAAATAGACTTTTTTTGGATGCCATAAATGATGCTATTTAAAAAGCAAAAAATATGTTTTTTGAGGCACTTTAAGTTTTGTGAATGACACGTCCCATTTAGCGTATAGTTTGACTACCCAATGTAAACCAAATTTACGCTAAAAAGAGACGCTAAATGGGATGCTAATACCAGGATTTGTTGTAGTAAAGGTGCTAAACACCTACGAAATTTAATTAAAGTATTTATCCTATGGTCTAGATGGTTTTATGTTCCAATACCATTTACGTATTTTGCAAAAAAATCTATTACATCCTCTTCACATAGATTTTTATCTGACTTCCTTACAAAAAATGACATGGGTAATTGACTATTAGGATTGACTCTTCTTTCGGATCTGACTTCCTTACAAAAAATGACATGGGTAATTGACTCTTCTTTCGGATTTGAGACTAGTTTTAAATCTTCCCAAATAACCCAAAGCGTGCATAAACATTTGTAACACATTAATTTCATGAATGCATATCTCATTTCTGAAGCTATTTGAATATGAAATGAGAGATGCCATCTAATGGGTGAAGAACAAGGCTTATTCAAGCTAATAATGGATTTTAAGAATGGATCTCTACTTTGTAACATTGTCTAAGGTTACGTCGTTTCATCTTTTTTTCCAAGTCCTTGGATCTCCAAATATATCTTTGGAGATTATACTTTTTTTTACAATCCTTGGAATCAAGTTTGGGATCTAATTGATAATTTTTCTTGGCATTGAATTTTACTTATGTTCCTAGAAATTCCAATGAGCTTACTCTCTAGTTGCTTATGCATCCTTGTTTAGACCCCCACACAATCATCTTTGATTTTTTGTGGAAATATTATGTAGACCATCCATTCTAAATAACACAATTCATTGGAAATTATTTAAGGATGATCAATAAATTCTAAGGCTCTTGAGTATTCTTAACAAATTTGCTAGGATGGATGACCCTCATGGTGATGAGAATGAATTTGAAAGAAAAAAACATTGGTTGAGCAAATAGATAAACTTGCTAGTACATTATATGCATTAATGCAATAAAGAAAGAGTTAGACCAAATGGGGTTTGTAATAAACATGACTAAACATACACATTAAACATACACATTGATAAAGTTACCAAAGAAACTGAAGTTGATAGAACTATTAACTACGTTGAACATTGTCATTTGATGGGAAACAACGCTGAGCTGCTTTTGCAAGATAGTTGACCGGCATTGATATCCTTTACATTGGTTTTTCATCAAGCTCAAGTTGTTAACGATTATAGAGTAAAGTTTAGTGACTGAATATTAAAAGTGAAAAAGAATTCAAGCTAAAACTAATAAATACTTTCATTGACATGCAGCACAAAATCAAAGCAGAGTATTCCACGTTAATATATCCATGGCAATGAATTTTAGTGATTGAATGTAAGTCGATTTAACTCCCTTGTCCAAGAACGCAAGCTAGATATATGAGGTATCATTTTGATTCATGCTCGTTGTGTAACAATCTCTCCAAGTTTGAGTTTATTCAATTTTGACTTGGAGTTAGATATATATATATATGTTTGAAAGCTATACCCGTTTAATGATAATAATAGATTTTTAATGTATAACTTAGGGGCCATCCTTAATAAATATGTAAGTTTGGTTCAACTATTTGTTGTTGATCCGTTGGATAGACTGAACGTACATGTTTTTTAAGCTCAGGCTAACTTAGGTGATCTGAAAAATAAATTTATTCAACCCAGATGGTTGCGAGATGTTATAAAGCCCCCGCCAAAAGTTGAAAACAGAACACTGTGCCATAAATATGGGTAAACGTACTCGATGGTGCTAGAGTTTGGATATCTATAATCTTCTAACTCTAGAATAGTCCTGGTACATTTTAAGTTGAAATAACAGAGAAGTTACGAAGATGTTTGAATCAAAGGATATGAAAAACTCGTATATCTCTCCATCGAAACTGGTATATCTCGCGTGATTGAGATTCCATTTGAGCTGCTAAGGCTGTTTGAGCCTTTTTTCCCAGACTTCCGGATCTCCAAAGATATCTGTGGAGATTAGACTGGTTAGATGGGGTTTCAACCTTTTGTAGGCTCTGCGTATGGCGGTCTTCCCGACAGAGTGTTGAATAATCAAATTTATATCATCGTTACGCTCAAAGAGTCGAGAACACGTCCACACTGTGGCAGCAGCGACGGACGGTGCCTGCATCGACACCAACCCCTTCTTAACGACCGCGTTTGCCATCTCTACCGCGCACTTTCGCTGCCTGAACTCGAACTTTAACGCGTTGCAGAGACGATCAACAGCAGCCTTCACGTACGGGTCCGTTTCCAGTTCTGGAATTAATAGCGCCATTTTCTCTTCATCGGCATCGGCATCGGCATCGGCATCGGCATCAAGGGCAATGGCATCCCCCCCTGCTTTAATCTGGACGTTGAAGTCGCGGACCAAGGTTGACGGGGCTAGGCTCCGGATTTTAATATCGCCTTTTCGAATATCACTTTGCTTCACATCGGTAACTTGTGCCATTTCTTTCATCATCTTCATCTGCCCCAGCTGTCGAGAGGCGATGTAGAGGGAAGCGACCTGGAGGTAGCTGGACACCTTCTTTCTCTGTATAGAACCGCCACTCTCCACGAATTCTTTATAAATTTCCTGCGCTCTCTCCACAACAATTCCACTCATGTTCATGGCCAAGCCGTAGTCTTGGATCTGTTCGACATGATCCGCCGGAACGACCAGAGCCTTCTTCTTCTTGTTTTCCGACAATCTTTCCAATTGCTTCATACTGCCACCTCTCCCTTTCCCTTTCCCTTTGCCCCCGTTGATGGTAACGGAGGCAATTTCGCCTCCTCCTTTACTGTTGGCTGTTTCGATCCTCTGAGCGCTTTGATTGTCTTCATAAATTCGCACGTCATGGCTGTCGTCGATGAATTGGAGTTCCACCACGAGGCCGCATTTGTTACAGACGCAATGCCCTTCCACTTGGTCTACTATTATCTCTGACTCCTCCTGGCAGTCTGGGCAATATGCAGACTCATCGACTCTCACCATCTTCTAGTCAATTTATTTATTAATGCACCATCCACTACCTTTTTGCGAATCAAATATATATAAGACTCCAATCAACACGTGTTTCTTTTCTAATATGGTTTGCACTATTGTATTTATATGTTTGGAAAACACCGTAATCTTATATTATCTAAAATAAAAAGTAATTTTGAAAGTTATGTCGGTTTATAAAATAAAATAAAAAAATATGAAAAGTAATATTGTCTATTTATAAAATAGAAATATAAAAATTAATTAAAAATTAATTTAGACTAATAAAATAAAAAATTAAATTTAAATGGGAACCCTTTTAAGAATAAGAAAATTTACTCAAGAAATTAAATCCCTCTCAATATTTAATTGATCAAGATTTAAAATAAATATAATAATTTTATCTTTAACAAAAAAACTCCAACAATAATATCAAAGTTTTAAAAAATAACTAAGCATACATCACTATCTTCCTAAACAATGTTTATTCAAATATCCTATTCAACCATCCCATCCACCAATGGTAAGGATTGTGTTTGATGATTTTGTTGTTAGTTAAAATGATTTTGGAGATTTAATATTTGGCAATTTGAAGATAGAGATTTCTTCATTGATCATTGAACATTGCAAATTTATCTTCTTCATTTACAGAGAATTTTTTGTTTGTAAAATTAAAGGATTAAAACTAGATTTAATTTTTTACAACTATAGGTGTTTATATCTTAGAATTTAGGGTGGACAAGCCATCTATGCTTTTTCTAGATTACATGAGGATGAAACAAGTGTGTTGTTTAAATTGATTTTATGGCAATTGTTTGAATTTTGAAATAAATAATTATATATAAAAAAGAATATAAAAAATAACCTATGATGCACTGATAATTGGTAGTTGATATGACATCTCTGCTGTAAGACATCAATAAATATTAATATTAATATAACACTCACCATACAACACTCATCATATTCTTCTTTAACATAATATATTTCTCATAAAAAAATATAAAAAATTTGACAAGCTCTTGGAGCCAAAATGTTATGGCTGCTAGTTTCTGTCAAATTGGAAGAAATAAAATATAAAAAACTCAAGCTCTTCGAGCCAAAATGTTATGGCTCCTAGTTTCTCTCAAATTGGAATCGTAAAAGGTAGTTATACATTAAAAAAATTTAAAAATAAAGTAAGGTGGTTATACATATCAAATTTCTTCAATCAGCTTATCTAGAAGCTTATTATTTTGGGGTTCAGTGGCTAGGGGACAGTGCCATCTTCCCTTTCTTTCTTTAAAATATTCGATGCATCTCTTCCCTGAAATACAATCTTCTTAATAAACCATTCTTGTTGCACTGCTTAGTTGGACAGTTTCCCCAATTTGTTGACAACCCTTATGTCCCTCAAATCAACGTCATAAAGCTTGGTGAGGTGAACGAAAATTGAAACGACATCAGTAGCTAATGGAGTGAGGATGGAAGAGAAGTAACTTACTTAGAGTATGATTGATAATTGACAAAGAATGATTAGAACACAGTAGTAGATTGATTTTTTTGAGAGCACAAGAGAGTAGAGATCAAATGAAACATTGTGATGCTCTTTCCAAGTGCATAGCATGACCGCAAGTCGAGGCCACAAAAGAGAAGCAACCATTTTAAGGCAAGTTGATGAAATGTCTTGTGACTCTCATTATCTATCATACATTCTTGAGGATGCAAACTCCCTATAACAATCAACAATCAATAGTGCAATAACGTCAGAAACTGGTAACACTACACTAGGGAGAGAAACAAACAATGAAAGAAGAAATTTGGAACAAGAGGCGGCTGAGCAGTGAGTAGATGAGAAGAGGAATGAGATATAAGTAGGGAAAGTAAAAAACGCGGTCACACGGTTATCAAGAGGTGAAATCGATTGACAGAGGGGCATCGTGCTGGCATGCATTATTATTCACCAGACGCCTTCTGGCCCACTCCATTCACAATGACGACATCCTCCCATACTAGAGACAACTATCTCGGAGCTTATACACATGTTGATGACACATGTCTTGAGGAACAATCTCGTTCTTCTTTGTTCAACTTTACTGCTAACCCAAGCTAAGTTGCATACTGAGTTACTTAGTAGTCAATCCTCCGAGTGAAGATAAGAATCCCTAAACCATACTGAGTTACTAAGTTAACTAGTAGTAATATACAAGTCATTCACCACATAGAAACGTGGGTGAGTAAAAAATTTACACCTCAAGAAATTGGAACCCTCTCAATGCTTGATTAAGTTGATAGGTGTTTTTATTTGAGATTTTGGGGTGGACAATCACCTATGCTTTTTCTAGATCGCATGAGTATGAGACAAATGTATTGTCTAGATTGATTCTACGATAGTGGTTACAAATTCAAAATAAACAATTATATTGATTTCTTGGTAGTCGTCACAAATTCAAAATAAACAATTATTAAAAAAATAATATAAAAAATAATTAATGCATAGATAACCGGTAGTTGATGAGTGGATAACTAGCAGTTTGTGAGAGGGTTTCAGGGGAGATATGGAGTCATGAAGGAGGGATTGGAGGGCTTGGAAGGTTTCGATCCTGAAAATTCTATTTTGGAGCGAATATAGCAGACTTGGAATTGAGTTGATGGGGGTCCCGATCAGCCTAGTACCTACCAAGAGAAAAAAGAGGGAATTTTTTGTTTTTTTTTGTTTTTCTACTATTTTCTACTATTTTTACCTTCCATTCTAGGTTTTCTTTGGTCTCCCCTTTCTTGTCTTGGTGTGATCTCAAGTTTGTGGAAGAAGTGTTATGTGGTTATTTTTAAACTTTTTGGAGGTAGGGTTTATATTAGATGTGACAGGGGTCAGAGATACATGTCTATTTATTGGAGAAAGGTTTCACCAGGGATTTCAATCCTCTGAGCGCTTTGATTTTCTTCAAAAATTTGCACGCCATGGTTGTCGTCGATGAATTAGAGTTCCATGACGAGGCCACATTTGTTACACACGCAATTCCCTTCGACTTGGTCTACTATGTCTCCTCCTCGCAGTCTAGGAAATTTGCAAACTCATTTCTCCCCATATTCTCCTAAATTTATTTATTGATGCACCATTACACAACCACCACCTTTTTGTGAATAAAATATATATAAAACTCCAATCAACATGTCTTTCTTTTCTAATATGTTTTGGACTCTTGTATTTATATGTGTATTATTTTAATGGAAAACATAGTAATCTTACATTATCTATAATAAAAAAGTAATGTAGAAATTTATGTCGGTTAATAAAATAAAGTAAAATGAAAATTAATCATGTCTATTCATAAAAAAAATATGAAAGTAATTAAAAAATCTATGTCGACTTATAAAATAAAAAAATTAAATTTAAACTTGGACCTATCAAACAAGAGAGTTATCAAATTTCTTGATTCTAAAATTAAAAAGGTTTACACCTCAAGAAGTTGGATCCTTCACAATGCTTGATTGTACCGATCGATGTTTTTATTTGAGATTTTGGGGTGGACAATCACCTATGCTTTTTCTAGATTGCATGAGTATGAGACAAATGTATTGTCCACATTGATTCTATGGTAGTCATTACAAATTCAAAATAAACATTTATTTTTTTTGTAAGTTCATGTCTAATCTATTAAGTAAAGATAAGAATATAGATAATGATACAAGTCTGTGTGTTACAAGAACACAAAACCATGCCAATAGAGGCGGTCCAAGAGTACAAAAAAATGATCCTCCCCATACAGGGGAAAACATATCTTAACAATCCAAAAATTACTGGACAGAATGAGTAAAAGTCAGACTAACATAGGCTAGACAGGTGTCATAGAATGGAAAGCAAAAAACTTGAAAACTGTGGATTCGATACATCTAGAAAATCGAAACACCTAGCATCAAAGTGGCTCATACGAAACCTTGGTGATTGGGCAGCTGTAATCTATTCCCCATTGAAGTTCCTGCTTCTTGCCATTCTCCTACTTTTGTTCTGGTTCCTTGCAGCCGCCTATGGAGTTGTTGTTCATGAAATTACCTGAGTCCGGTGCTGGTTGTTTGACAAGCCGAGGTGATGTCTTCTTGGTGGCTTTCCCTTTCTTCCTCACAAACTCACGCTATGGACTGGTGAAGGTGCCCTGACTCGAGGGGGGCGGAGGGGGAGGAGTGGGGAGAAGTGGAGGACCAGGAGGAGGCGGAGGCGATGGGGGCAGGGGTGGCTGAGCAGGGTCAGGGATGTCGTTGACGATCGACGGAGGATTGACGGTTCGAAGAATGAGTCTGGTGAGCAGATTTTTAAAAACCCCGTAATTTTCCCTATGAGAAGTGGTGCGGGTGGCTACAGTAAGGGGTCATGATATTTCGTCTTCCCAGTCATCAACCAGGGATCTCAGAGCTGTCGAAATCTCGACTTTGAATCCCCTGTTGTTGGAATTTGGTTGAAAAGGTGGTTCTACAGGGTTACCAGCCCTTCCACATCCTCTCCCACCTTTGGGAGGTCCTATTCGCCTCGACGACATGAGATTTCCTGAGTGCGAGTTACTGTAGCAGGCACCAGGGGAGCGGAGCATCGTGCAGACAGGGAAGGGATTGGGTGTACAGAGCCTGAACATATGGAGCTTGAACTGAGCTCAGTTGGCGAAGTGTTTGAATTGATGGATGAAAAACAAGGAGGGATCCATATTTCTTCTAGCCTGATGGTCATAAATGCGAGCCTTAACATCTCTATACCCAGCCTACTCAACCTTAATTGCTGAGGGGACTAGTACTGCTGGCATTTTTGCTGGTGCTGGTGTCATCGATGGAGGTGGCCGAAGTCCGATCACCGACAAAGAGGTATCCATTCTCGTTGTGAACCAGAAGGGTGTTGGGTGCATGAGGGTGTCAGTGTGCATGCTGCTATCTGTCGTCCGCCTAGCCGTCCACGTCATCCTAAGACATGTCCACGTCCACGTCCCTGTCCATGTTCACATCCATGTCCACTTCCATGACCATTTCATCCCTTGCCATTATGTCCTCCGTATCGTGTTTCCTATCACCCGCATCCGGGGGAAATAAACATTTATTATATATATATATATTAATTGATGCATAGATAACCGGTAGTTGATGAGTGGATAACTAGCAGTTTGTGAGAGGGCTCCAGGGGAGAGATGGACTCACGAATGAGGGATTGGAGGGTTTGGAAGGTTTCGATCCTATAAAATCTATTTTGAAGGTAAAGGAGCGAATATAGCAGAATTGGAGTCCATTTGATCGAGGTCCTAATCAACCTAGTACCTACCTAGAAGCCTTGGAGTCCAGTTGATCGGGGTCTTGATCAGCCTAGTACCTACCAAAAGAAAAGAGAGGGATTTTTTTTTTCTGCTAATTTCATCTCTTTTTACCTTTCATTCTAGGTTTTCTTTGGTCTCCCCTTTCTTGCCTTGGTGTGATCTCCTTTTGTGGAAGAAGTGTTCCATGGTTATTTGGTAGGGTTTATCTTGGATGTGACACAGGTAAGAGATACGTGTCTATTTACTGGAGACAATATGATATCACCCAAAGAGTAAACATTGAATTAGTAATTTTTTATTATTGTTTAAATTTAATAAAATTGGCTGGATATGAAATATGCAAATAAGTCCTAGAAGGGATAATGTAATAAGACATTATGGTTGAACTTTAATACGAATGAAGGGGAACAACCATGTTAAATGAGCATATCATGAATGCAAAGTAAGGGACAAGTAAGGGTTAACCTCAGGAAAGCTGAAATAAGTGTTAGAAGTGCATTTATGGCACTAGACCCACCCTAGAAATAAGAGATTTTATTAGTTGCAAAAATTCCACGAGGAACTGGCTGTTGGTGGAAAGACCTAGGAAAAAATAAACTATAAGAAGAAAGCATATGAGGGAGGCAGGACGCTTCTTAGTATGCTATGAAGGAATTCTTGATGTGGGAGCACTCTGTGTTAGGCAAGAGATTTCTGAATGAGTAACATAGATTTGGATCCGAGGTTGGATGTCCTTATTTTTCGCATGCATGATTTAGCTTGAGGGTGATTAAGAGAAGACATTGTACCTGAACCTAATCTACAGTTGGGTGGAACGTGGCTCTTCCTACTACATTAAGATCACAAATATCCAGATTTTATTATAAAAATTGAATAATGCAGTTTGTAAATGTTTCTAATTTTAAGTGCGTTTATGCATTTTGTTTGTGAGGTAATTGATGGATTATGATTGTTATCTTTGGACAAATATTATAGATTTAATTATGTCCTGACTTTTGACGTTAAGATAGATAAAGTTTTAAAATAGATTATACGATGTGTTGATTGGTTAAAATCAGTAGTAAACCATAGCTCAAATATATATAAGAAGGCTCTATTGCAGAGTTCATTATTGGAAAAACAATGCAAAATAATACTTTATTGTAGTGCTATATATTTGTTTTATCGACATAAGTATTACATGATTAGCATTTAGTATAACAGTTTGGTACTTTTCTGGTGTGTTAGTTACTAGCATTACAACTTAACAAAATTATTGTGTTTAGGATCTAGATACTTAGGATTATCTAGAACTACCTAACTCTAATATAATGACTATTTTATGAGTCACATCGACAACAGAATAGTCAAATGGCGGGTATGAAAAATTAAGACAAGTTATTTTTGCTTACAAACAAGCTAAATGAGTACACTGGCCTGAAATGTACTCTATATCTTTAACTTTAGATCGGGTGGCTGGTAGGTAGTAGGTACTTGACCCTATATAGAGATCATATAGAGCAGTGTGGAAAGGGTTTCCTAAAAATAGTAGGAGTCCATACCTTTTACTAACCACTTCTTCTCCTAGAAGGAAAGTTTCTGCATTTGCTTTAACTTACACATTTCACAGTATTCTATTGTTTAGCGCTAATCACAACATAGCAAAGCTATGCAAATCTTCTCAAAATATTTATAAGAAAAACTAGGTCAATAAAATTTACGGCAGCGACTGCTATAGGTTAATTATCACTTTATTGTACATGTATATTCGCTCCATCCTAGACATTACGGGGTAGAAGTCTCCTTGCAAATTCTTTAAAACCCTAAAAATCTGGACCAAGATAGGACAATACCTTTTTCTATTTTGGTTAAAATTGCTGGAAACTAGATCTACAGGATGAGATACTATCGGTTAGAATGATAGTTCTACCATGTTTTACGTTGGATTAAAAACATCCCCGACTATTTTCTTACAGGATCGTTGAGATCCAAGAGGATCGAAGTATCCTTGTTTACTAAAAAACCTCTACGAGTTATTCTCGCTGTCAGTAAAGACCTACCTTTTAAAACAATAAATAAAATTAGAACCTCTGAGATGTATGTATACGGTTTTCAAAAAGACCAATGTATCCAATAATGCAATAACACCACTATGAGTTATTTGTGTGGATATTCAGGACCATGCACTTAAATGGTAAGTAAAAGAAAATGACAGAGAGTCACAATTTAATATCTGGGCATTTAATAACGCTAAGAACCAAAATCAGAAGCTAATTAATTTGAAGCAAATAATCTATAGTTACGAGCTAAAAATATAGGAAGTAGAGATGCGGTTTTGTTTCTTTTCCAAAAATAAAATTGTAACGAATGTTAAATAGATTGCACTGGAATGTAACTTCAAATGTCCAAATAGTACATTTTTATATAATACATAGCTAAAGGAAATAAATGCACCAGTTCTTAAATAATACTATTAAACAGTCAAAGTATATATGTATCAACACTTATAATTTCCGTATTACATTCCAATATCAAACTCTGGTTCGGTCTCATGCTAAAGTCCATCATATTCCACAACTGGGTGTTATAGCTGATTTTACCACACATGGTTGATCACATATTTATGGCCTCCCCTGTCCCTCTGCAGACTCTTTAGGCCCCATGGACTTGTATTATCCTTTGATGTTCCAAGATCATCCCTAAAAAACCTTTGTTTATTGTTGTACGCGAATTTTAAACCCATACTCACGTGTACACGCGACTTTTGACCTCAAATCGGCGTACATCGAGATGTGTACATAAGTCCAAACATTTTTGGAATTTTCCTCATATGAATTCAAAGATCCTGACTCTTGGCCTTCCATATGCCTTGAGAATGCTCGGATTCGACCCTCCATTACCATTTTGGAGTGCTATATAGGGACTCCCTTATATATCAAGTTGTCATTGCATTTCATGAATTTTTCTTTCCTTCTTGAGCTTTATGCCGGCTCCCTGACTTTGAGTCATCATCCATATAGCTCGATCTTATCTTATTTGTCTAGCCAAGCAGAGCCTTTTTACATATCCTTTGCAGCTTGATCATCTTTTTTATGGGCAGGAGACCTTCCCCCGAGTGTCGTTATCCTACACATATATCCTTGCATTGAGCATAGGCATGCTCCACTGCTTGGAACTAGTTTTCTTATCCCCTGACACTCGTCTCCTTCTAGATTTGTACTATAAAGCACTTTTATTCTTTTTCCAGATTTTCAAAATATCTGAAAAAATAAGAAAACCAAAAAGCCGGATAGGAAAATATGTTATCTTTGGCAGCAGTTGATTCGTGTCACCTTCGAATAGAGCACTGTATATCACATCCATTGGTTGGGTTATTATTTTGAATTTAGGAGCTGTACTCATTACTCTGAGTTTATTGGGCCACTGACTGGTTAATCTTCTAGTCCCCATGGAGTCTGTAACGTCCCCGACCCTTTGACCAAGCGAGAGGACGCTACTAAATACCAAACATTCGGACAACTAGCCCCATGAAGTTTTACACAACTAAAAACTGACAAACCGAAATGCTTTGAAGTAAAACATGTAGAGATGCATAATTATTAAGCATACAGTGGAAGCAAAACCATACATTCAAGCACTCTACAAGTTCATCATAATTCATTAGACATCAAATATAATTGCAGAGATGGAATAGTCAAGAATACTTATCTTATGCAGTATTCATCCCACAACCAGCTATGTCGCTGCAACGTTCCACCCAACCATAGGCTAGTGTGCTCCTTAATCTCTCAGCAAAATTGGCACCCCCAAACTGGGCATGATTTCCAAAGGAATAAGGAACAAGCAAGCTTACACATAGCCAAGAATACACAAATAAACAAGCCAACCCAGTTGGGTTTATCAGGCCATCAACAAATCAGCCAAGCCAACATAGTTCGAAGACCAACCACTGCATACATGCAACAAAACAGACGGTTCACAGCTTGGGCGGGGAAATCAGATTCCTGAGTCGTTCTTGGCCATATCGTGGCAAAAATGTCTCAATAATAGCCACAACAAACCCAAATGAAAAAGGAACCCACATCAAACCACAAATCGTGGGGAAAACAATAGCCCTGATCTCAACATTGAAACAATGGGAAATACACAATCCGAAATAGAAGAGGTGATCAGACTCTCAGCCTGGGTAGGGAAAAATATATACACTGACCAAAAAATCTATATGGAAACACACCCCCATAGCAGAAATCGTGAATGGCTCCTTCACAGGGAAATCATGGATGGCAGAAAACAGCTCCCCAGCTTGCTGCGTGAGGAAAAATAATGAAGAATCCTAGCCTGTGTGTGAGAAGGGAGCAACCGTCTCTGCGTGTGGATGGAAAGAATGGAGGAATGGGGGAGAATGGATTTGTTTGCCTCCTTACCCATGTGAAGTGAGAGTCCACTGGTGGAGTGTGCATGTGGGCAAGGGCTGACAGTTCGGCCACACACCACTGCCCAGCAATAACTACCCCCAACTAATCAAGAGAATTTTTAATGTGGTAGTTGACTGATGAGACAAGGAAAGGTGAGTGAGTAAAAAGGGTGGGTGACAACTAAATGGGTTTAACAGCTGACACATGGATTTTCCCCATTGGCCCAAGGTTTAATAATTCCCCCTCCTTATCCTTAGGAAACTCATGCCCTTTTCATGATGGTTGCATTGACGTAGCTGGTCGGGGTTCATTTTAATTAAAATGCATATTTACATGATGCCAAAACTATAAGGTGCTGGATAGCACGATATACCATCGGCAACGATTCCAATCGTCAAAACATAACACAACCAAATCAATGGTGGGACTTTTCCCTTAGCTCCACACCACGATTAATTACAATATATACATCATGTACCTTTTAATGCAAATGGGGTAAAAAACAGGGTGTTACATTCCCCTCCCCCTTGAATAACATCGTCCTCGGTGTTCCAATACTTAGGAATACATATACAATTTACACATCCAAAATTTCCAAAATTTTGCAGATTTGTCCTACGTTCAATTATTTACTTTGAACTTTTAGGACCAAGCCTCTTGGCTTCTACAAGCTTCTCCTGCTGGTTCTCAACTTTTGGCTCATCCCCAAATCTAGGAACTTTTGGGCTGCTACCCTCTTGATGTTCCCTTGTTGGGCAGTTCCGGCGGCAATGATGTCCTCCACATCTCCAACATTTCACTGGCTGCTTCATCTTTACCTGCTCAATTTCCTTTGAGTCTTCATGCCTAAAACGTTTCTTAATGGATCGATTAGATGAATGCCCCATCATTGATCCACTTTCCTTCCCCTTACGGATTGCTCCCAAAAGGCTTTTTACCTCCTTTTGCAAACCAATAGATTCCTGCAAAATATGGTTGTTCATCTCATTCTGCCTTTTCTGTATCTTGAGCATCTCTCCAAGATTTTCTATGGTCTTGGCAATTGTTTGAAGGAGACTTCCTGCCAAGTCCAATAGCTTTTGGTCAGCTACCATGATCAATGTGCACAAGTGGATTTCACTTTTCTCACCTGTGAAATGCATCATTGTAATTCTGTTAGACCAAGCATAATATAGGCATTAAAATCAGTCAATTAATTGCCCAATTGGCATGGCAGTCCAAGTCTTATCGAGGAGACTTTCATACTTTTCATGCCTTCCCAACATGCACATGAGCTCATTCATGTCCATTCTTGGGCAGGGAATTAACTATTCCAGCATTCATAATTTATTTTAAGCAAATAAACACATTCTATTTTCAGCCATACATGCACTCAATAATCTTCCGTTTTCATAAATGCAAAAGTATATGTATATATATATATATATATATATATAATCAAAAAAGGAAAGAGAGAGCAGCAAGAGTTTTTCCCTTCTTTGTCTTGTTCCATTCTAGAACCCACACCACCACTGTGGTTTTTATGCTCTTAGCTTCTTTCACTTCACCGTGAATGCTAGACCAACCCTTCTTGGCCATGACACTTAGTGTCTATGGTCTATTCCAGACCTCTCAACCATGGAGTCTCTCCACATGGTTTGTCTACAACTATTGGCTGCTAGGACCTTCACAATCCCACTAGCACCTTCTTCATCATTGCTCATTTTGAGCTCTTTAGGACAGTCACATGTCCACATGCATCTCTAGGATGCCCTCATAGTCCTCGCTCGCAGCGATACCTATATTCAAACATCGAATGGATTCACATGTTTATTTTATTCTCGTCGGTTTTTACCTCTAAACAAGAGCTTAGAATATCATAACCAAATCATATACACATGTATATTTGAAATCAAGAAGTTGTAGAGAATCCAATACTTATCTATATTGTGCATTTCCTCTCTAGTCCACAGGATCCTGCTTCACTTTTCAAGCCTTGGGACCGCCTATGGACTTGGATGTTAGGCCAGCACACAGGCTGCTCCTCAACACCAAATAATTAATGTCCAGCCAGTACACCTTCGCGCCGACTGAGAAGGAACAAATCAGCTAAGCCAACACAGTTGGGTTTATCAGGCCATGCACTTATATCAACAACGCACTTATATCAACAATGCACTTATATCAACAACACACTTATATCAACCGTAAATGACCATTTTCAGGTCCAGGATCTACTATGGATCCCTAGGCATATAACAACCCTATTTCGGTGACATCTTCACCACATCCTTTTATACATATCAAGCACAGTCAAGCCAACCTATAGTTGGGTTTATCAGACTGTCCAACCAAGCCAATACACAATTGGGTTTATCAAGCTGCAGGCAGTCAAGCCAACATCGTAACAACCATTTACCCTTTTCTCTCTAGTGTGCAACACCAGACTGCATCTGGTTAGCCTGACAACACAAGCAATATAAGCAAACTCATCATTGTTATTGCTCTAAAACTGTAATCATATTTCATATCATTCACTATTAAGTATTGAGACACCAGGAGTGCATCCAATCCCTAGGGTGTAGTCAATATTGAAAACCCTTTCATGACTCGACATCGGAAAAGTGTGCACCCTTTCCCAGTGTGTGCCATGTAGGACCTATTTGTACTCAAGCAATCGGTCATTATGGAAATAAAATCAAAACATGTTCTGCATATTGAATTTAACAATTAGACATGCATATTCTTAGCTAGGGTCACTGAACACTTATCCATTTGCGGATATAGTATTCCTTCATTAACGAGGAAATGGGGCTCCCTTCTCCGAGTTAACAGTCCCTCGGTTTGCCATCCCAACTCCTTTCACATTCCATATCCACACATGTCTTACCGACATAATCTATACCATCTCACTCATGTTGCTTACCAAACATGTAGTGTTGATGAGACATTTCCAAAATGTCAAATGGAGTTTCACCCGAAACCCATTTCCAAGATAAGGGAAAACCTTCCCATGAAGTTTGGATTTTGTAGGCCATCACACATGTTCTTCATGCAGTGTATACCCCTGGCACATTTATCAAATAGCCAAACAGTCAATCATTATCTGATAACATAATCCAAATTTGATTGTTCCATAACCAAGCAATGACATTAGTAATTAAATTCAATGAGAATTTGCAACTCTGTTTACTACAGAAATTAATTTGCTTGGCAATGAGGTGATCCTCAATTGTTGGTCTCTTGTAAGCGGCACCACTATGCCGATTATAATTTTATGCTTACTAGCATAACATGAACATCCACTTACAACACGTCCTCCTGACACAATTCTATGCAAGCCAATAGTGAATAGTAGTTGTCAACAATTTCTCAAATCTGAAATTTACAAGTTCAAATTGACAACCCTTTCTGCATACAAACTATTTTCACATCCATGAGACTCTTCTCATGAGGTTTGGCTCTTTCACATGGTAGATTTTGGCCTTTGTCATGGTCTTACCCACATTGCCATGCCCCAAACAATCTACCTGAAATCTGAACTTCAATAATCCAAACACTTTGTAAGTCTCCATGGATATAACATTTCATTGCTGTAACAATCACTGAAGCATTTCCAGAATTATAGAATTCAAACACTTCCATATGTTAATCACATAAGTATTACCAAAACTCCTTTACTTTACGCGAATCATTATCATACTAAAAGTGTAAGGTATAGTCACATCATTTATGGCAAAATGAAATGTTTAGATACTCCTTACTTCACAAGCGTATCATTTGTACCACCTTGCCCTTCCATAGAGCAATTCTGACAGTTAATCGATTGTAACTACCCTCTTCATGCACTTACTATCCTGAATTCATAACAGCTCTTGAAAGGATTATAGAATTATCATCAATTCATCATTTCAGCCATTGGTTAGTCATAATAACACATGCACTATCTCAATGCATTCACACAATGCATCACAACATTTGCACCCATATTTATGTATGCATATTTACAACATTTACTCAAACTTTTCATATGCGTTCATTCAATGCATAACTACAAGATTTATAAAATATCTTAATGCATATCCACTCAATACTACCTTGTATTGATTCAAGAATACTATGCATTCAAACATACCATTGCCTAATTATAACTACCTCATATAGGATGCGTTGCTATAATCACGACCACCAGTCCTCACTTGTTCTTGTTATTAAGTTCGTATCAACATTTGCAGGGCATGATATATTTCTATATGAATGGAGTATAAATTTTTAAATAACAACCTGGTGTGAGACCTCTTGCCTTACTACTTCATGCAATTGTCATAATTAAACCATTACCCGCATGGATCCTACTTACACCCTCAACATTACCAGTTTAGTCGGTATCTTGCAGAGGATTGCGGAATTCGCTCTTCATCTTCTTGACCATGGATTTGTTGCCTTATCCTTCTTTTTTTTATAAGGTTGATGATCCCATGCAACGACATCATCAACATCTTTAGTCACGCTCCTGTGTCGTTAGTTTTTCCACCAATATCAACAACAATACAATATTTACCATTAGTGGTTCATTGTAAATGTATAATTCCCACTACTTTTACCAATATGTAATATCCTATGCATGCAATACATATCCCCATGCATTTTCAACATCCCCATGCCATAATTTTTATGTACACCAAGCTTATAAAATATAAATATAGTTAGCAAGATAGGGTTTAAGGATTTTTCCCTTTCAAATCCCTCATCATTGCATGGAATTCCTCTTCCACATAATAATTGGTTCGTCTCCATGGTCTTTGCTACTTCTAGGCATGCAATTCTTAGATTTGTCCATACTGACAGCAACATTGTTTGCCAAAACAACCACTAGTACTTTTCTGCTCCTCATTCAAACTCTGGTGGTTCTCCACTGTTCTCTGCTGGATACGCTTTCCAACGCCCATCCCCATGCTCCATTCTGACTTTGGGTGTGAAAATCACACTACTTCTAAAATGACGATTTTCACCAAATCTCTGCATTTTTACACACAACTGTATTTTGGTCTGGGTGCCAAATTCAGCCACCTGTAGGAGCAAATCTAAGAAGATTCAGGAAAACTTTTCTGTCGGGTGAAGTCAGTGCATACAACGAGGAACACTCAGTAACTTGTGGATCTCATTTCCGATGCACCATTCATCTTTTATGAATTCTGGGTTTGACTAATTTGCCCAAAACATAGAATTTTATTTTCACCAGAACGACTATCTCAGGGGGACGATGGGGGTCAAGGGGGATTGCCCCCTTGCAGGACTGCAGGGAAGGTCGAGGACAGCACCCTCATTTTTTCTTTTTTGTAAATCCTTGATTTTCGCGCAATCTGGCGCATAAGATCGCTGCCATTTTTCTCCTTTTCAGCCTTGTAAATCCATTGAAAAATTGCTGAAATCTGTTGAGAAATCCCACTGAAAACTCAAAATTTTCCTTCGTTAAATCGGGTCTCTTCCCAACTAATCTTCCTATGTATCGGGTCCTAAGCTTCCGACGTATCGGGTCACTAGTTGACGAAGCTTCCGACACTTCGATGGTCTGATCTTCATCTTTCATCCGACGCTCATCGACGGTCCAATCAACTAAATTTTTTTTTCGACGTTTCAGGCCGATCCTCCTCTGGCTTTCGACGTATCGGCGGACCGATCCTCTAATTTTCTCCGACGTGTCGGCGGTCCAATCCTCTAAAGTTTTTCGATGTTTTCTGTACTTAGAGAAATTGTTGGAAATTTTTCTTCTTCCTTCTGCTGCCGCATCGGCTGCTCAATCAACTAAATTTCTCTGACGTTTCAGTGGTCTCCAGGAGATCCCTACCGACACTTCGGCTTCGTCGACTTTTCTTCCCCGGCGGCATCAGAAGTCCTTCCATCTAAATGTGCCAACATTTCGGTAGGCTTCAGCTGAATCCTTCCGATGATCTTAACACTTAGAAATTTTTTGAATTTTCACCCACGTCGGCTCAATCATGTACTGTCTGCCGCCATCATTGCGGCTCAAACCTGCCAACCCAGCCGATGTATCGGTGCCTTCATCATCTTTCGTTCGCCACCATTGCGGCGCCTTCATGCTTTTCCATCCGCTTCGTTGGCTCAGACTTCCTCTATCTCTCGCCACCGCCGGGGTTTGTATCAGAGGGTCTTCCAACTAAGTCTTCTGACGATCCGACAGTCTTGATACTTAGAACATTTTCTTGAAAATTCCTTTTGACCGTCCCTCATCGGGTGGACTTCTTCCTAGGCTATCCGATGCATTGGAGGAGCTTTTAGCTAAGTCCTTTAATGTATTGGGTGGGCTTCAGCCTAAGCCGTCCAATGATTTCACACTTAGGAAAATTTCTGAAATTTTCCTGTCATCTTCTCTGATTTCTCATTTCTCTTCTGCTGGGCAGAGGGAAACCTGCCTCTATCGCTGATTCTCACAGCCCATGGAGGCCCACGTTGCAACATGAGCTCTGATACCAATCTGTAACGTTCTCGACCCTCTGACCGAGCGAGAGGACGCTACTAAACACCAAACATTCGGACAACTAGCCCCATGAATTTTTACACAACTAAAAACTGACAAACCGAAATGCTTTGAAGTAAAACATGCAGAGATGCATAATTATTAAGCATACAGTGGAAGCAAAACCATACATTCAAGCATTCAACAAGTTCATCAT
Source organism: Pseudotsuga menziesii (assembly GCA_001517045.1). NCBI lineage: Eukaryota > Viridiplantae > Streptophyta > Pinopsida > Pinales > Pinaceae > Pseudotsuga > Pseudotsuga menziesii. The sequence goes on along the minus strand of LPNX010747961.1, from coordinate 130,727 downwards.
AATTCATTAGACATCAAATATAATTGCAGAGATGGAATAGTCAAGAATACTTATCTTATGCAGTATTCGTCCCACAACCAGCTACGTCGTTGCAACGTTCCACCCAACCATAGGCCAGTGTGCTCCTTAATCTCTCAGTAACACTGGCACCCCCAAGCTAGGAATGATTTCCCAAGGAATAAGGAACAAGCAGGCTTACACATAGCCAAGAATACACAAATCAACAAGCCAACCCAGTTGGGTTTATCAGGCCATCAACAAATCAGCCAAGCCAACACAGTCTGAACACCAACCACTGCATACACGCAGTAAAACAGACGGTTCACAGCTTGGGCGGGGAAATCCGATTCCTGAGTCATTCTTGGCCCTATCGTGGCCAAAATGATTCAATAATATCCACAACAAACCCAAATGAAAAAGGAACCCACATCAAACCACAAATCATGGGGAAAACAGTAGCCCCGATCTCAACACTGAAACAATGGGAAATACACAGTTCGAAATAGAAGAGGTGATCAGACTCTTATCCTGGGCAGGGAAAAAAATATACATCGACCATAAAATCAATATGGAAATGCACCCCCATAGCAGAAATCGTGAATGGCTCCTTCACAGGGAAACAGTGGATGGTAGAAAACGGCTCCCCAGCTTGCTGCGTGAGGAAAAATAATGAATAATCCCAGCCTATGTGTGAGGAGAAGGGATCGACCGTCTCTGTACGTGGATGGAAAGAATGGAGGAATGGGGGAGAATGGAGTTGTTTTCCTCCTTTCCCACGTGAAGTGAGAGTCCGTTGGTGGATTGTGCATGTGGGCAAGGGCTGATAGTCCTGCCACACACCACTGCCCAGCAATAACTACCCCCAACTAATCAAGAGAAGTTTTAATGTGGTAGTTGACTGATGAGACAAGGACAGGTGAGTGAGTAAAAAGGGTGGTTGACAACTAAATGGGTTTAACAGCTGACACATGGCTTTTCCCCATTGGCCCAAGGTTTAATAATCCCCCCTCCTTATCCTTAGGAAACTCATGCCCTTTTCATGATGGTTGCATTGACGTAGCTGGTCGGGGTTCATTTTAATTAAAATGCATATTTACATGATTCCAAAACTATAAGGTGCTGGATAGCATGATATACCATCGGCAACGATTCCAATCGCCGAAACATAACACAACCAAATCAATGGTGGGACTTTTCCCTTAGCTCCACACCATGATTAATCACAATATATACATCATGTACCTTTTAATGTAAATGGGGTCAAAACTGGGGTGTTACAGAGCCTCTATTGATGCCTCTTGTGTCACAGAGATGTCCTAGTTTGCATATCGAGTCCATGCTGGCTTCCTTCAGTCACCATTTTCCTTATGCTCTTGTTCAAAGGAAGTTGAAGCCTGAGTTGGACATTCCTTAGTTATCTTGACTTTGCATGTCGGCCATTCCTGGTACTATGACTGGTTCAAGCACATCTTGTTCGAGTTCTTCCACATTATACATCGTTGCTGAGTACGTCGTGTTGGTTGATGGGGGATTCCCTCCTTCCAGCAGATTCAATTCCATTGATTTCATATCATTTATTCTGGAGTAGGAGTCTAGAGTCCTTTGAGTTCCTTGAGACTTACAGTCATCAGTGGTAGGTTCTCTCGCCATCGACAGTTTTGGGAATACATCAATGTCCTCTGACCAATGGATTCTTCCAGGTGTTTGACCTCAACACATATATTCACACTTGTTAGATTGCACTCTGTATCTTGATTCCGATTTTCATTATCGGTGGGTGATCTCACGTCTATTAACGATATACATCAATGACCGGTAATAATACGATGGAATACTATGTTCGACCTCGACACATATATTCACATAGTAGGACATTTACTCGTAGTGTTTCATGTAGAAGGCCTTCCAGCTTGGTGGCATTCCATGTATTCTTCCTCCTTGATCGTGCCAGTGTTCACGAGATATCAGCTCTTGTGATTTTATCCCAGTGTATATCAGATATCTTCAACTACTATGGAGATATTGGTCTGTTGTATATCTTCAACCATTATGGAGATCTTGACCTATTTGTATATCTTCATCCACTTTGGAGATTCTGATCTATTTTATATTGTACGTGGTGATGACCACACATGACACATTTTGTATATCATGCCTATTCATGGCCATTGTACTCTTATGTATCTAGGACTGCACCATGCATTTGCACTCACATGCAGATATTTATCATTGTATTGTACTGATGAGTGGTTGGTTCTTCATTACTCCACTTATGGGATGGATTTTATAATGTATTTCGGCCATCATGCTACCCCTCTGACCTCACACATTAGGGGGAATCTGTTATAGCTGATTTTACCACACATGGTTGATCACATATTTATGGCCTCCCCTGTCCCTCTGTAGAATCTTTAGACCCCATGGACTTGTATTATCCTTTTATGTTCAAATTTCATCCCTAAAAAACCCGTGTTTATTGTTGTACAAGACTTTTAAACCCATACTCACATGTACACATGACTTTTTACCTCAAACCCGCGTACATCGGGATGTGTGCATAAGTCCAATCATTTTTGGATTTTTTGTCATATGAGTCCAAATATCCCAACTCTTGGCCTTCCATATGTCTTGAGAATGCTCAGATTCGACCCTCCATTACTATTTTGGAGTGCTATATAAGGAACCCCTTGGATACATTGAAGAGGAGGAATAGAAGAGCAAAGAAACTATAGTCCATTGTTGCCTCAATTTGCTTGTACTTGAGTCTGCATCCCTTTGTCCCTTTGGAGCACTTTTTGTTCTTCCCAAGATTTGCTTTGTTTTGTGAGATTGCTATCGAGAGATGGAGGATTTAGGTGGTGGAGGCCCAGGTGGAGGACTCGGTTTCTCCGACTCGTAGACGTGCCGACAGAGGTTGTCACTCTTGTAATCTCTGCTTTTATTAATAGAAATATCTTTTCCTGTCCAATTAATGTGCGTTTGAATATGAATATTGTATCCATGGATGTGTTTAATTTCTTATACATTATTGAATATATAGGCTAGAGTAGGTATAATACATTATTATAGAGCATGCTTGTCTTGTTTTCTGTTGTTGAGAGTGAATTGCTAAAGCAAGCGTGAATTGGAAAAGCTCAATGAGGATCTACTTCAACTGTCCAGAACAAGGTACGATTCGAAATCACTTAGTGTTAGATGTTTGGTTTCTCTTGCATATCGGGAAATATTGATTTATGGTGTCAAGCTGTCCATTGTGGTACCCCCAAGCCATAGGAATTTTCTCTTCGTAACACTGGGGATGAGAAACTTCGCAAACTTATGTTCAGATTTATAATCCTCCCTTGTACAAATATAGTCACATTAGATAATTTTCTTAGAATAGGATTCATTTGCTAGAGTTTGGTGCCACCGTGATTTTGGTGCCACTGGTACCAATGGTTCCATTGGTGCCACCAGTGTGCCACATTAGTGCCATTAGTGTGTGATCTGGGTAACATCGGTGCCAATCCCTACACTTTAGGATCCACTCCGAGTGCCACCACCAACCTCCATCATTTGGTTGTAGTTTGTAGGTAGTTAGGCTAAGTTTATCTTCACTTACATCTAGTTAGATCACATTCAGTCACTCTAGCGCCTATTATGCATGGATGCATGGGGAGGTGGCACCTTTGTTCATCTACCTTGCCAGTTTAACTGTTTGTCGGACTAAATTAGACATGTTGAGTTAGACTAGTGGTTTGCGATAGTTATTTAGACACTTCTAGTTAGCCAATAAGTCAGAATTGAGTTGGTAGATTCAAATATTATCCACATGATTTGAATTCTCCATTATGTAACACTACTGTGTAATGCTGGAATTAATGAAGATTATTGTTGTAATTTACTGAGCATTTCTTATCTGTTTCCTTTGAAATTTGTCTTGTTCAGTGTACAATTTTCATTCCATTCAACTGCACAACTATACCTTTCAATTGCACTCATTGCCTGTAGATCAATGGTTCAATAATTCAAACATGGTATCAGAGCCTTGTTCAGGCTAGGAGCAAGTTTGTCTCATCTCCATTGTGCATGAGAAGCAGTTGTGTTTCCACATAAATCCTGCAATATTTGCCTTGCTAAGCATGGATTCGTCCAAAGAAGTCTCTGCAGGTGTGACTGACCTTGAGAAAGTGTACGTGTCGAGATGGAAGTTTTGATTTTGACATGATTGCGAATTGTTTTTTGTTTTTGCAGTGATACATACAATTTACCTACGTAGATTGTTGAAGAATTGACTATTCAGAAGAAAGTTTGATGGTTTCCTTAGATCTTGTACCCCATATCCTTACACCCTTCAACTATGTTGATTGGAGGGTAGATATGTAGGTCTCTTTGTGCAAGCTTGGAGTGTTTAGGATGAAAATGGGAAGAGAGATAGAGCCTCATCACCCTACTCAGAAAAATCAGTTCTTGAATCAGTTGGATGAAGCATTTGGATTCCTATGCACTCACATCTCCCAGGATCTTCTCTTTCATCTTGAGGGATTGAAGACTCCTAAAGAAGATTGGGAGAAGCTCGAATCATTGTTTGGAAAACAAGCTGAGCTTTGAGGGAACATATTAGAGAATGAGCTAATTGCATTGCATCCCAGCAGTTTTGAAACTATCCAACAATTTTGCACAAAATTCAAGACACTAGCACAATAATGTAAGCAATATGGAATAGAGAGGAAAGATGAGAAATTGGTTCTATCGGTACTGAGAAATCTTGGATCAAAGTAATATGTCTTTATTTCTACCTTCCATTTCAGAAGAGATTCCATCCCCAATTAGAAGATGCCTTCCCTAGACATGTTTCCTAACTCCTTAATACAGGAGCATGATAAGTTGGTTCAAACGGGAGTCCTTCAAACTTCCAAGAATCAAGCTCTTCTAATGTCAAAATTTACCAATGTGAAAGGTAAAGGGAAGCATAAAGGGAAGGATCCCAAAGCCTCTAATTTGAAGCCAAAAGATAATCAAAAGTCTTTCGAAGGAGGCTCGGATTCCAAGAAGAAGAAAAAGTTTGAAAAGACTAAGTGCCCTTATTGTATGAGGGGTTTTCATCTTGAAAGCCAGTGCATGAAGAAGCAAATAGACCAACTGTCAGCCCTCCTTGAATAGAAAGATATTTCCCTTCCACAATGAGGAAGGAAGTCTGATGCTGGACCATCGACAAAATATCATGAGAGATGCCATGCCTTGAAGGGAGTCCTTACTTAGTCGAAAGCTTATTTAATTGATTCTGGATCATCCAACCACATGGTTGCCTCCAAGGAATCCTTCTCCACTCTCACTCTATCAGGAGGACCTTGCATTCACATGGGAGATGACTCCCAAATCCCAGGTGTCAGGAGAGGTTCAGTTAAAATCCAACATGGCGAGTTTAATAATGTTCTCTATGTTCCCTCTCTTGCAACAAATTTTTTGTATGTTTATTAGATGACCCATATAGGCTCTCCCAAGAGAGGTACATTCGACTTTGAGTCAGTTGAAATCACAGAAAAATCTACTTGAAATCTCATAATGAAAGGGATTGCTAATCATGCCTCAAAGGCATATGAGTTCTCTCATTTTTTACCTGTTTCGGCTCCTACAACTCTATTGACTCATGCTAACAAGACCAGAAAGATATGGCATGACAGATTTGGGAATCTCAATTTCAAATATCTCCAGCAACTCCACAATGAAAAAATAGTTGAAGGATTTCCTCTCATCCAAACATTAGATGGAGTATGTCCTAGTTGCTTGGTAGGTAAGCATCCATAGAAGATGTATCATGTTGGGAAGGCACATAGAGCTACCTATATACATGATTTGATAGATAGTGATGTGTTGGGACCAATGCCTACAACATCAATTAATGGTTCCAGGTATTTCCTTACTTTTATTGATGATTGTTCTAGGTTCTGCTAGGTATATTTCATGAAACAAAAATAAAAAGTATTTGGAATTTTTAAAGTTTTTCAAGCTTTGATTGAGAATAATTTTAGGAAAAAGATCAAGTGCATAAGAATAGATAATGGAGGTGAATACATTAAAACATTTTTTCAGCATTATTGTGAATCAGAGGGGATTTGAGTGGAACACTCAGTTCCATGTACACACCATAGAAGAATGGTGTGGTTGAGAGTAAAAAATAGATCATTGAAGGAGATAGAAACCTGTCTTCTCTAAGCTAAGAATCTTCCTCCTTCTCTTTGGACAGAAGCTGTAAACTATGCTTCATACATATAGAATAGAGTTACTCATAAATTAGTGGTTGGGGCCACTCCATTCAAAGCATTACATGTGCATAATCCCAATGTCTCTCACTTTAGAGTTTTTGGTTCCAAAGCTTGGGCCAAAATACCCACTGATAAGAGAAAGTCCTTCCAAGACTAGAGTAGTGGATGCATACTACTGGGATATATAGAGGATGAAAAATCATATAAGTTGATAGAACTTGCAACTAGGAAATGTTTCATTGAGCACAATGTTCAGTTTGAAGAAGATGAGTTGTTTGATCTACCACCATCCAAAGCACAAGAAGGTATAACCACTCTTCCACTACCTGTTGATGATGATGATGTGTCACATGTTTCAGATTCAGATGAAGAGGAACATGATCAACATGATCTTGGTATTGAGGTTGAACCTCATGAGATTCTAGATCCAGATCCATCTCCCATCCCAAATCAGTGGCCTAAGCCTAAATGAGCCCAAAAGCTCATTGTTGCAGCTAGGGATGGTGCTGGGAATCTAGAAGACAAAAGGAGAACAAGGTCCCGGTATTAGAATTATCATGTTTCTCTCTCTCTGATAGATTCATTCCCTACATAGTGGTGCAAAAAGGCTCCGGGAAATTGCTACCTGTTGATAACAAATGCTCAACCATTTGTTCCATAGAAGAAGAAATTTGATCATTCCTTTCCTCCTCCAGTAAGAAGAAACACATACTACATCTATCATATCATAAGAACATTGAGAGGTTGACATGAAAAACTTCAGGATGTTGTTGCACAGAAGAACAATACTGCTGCAAATTGCATTAGAGGGTTTGCAAGTTATTTCCAAAAGAAGAAGATTTTTCTCCTAAGAATAGCTTGTATTTTCCTATTCTTGCTTATTTTGAGGGGGGGATTTTCCCATAAATTTTTCCCCTATTTCCTTGGTTTATTAAGCAACTTTTTAATTCTTTTAGATTGTAATGGGTGATTTTGACCTTGTTGCCATGGCGCATAGTTGTCCAAGTTAGGATTAAGGGGGGGTGTTAGGATTTATAATCCTCCCTTGTCTAAATATAGTCTATTAGATCATTTTCCTAACTTATGAGTCATTTGCTGTAGTTTTTTGCCATTGGTACCATTGGTGCCACCAATGTGCCCCATCGGTGCCATCGATGTGCCATCTGGGTGCCACTGGTGCTAATCCCTACACTTTAGGAGCCAGTCCAAGTGCCACCACCAACCTCCATCAGTTGGTTGTAGTTGGTAGGTAGTTATGCTAAGTTTATCTTCAATTACATTCAGTTAGATCACATTTAGGCCTAGCGCTATTTATGCATGGATGCATGGGGAAGTGGCGCCTTTGTTCACTTACCTTGTCAATTTAACTATTTAACTAGTTTAACTGATTGTCAGACTGAATTAAACATGTTGAGTTAGACTAATGGTCTCCAATAGTGTTTTAGACACTTCTAGTTAGCCAGTCAGTCAGGATTGAGTTGGTAGATTCAAATCTTATCCACATTATTCAAATTCTCCATTATGTAACACTACTGTATACTGCTGGAATTAATGAATGTTATTGTTGTAATTTATTGAGCATTTCTTGTCTATTTCTTGTGAAATTTGTCTTGTTCAGTGTACAATTTTCATTCCATTCAACTGCACAATTATACCTTTCAATTGCACTCATTTGTTGTAGATCAATGGTTCAATAATTGAAATAACTTTAAAAGAACCAAAACTTGAAACATCATCTACGGCTAAAACTATGACATTCCCATGGAAGAGCATGTATTTTCTAGTCTAAATGCAAAATAAGTACCGGTGTTAGGCTTGCCGAAAGACCAAGAGAGGTCACATATTTCCTCATAGACCTCAACTAAGGCCCTATCTTTCCCAAGTTCCTCTTAACCGGCGAAGGGGAATGTCAAAACCCCTAAATTTCTGAAAAATTTAAAATTTTTAAAATGCATATAATTTCAATAAATGCAGTCACTAATTGTTTGATTAGTTATCTGTTATCGAAATTCATTATTTGTTGGTTACGTTTAGCAGTAGAACAGTTCTTTTCAGTTTACTGATTTTGTTCTTTTTGCGACCATAAGGTGAGACTGTCATGTAAAAACTGGGCTTACTTAGCTTCCGAGCTAATGCAGAGAGTTTTTCCTATTCTTACAGACTACAGGTAAGAAGCTTTGGGCGCTGCTTGATAAATTTTTAAATCATTTGATTATAGGATTGTCGTAAACAGTGAACTCAGTAAAGAAATAGATACTAAACAAAATTCAAAGTATTCAAGGTATAATTACTTCACTGTTTCTATTCTTTTAATTCTTAAGGGATAGAATTTAGTTCAATAGTAATGGTTGCGACTGTTTTCTTTCTCATCACAGTATATTATAGTCCTCAGAAGCTTAAATAAATGTTTCACATCTACCATGGTTGTCAAACATAAGATAAAATATTTTAAATAGTTCTTTACAGGTAGAAATGTAAGATCAAGGTCTATTTTTAGTTGTCCATCTTACTAAACTATGCCATGTTTGAAAAGAATATTGTACAGTGCTAGAAAGCTTATGTATCCAATTCTTACTTTCATTCTTCCAAGTTTAAGGTAATTACAATCTCATTGCATACTGCAGTCAAATAAATGAAGCTAGTATTAGAGGTTTAAATTCCTCTATACTATAATTGTTTGGAGAATAATAACCTATTTACAGTCAGTAATATTATTCAAATCTCAATAGAGCCTTTACACCTTTAGAGATCTAACACATTTTCATACAAACCTGCTAGTTCCATACTACATTATTCAAAGTAAGTGACTACTATAAATATAGACTTACTTATCATGGTTAGATTATGTAAATAAAGAATTTCTTTTCATGACTTAATAATATCCTAGCCTTGATTATGATAAGATTGGCTTAATGAACAATGACCAAATCGATAAATAGTTGAGTCATAGTATATATCTTTATACTTAACAAGTCTATGGATTATATTTAAATCTGCATTCTATCCTCTTTTACCATTATGGTTTCCTTAACTCCATTGCATGAATAAATATATTGGTTAATTAATAATTCCTTTTTTTTTGTTACTTTACAATTTCTAGAATATCAAGGTAGATATTTGTAGGTAAGATTATCACTAAGATAATATCATTACTCTTCTTCTCTTAAATTATACTTTATAAGACCCTTGTCATTCTTATGATTATAACGTTTGATGATAACGTTAGAGTATAGAGAGGAGATATGCCAAGAGTTTAAGTTAGGAAAAAGTGAAGAATATACTTGTATTATAAATCATAAGCATAATCATAAGGGTCGTATGGTTTCTCATGCCCTTGATGATTACTAGCAAGTTTTTGTTTTGTGACAAACGATATAGGTTTTACACTACGTGCATGGTGGATTTAAGCGAAACTTTGGTAAAGGTTAAAATAATTGGAAATCATTTTTGTAAAAGCTGGATTTATCGGACTATACAAATCCACCCACATTGCATGAAAATTTACATGGTAATGTGGCAAATCTTAAACCATGCATTGGACTGTTAAAAGGGGCCATGACCTAACCCTACTTCTCCATTCTTCCGTCGCCTTCGGGCGTTCCTCGCTCTGCTGCGAATACTCCCCTGCACGGTCATTACCTTGCCTTGTAGCAACCTCCCAATCGCCATCCTCCTTGAATGCTCGTTCACTACCTGTTCAAAGGTGCTGTTGTGACAAAATCTGGTGCTTTACGAGGGTTAATGATGAAGTTCTTAGGGTTTCTCCCTCGCTAATCTCAAGTCTAGAACCCTCGTCTGTAATTAATTTTCTCCTCCACGATTGTTGCAGTCTTAATCTTCGGGACTGCATATGAATGCAGGCTGCACTGTTAACTCTAATCTCCCTTCTGCCGACGGCTTTGCTACTTGCATTCGGGGTTTGTTACACAGTTTGATGTGGATGCATCTCATTTAAGAAAAAGGTAAGAGGACTGTTAGTCCTTCTTTTATACGATAATTTGTTTTAGAGTAAATAAAAATCATTTTATAACAGGTTTTTAATGTAAGCTCTTCTTGTTACAAGTCAATTCCCTCCTCTGTTTAGCTGTCCGAGGTCGCAGTAACATCTCTAGGTTTACGGGTAAGCCTGGTTTTTAACCATGGCCGTTCCTCTTTGCTTGGTCCATTTGGAAAAAAATGGTTGCACTGTCATGAACTGTCACCCTTGGGGTTTTCAGTTACCTGTTACTTTGTTTGTTGTTTATTTTTGTAGTTATATGGGACCCTTGAGCTGCACGACAGTGCTCTGGCTCTGGCCGTAAATGTATATTAAAAATCGGTTTTATAATCTTGTAGAAGCCGTGGCATAAGTAGTCTTTCTCTTATCTTTTACTGTGCAAATACTAAGGTCGAAAGATAACTTGGAATAAGGGCTTGAAACCCCCGATTCAACACTTCTGTTAATGTTTTGTATTTATAAGGTTTAAACCCTAACTTAAACATGAGTTATTAACAGTCCTTTTTGGTTATGTTTTGCTTACAGTGCCTTAATGAAATTTATTTATTTCTTTGTTTACTTGTATTATAATAATAATATTTAGGCTCGGCCGTAAAAGAAATATTTACATGAACTTGAAAATTTGTTCTGGTTAAATAATATACTTCTGTAGATTATTTTAGTTAAATTGTAATAAATGAATTAGCTCGATAGGTCGAGCTCACTGTAACTCTATTTGTTTAATTTATATTTGCGGTGGAGTACTTAAGTAACTAACAATTACTTCCTTTATAAGTACAGAAACTTGGAATTTATCTTGTACTACTAAGATTGAATAGATCACCTATGTTACAGTTTCTGTACTTAGTATTTTAACCTGCAAACTTGTCCTTACAACACATATAATAAAAGGAGTATATTGCAAGCATATTATCTTATCTTTGAGTACTATTGTTCCTATTAATATTGATACTTAGTTTATCTTAATGGAAAGAGTTGGAACCGTTGTTACATAGCTGTTATCCTGCAACTTATAAAGAATTTATATTTTAATACAGTAATTTGAAGGGTTATTTATAACAGTCCTTAAATACAAAATTTTAATTCAATTACTGTTGATATTATAAAGGAGTACATTGCCTCGTGTAAATAAGTAAAGAGCTGTGCTTATTAACTTTTTTATTTATTACCTTATTCTTTAATAGTTATCAACACATGATAAATTATTATATATTTACCATGTTATTATGGTTTCTAAACTAGATCCTTATGTCTTAGAGAAACCCTTTCAGTATTCTATAATATCTCATTTAAATGACAAATTATAAAATTTAGTCATAAGAGAACTACTATAGTTATTATACAGTTAATATTTACACAGATAGTATTTTGAGAAGTATAAGTTTACAATTATGCATTTTTGTTTATATTTAACTAGATAGAACAGAATCTAAATAATAACCTATGTACAGATATATATATATATATATATATATATATATATATATATATATATATATAAACCCTGTATAGTTAGATTACTAGTAGGATTAATTCGGAATTCTAGCTATTCTTTCTTTTGTTTAAATCTTACATAAACAATGATTAGGACTGGAAGGGAGTAAACTGTAAATCTATAAAGCAAAAAGATTGCTGAATGTAACTAAAGTAACCAATACTGCGTTTTCTATTGGTACATATTATCATTCGCAACAGTTCAATTATTTTTCTGTTCTAAGAATACTTAACAGTTTATCTGTACTGAATAATACTACTTCTAATACCAAGATAATTCTTCTGTAATTAACACAGAGAAACTACTCTATAATTTTACTAACATTCTATTCTGTATTATCATCATATCATCTTTCTTTAAATTTTTACCCTTGTGCTGGAGTACGGTCTGGTAAAAACCCAGATGTGGAAAAACACAGTGGGTCTTTATTTTTCATCAAAAGATTCTAGTACTGATAAACTAAACATTTACATCACTAAACCAGCTAAATATTATGTCATATAATACAAACATAACATTCATCCATTCACATTTATTAGAACAAAGACAGTTAAGTGACAGAACCTGCTTAAACTTTGGACAACAACAGCAATGGGAGGTCGTTCCTCCCTACCAACTCCTGGAGAGCGCTCAAACAGTGACTCCTCAGGACCCCCGAGCTTGCTCTGGTCTCCCTGGCTGGAACTAGGTGCAACAATAGTCAGATACCAGTATTCAAGCTCAGTATTAATCCAGAACTTATCAGTAAGTTCTCCCAGCTAACCAGCTGTAATAAACCAAGTTACTGCAGCAATCCTCTCAGAACATCTTCCTTACTGTTTTTCCCTTTTTCCCCAAATGAATTTCCAGAATAGCATTCCACCTGAATGTTTCTTCTTTGGAAAATATCTAAGCCCTCGGCTCTATTAATTGGGTACTTTTAAAAGATTTCCTAGGTCTTTTTGGGTTAGTTGTCATTTAATGAGCCACCTGCTCTGATCCCACTTTCTTGGGGGATCATGACCCCAAATATAGGGAAGTTGCCACCTGCAACTTAGGAAGTGTTTGAGGATGCTGCCACTTGTCTTTTTCCCTCCACCTAGTTCCATCCACTAGTTTGACCAGTAACCTCTTTTTAACAGCTCTCCCATGCTGTTGTCTCCACAATTTATTTATTAATAATAAAATATTCTGAATTACATTTCACTTCTGTTGACTCTGCTGAGTCATCAGTTCCTACTTAGCATTAAATTTAACATAATGTCTCAGGAATATAATTAAAACAATTAATATTATTTTACAAAATTGGGGTATGTGACATACACACCCCCTTAAAATGTAACATCGTCCTCGATGTTACTTATTCTTCATCCTCTGCAACCTCCTGGAACAGATTCGGGTATGCTTCCCGCATCTTACTTTCTAGTTCCTAGGTAGCTTCTTCAGGACTAAGGTGCTTCCATTGCACCTTCAACTGTCCAATTGTGCGGTTCCGCAGAGTAATTTCCCTCCTCCCGAGGATACAGTCCGGTTCCACCAAAACTTCTCCTTCTGGTTCCACATGTACAAAATTCCAATCAATCACATGAGTAGCATCATGAACATACTTTTTCAGAACAGAAATATGAAAAACATTATGCACTTTCAAGTTAGGTGGTAACGCTAGCTGATATGCAACTTGACCAATTTTGGATAAAATTTCAAACGGACCACAATAACGTGGTGCTAGTTTTGCACAACTCCCCAGTCTTAGGGAGCTTTTCTTTGGTCTTACCTTTATAAACACGTGCTCACCCACCTAGAACTCTTTGGGAGTTCTTTTCAAATCTGCTTGGCTCTTTTTCCAATCCTGTGCTACCTTCAAATTTTCCTGCACTTGTTTAACAATCTGTTCCATTTCCTTCAATAATTCAGGTCCTAACACCAATCTATCTACTGGATTATTCCAGGAGATAGGAGTGTTGCATTTACGCCCATACATAATTTCAAATGGACTAAACTTAGCTGATGAGTGATAGTTATTATTATATGCAAACTCTGCTAAATGCAAGTAGTCCTCCCACTTTCCTAGCTGATCCTTAACATACATTATTAATAGATCTTCCAACACCTTATTCACTCTTTCAGTCTGTCCGTCCGTCTAAGGATGGAAAGAGGTGCTGAAATTCAGTGTTGTGTTTAATCCCTTAAACAAGGATCTCCAAAAATTCCCTGTGAATTTAGGATCCCTATCTGAAATAATAACCTTAGGTACTCCATGTAACCTAAAAATATGCTTTAAGAATATATCAGCTATATTGGCAGCCTTGTAGGTAGTCTTGACAGGAATGAAATGTGCTGCTTTACTTAACTTGTCAACCACCACCATAATTGAATCATTTTGATTCTAATTTCTGGGCAATCCAGTAATAAAATCCAAGTTGATTACTTCCCATTTCCAACTAGGAATAGGCAAAGGTTGCAGTAAACCAGCTGGATGTTGGTGTTCAGTTTTCACTTGTTGACAATCCAAACATCTAGCTATGTATTCAGCTACTTCAGATTTCATATTAGGCCAGAAATATTCTTTTCTTAACATGGTTACAGTATTTTGGTAACCTGGATGTCCTGAATAAGGTGTTTTATGAACTTCATCTAGAATCAACAACTTGACCTTAGGCACATATAGCAACTTAAACATTGATTCATACTTACCCAAAAAACCTCCTTTTGTCATTTCGACGGTTCCATCTTCGACTGCACAACCTGCAAATTTCCAACATCATTCAAGATCTGGGAAAACCCTTTCGGATTGGGAAAGAACCAAATTGATAACTACCTGATCCAGTCAGAACCTGTGAAAACTTCTCTAGTCACTGGGGTGAAGGCTAGACATCTCAGGTGGCTTAAGGCCATCAAATCTAAAACTAGTCTAGCCAGGTATTAGTTAGGTGCTGATGTGAATATTAACCATGTTGAAATGTTGACAAAACGAGCACTGGTGGGTTGAATCGAATCAATGAAGTTGAATAAGGAGGACTTACAATATTGGGTGAACACATTATGGGTTCCAGAAGTCGGATATGCCCCCCTGCTTAAATCGTTTGATCAAAGGTTGGTTTATTTTCATCTTTCTAAATGAGGAGAAGCTACTAAAATTCCTGGGAGGGTTTGGCTCTTCAATGAAGGTTCGTTGATTTTAAAATGCTAGCATATCGACTTCAACCCTACAAAGGATCGTCAAACAAAACAATATCTTTGGATGCTTCTCCCAGGTTTCTTGCTCAATCTTTAGACACCAAATGTATTGGAGGGTATTGCTAATTCGATGGGGCGGTTTATTAGGATGGATAAAACCTCTCTCCATGGTATCAACTAAACGATGGCCAGGGTTATGGTTGAACTTGATATCATAGAAGGATTACTAGCTGAAATTGAAGTGTCTTGGGGATATAGGGTTTTTTCTGAGAGATTGGATTATATGCAGATTTCGTTCTGTTAATATCTTTGTTGGAACCCTGACCATGTTAAGGCTAGATGTCCTTACCTGCTGTATGGAAATTCTCCGAAACCCTCGGGTTAACAAACAACTTCTCCACTGGCGTCTCTACCCAGGAAGGGAGAGAAAAACCGCTGTTTGGCTTCCAGAAGTCTGCAAAATTCCTTGGGTAAGATAAAATCAGACTCTTCTACTCATTACGAATATGTCATTAAAGAAGAGATTAAGTTTTATCTTTTTGTTGAAGAAGAATTGAATACTAAGCTTTCTTCTCGAAAAAATGTTGTATCTTTGGAACCTACGTGAGTTTTTTCTTATGTGAAAAATATTGTAAGGCTTGAGGTTTCTGATTGTTTTGGTTTAGCCAAAGATACTCAGACCCCTTTTGCAGTTAGAAATTTGTGTTGTGCTTTTGAAAATGTCTCTTCTGGGATTTCTTTAGAAAAAAGAGATAGTAGAGTTTTCTCCTCGATGCCTTTTTCTTCTGAGGAAAATCCCCTTTATTATACCTTAGAATCCAACTTATCTAGAAAATGTAACAAACTACACCTTGCTTCGAAAATTCAATATGATTCAGATACTTAAATCCTTAAAGAAAGTAGTTATAATGCCTTAGCTGTTAAGGACTTCAAATGTCCTCTTGAAATATTTTCTAAAAACCCTCTTCAAGCCCTAAGGTTAGCTCAACCAAGTCCACCCATTTACAAAATGTCATGATTAGAAAAAAGAAAAAATCTAATTCATCCTCCTTGGACACCGGTCCTTTGAACTATATACCCCTTTCAGTGAGAATGGAGGAATCTATTTTGGATAAAGAATATCTTGTACCTGTTGTGTCTAGGGAACTTAGAGATTTGAATCCCCATGTTACTGTTATCCAATGACCTTCTTCTCCCTGAACGTTAGGGGTTTGGGTAAGGATGAAAGGGTTAGGACCCTATCCAAACTTTCTCAGATACTAATCCTGATTTTATTCTCTTACAAGAAGCTATGTGCTCTGCTTATATAGCCATTGAAACAGTTCAAAATATCCTGCCGAGTTGGGAAATTACGACTGTCAGTGCTTCTGGTTTTTCAAGAGGACTCCTTTCTTGATGGAATCATAGGGTAGCTCAGATGAAGGATTATACGACCAATTGGGGCATTTTTTTGGAATGGAAACTGGAGTTTATTGACCTAGATTTGACAATTCTGAATGTCTATGGTCCATATAAAAATAGAGACAGATTTTGGGACTCTTTATAAATCTTAGGCTTGCTAAATTATAAAAATATTATTTTGGAAGGAGATCTGAATTTCACCTTATCCCCAATTGAGATATGGGGTCTAAATGCCAAATTGGATACGGTGGTGCTGTTACGGAGAGAAATTCCTATGGCTTGGGGTACCACAACAGACAGCTAGACTCCAGAAATCAATCTTTCCTAATATGCAATAGAAATAAAATGTCTAACACTAAAGGATCGAACCTCGTACCTTATTCCAGACGGTTGAAGTAGATCCCTATTGAGCTTTCCAATATTAAGCTTGAATTGATATAATACTTCCTCAACAATAAGTAAACAATACAAGCATACTATATATCATGGTGTTAGATCTATTCTAGCATATATAATCAATAATGCAAAAGCATTTGACATATTCCAATGGATAGAATATTCAATCAAATACACATTACTGGACAGGAAAAGATATTTCTATTAATATAAATCAGAGATTACAAGATAGATACAACCTCTGACGGCACGTCTACGAACCGGAGAAATTGAATCCCCCACTTGGGCCTCCACCACCTCAATCCTCCATCACTCAGATAGCAAGCTCACTAGCAAAAGGAAAGCTTGGGAAGAACACAACAGTGCTCCAAGGGACAAAGGGATGCAGACTCAAGCATAAGTTCTGGAAACAATGGACTATAGTTTCGTTACTCTCAATTCTCTCTTATGCTTTCAATGTCTCAAGGGGTTCCTTATATAGGTTTTCAAAGGGATACTGAAAGGTCGAATCCGTGCGATCTCAAGGCATATGGAAGGCCAAGAGTCATATGAGTCGGATCCAAGTCAAGGAAAAATCCAAAAGGATTTGGATTATGCACACATACCGATGTACGCGACTATAGGCGACATATCCGAGTATGTACGCGGTTAGCGGGGTAAAATATGTGTATATCACTTTTCATATGTTTTTAAGGATGATCAAGGACACATCAAAAGACAAAAAGTAGTCCATAGGGGCTAGTGAGTCTCCAGCGGGACAGGGGAAGGCCATACAATGTGTGATTCACCTAGTGTGGTGAAATCCGCTATAACAGATGCCCCCTAATGTATGAGATCAGAGGGGTTATACGATGGCCGAAATACATTATAAGTCCATCCCAGAAGTGGAGTGATGAAGGTACCCAAATGGAAGACCAGCCACCCAATCAGCATAGTACAATAATACAACTCTGCATATAACTGCAAATACATATAGTAGTCCCGGATACATAAGAGTACAATGGCCATGAATAGGCATGAAACATGATAACATAGATGTGATCATCGCCACGTACAATATACATAGATCAGAATCTCCATGATGAAGATATACAAAGGACCATGATCTCCACAACGGCTGAAGATATACAATAGATCAAGATCTCCATAGTGGCTGGAAATGTCTGACATATACTAGAACAAGTCATGAGAGATGAAATCTCATGAACACTGGCACGATCAACGAGGTAGCATATAATGGATTCCACCAATCTGGAAGGTCTTCTACACACACCGCTACGAGTACATGTCCTACTATGTGAATAGAGGTGTCGAGGTCGAACATAGTAGTCCATCGTCTGATTACCGGATGATTGATGTATACCGTTAACAGACGCGAGATCACCCACCGATAATGAAAACGGGAATCAAGGTACTAGAGTGCAAAATAACAAGTGTGAATAAATGTGTTGAGGTCGAACACTTGAGAGAATCCATCGATCAGGGGACATTGATGTATTCCCAAAACTGTCGATGGCGAGAGAACCTGCCACTGATGACTGCAAGTCTCAAGGCACTCAAAATGACTCTAGACTCCAATCCCAGAATAAATGATCTAAATTCGATGGGATGAAATCCACTGGAAGGAGGGCATTAGGGCATCCCCCATCATCCAACACAAGGTACTCAACAAGGCTGTGTAATGTGGAAGGAATCGATCATAAGGTGCACGAACCAGTAACTGTACCGGGAATGGCCGACATGCAAAGTCAAGATAACTGAGGAATGGTCGACTCAGGTTTCAACTTCCTTCGAACAAGAGAATAACGGCGTATGGTGACTGAATGAAGGTAGCATAGACTCGATATACAAACTCGGACATCTCTATGACACAGGAGGCATCAATAGAGGCTCCATAGGGACTGGAAGCATAACCAGTCGGTGGAGATAAGCTCAGATAAACTAGTATAGTTCCTAAAGTCAAACTATAACCCAACCAATGGATGTGATATACAGTGCTCTGTTCGAAGGCGACACGACTCGACAGCTGCCAAAGATAATATCTTTCCTTGTCCGACTTTTTGGTTTTTTGATTTTTTTTGGACTTTTTCAGTTATTTGAAAAGCTTGAAAAAAGAATAAACTAGCTTTATAGTTACAAACTAGGAGGGGACGAGTGTCATTCGGGCAAACAAACTAGTTCCAAGCAGTGGAACATACCTATGCTCAATGCAAGGATACATGTGTAGGATATCGACACTCGGGGGAAAATCCCCTCCCGGTAAAAAGGGAATCAAGCTGCGAAGGATATAAAGAAAGGCTCTGCATGGCTAGACATGAGACAAGATCGGGCTATATGGCTGAAACACAATGTCAGGGAAGCTGGCATAAAGCTCAATAAGACAGGCAAAGTTCATGATAATGCATCCACAACTTGATACAAGGGAGTCCGGGGGATCATGGCCAGCATAAGATCAAGAGGAGTATGAGTCTCTTGCGAAATGTCATGGCAATACTATACAATGGAATCCCACACCCTAAAGGGAGAAACATCGGCATGGGCACCAAATGAAAATAGGGCACTAACTAGGGTACCCATGTAAGGTGAGGCTCTATCACTAATATCATGCCACTTCTAGAGCAGCAAGAAGGTTCTGTGACATAATAGAGTGGGTTTGTACCTAAGGATATAGTGACATGGACATAAGGTCATGCAAAATGCAAACGGTGGTGGACCTAACCTATATGCCAGTGTAGACATTATACCTGAGATGGGCACGAACGGGTCAATCCAAAGGCTGAAACAGCATTGCAAACGGTCTTCTACATCACAGATTATGTCAGAAACGGTCCAAAATGGTCAGAAACTGTCAAAACTATAGGAAAGGGGGTAAAATTTTTCAAATATTTGAAATTTTTTCTATAAATAGTAAAAAATAGAAATCATTTGAAACTTTTACCCATTGGAGCTCTGATCTTCAACTGTAAATTCCAGGAGATCCAGCCGGTGGAATTCACAACCGTTTCTTCCAGGTATTTACTCATGCTCTCAGCTTGCATTTCAATACAATTTTTACAAGTTTTCATGGTCAAATGAGGTTGTTAAGGCCAATTCTACATGAGCGCTGCGGCCCACACGGGTATCGAAGCTTTTTCCGCGTATAGGGCTGGCTATACGTGGAAAAGGGGCTAGAAACCGCGTACATACACGCTTGTTTGCAAAACAGTCGCGTATGACGCCGCGCAAGTGGAATTAAAAGTATCTAATGGACAGTTGGTCAATTTCTCATGCAGGATGGTGCTAGAATGGAGAGAACGCGAGCATGGTGAAGTAGAGGAGGCAATAAGGGCCAACATACGGGCTCAACAAGTATTACATGCATGCAGACTCTATAAGTTTTGGTGCCTTGGTGGCTTGAGGGCCAAACCAGGACTGCTACAGATGCTGGTAGACTATTGGGATCCAGACTTAGAGTCCTTTCGGATAGACGGTATGTCCCTCACCATTGAGGTGGAGGATATCTACTTTATCACAGGTTTATCTAGACGAGGGGAGGTGGTGAAACTTCATTCCCGAGGTGGGCCAGGTCATGGGCTTACTATCGATGAGTACATAGCTGTATACTGCTACCCAGATACTGAGAAGGTGGGGAGTCAAGTTCCCACCAATGCTATACAGGTGCTGGGCCTAAAGGCCATACTACTGACACTGGGCAGGATAGCAAGCTTAGCATCACTCCATCAGGCCTCTCGTCCATTGATGTTCTATGCGGTGGAGTGTATGAGACCGACCATATACGACTAGAGTACTTCACTACTGAGCAACATGAAACATCAGCTCAGTGAGTGCAAGGCAGGTAGGATACAAAACTTCGGGTTCAGCAGTATTCTGAGCACGTTTTTCTTCGAGCGTGTTCCAGGATTGAGCCCTAGAGTGGATGTTCCTCTCCACGGGGTTCGAGATCCGGCCCAACGACGTTGGGCAGATGCGATGTGCAGAATGGGGGGTGGTAGGGTGGCCAACCCTTATCCAACTGACTTTTTTCCATGGTGGCGATGACAGATTGTTGCCATAAATGACTACCCTTATGTAGGGATAGATTTCTGGGGGGATCCGGACATGCCATTGCCACCAGGATCAGCATATGGAGACATAGGTAATGAATCTCGACCCTCACTCTCTTTTTTAAATTTTTTTGAAGTATTTAGTTTTTTTTTGCGTTTTCTTGATTATATGGAATAAAAAAACATGTTTTTGGGTGACAATACATAATGACATCTACCATTCATGTGCAGATGTGGGACCACGGCGACCAGAGGGCTTCCCACGTCATAGATGGAGGGAAAGAGGAGACGATATCACCGGTGTGGATGCGGAGCGAACGCTCCAAAACATCCATACCAACTTCATGCGACTGACTCATAGAATTCCCATGGCGCAAGTCAAGGACTTGCCTGAGGCTATGCAGAGACAGGTGGTGGGTGTACCACGCGCATGGGTACGTTTATTCCGGCGGCTAGCTAGAGCCATAGTGACATATCATGATCACAACTCTC
>LPNX010747961.1:32439-101834 GCA_001517045.1 Pseudotsuga menziesii | reverse complement strand
CGTGTAATGCACAATTTCTTCTTCAAATGCTGAATGCAAATTTCCCTATATGAAGTCCTAACTATTACTCCAAAGCAAATATAGATCTAGTGCAAGTACGATGCAAAGTGCAAAATGCAATGCATGATGATAAGCAAATGTTTTTGGATTTTTTGAAAATAAAGAGATACAAAAAGCAAAATAATGATTCTACCCACCCCAGACTCTGCAAGCACACACAAACAACATTCCAACAAAGTAATAAGGTAAAAGGACTCTAATGCACTAATCTCAAACAAAAAATCAAAGATGCCATGACAAGAACTTTCCTAAAAGAAAAAATTTAGGCTAAAAAAAACGTTTTTGGTCAGAAACAGAGGTATTAACAGACTCAGGTAGTGCCAAAGGAGACTCAGCAGCTAAGAGAATTCACCTAGCAATCCACTATCTTCCACAAAAGGTAAAAAACCAGGGTATACGCGACTGTGCGTAGTAAACCCGCGTGTATACGCGGAAATCCCAGAGGAAACCGCTTGTATACGCGACTGTAAGTGACAAACCCGCGTACAGGAAGAAAAAGATGCACAAATCCAAGGAAAATAGACAGGCTGAGACTAACTTCACACCAATCAGGCTCTACCAGGCATACATGCCCCCATACCCGACACAGAAAAAAGAGAGAGAGAGAAATTCAAATACATTGAATGCCAAGAAATCAACCCCCAAAGGACAACTACTAGGAACTCCCTAGCGGAGTCACCAATTCTGTTACGGAGAGAAATTCCCATGGCTTGGGGTACCACAACAGACAGCTAGACTCTAGAAATCAATCTTTCCCAATATGCAATAGAAATAAAATGTCTAACACTAAAGGATCGAACCTCGTACCTTATTCCAGACGGTTGAAGTAGATCCCCGTTGAGCTTTCCAATATTTAGCTTGAATTGATATAATACTTCCTCAACAATAAGTAAACAATACAAGCATACTATATATCATGGTGTTAGATCTATTCTAGCATATATAATCAATAATGCAAAAGCATTTGACATATTCCAATGGATACAATATTCAATCAAATACACATTACTGGACAGGAAAAGATATTTCTATTAATATAAATCAGAGATTACAAGATAGATACAACCTTCTGACGGCACGTCTGCGAACCGGAGAAACTGAATCCCCCACTTGGGCCTCCACCACCTCAATCCTCCATCACTTAGATAGCAAGCTCACTAGCAAAAGGAAAGCTTGGGAAGAACACAACAGTGCTCCAAGGGACAAAGGGATGCAGACTCAAGCATAAGTTCTGGCAACAATGGACTATAGTTTCGTTACTCTCAATTCTCTCTTATGCTTTCAATGTCTCAAGGGGTTCCTTATATAGGTTTTCAAAGGGATACTGAAAGGTCGAATCCGTGCGATCTCAAGGCATATGGAAGGCCAGGAGTCATATGAGTCGGATCCAAGTCAAGGAAAACTCCAAAAGGATTTGGATTATGCACACATCCCGATGTACGCGACTATAGGGGACATATCCGCGTATGTACGCGGTTATCGGGGTAAAATACACGTATATCACTTTTCATATGTTTTTAGGGATGATCAAGGACACATCAAAAGACAAAAAGTAGTCCATAGGGGCTAATGAGTCTGCAACGGGATAGGGGAAGGCCATACAATGTGTGATTCACCTAGTGTGGTGAAATCCGCTATAACAGGTGCTCTACTTTAAGAATATTCTAGAAAGGTTTGATTTAGTTGATATCTCCCCATCAGTGCTGGAACCAACCTGGTCCAATGGTAGAAGTGGGAAGGATGGAATTCACAAAAGACTGGACAAATTTTTAGTTTAGACCTCTATGATTCAGAGTTTTAACAAACATAGAACTTGGGCAGGGGTGTATAAATTCTCTGATCATTGGCCCATTTTCCTGCAATTTGATGGATATTCCCCTAAGGAAAACTTTCCTTTTAAGTTTAATAACTCTTGGATTGAAAATGAGCAACGATGTAGAGGGAAGCGACCTGGAGGGAGCTAAACAAGTTCTTTCCCTATATAGAACCACCACTCTCCACGAATTCTTTATAAATTTCTTGTGCTCTATCCACAACAATGCAACTCATGTTCATGGCCAAGGCGTAGTATTGGATGTGTTCGACATGATATTCCAGAACAACCAGTGCCTTCTTCTTGTTTTTCGACAATCTTTTGAATTGCTTGATTATGCCAGCTCTGCCTCTTCTTGATCTCCCTTTGTCATCGACGGTAATGGTGGAAATTTTGCCTCCTTTACCATTGCCGTGTGGGGTGGTTGTTTCGAACCTATGAGTACTTTGATTGTCTTCAAAAATTCGCACGTCATGGTTTTCGTCGATGAATTGGAGTTCCACGACGAGGTAGCATTTGTTACACACATAATACCCTTCGACTTGGTCCACTATTATCTCTACTCCTCCTCGTAGTCTAGGCAATTTGCAAACTCATTTATCCCCATATTCTCCTCAATTTATTTATGCACTGTTGAGCAACCACCACCTTTTTGTGAATCAAATATATATAATACTCCAATTAACACGCATTTCTTTTGTAATATGTTTTGCAATGATGTATTTGTATTTTAATGGAAAACAGTGTAATCTTATATTATCTATATTAAAAAGTAATTTAGAAATTTATGTCGTTTTATAAAATAAAAAATATGAAAAGTAATTATGTCTACTTATAAAAAAAAAATATGAAGGTAATTTAAAAAATCCATTTCTACTTATAAATATAAAATTTAAATTTAAACTCCGACCTATCAAGCAAGAGAGGAACCAAATTTCTTGATTCTAAAATTAAAAAATTTACACCTTAAGAAGTTGGATCCCTCTCGATGCTTGATTACATTGATAGGTGTTTTTATTTGAGATTTTTCTATATTGCATGAGTATGAGACAAATGTACTACCCATATTGATTCTATGGTAGTGGTTACAAATTCAAAATAAACAATTATATTGATTCTATCATGCTTACAAATTCAAAATAAACAATTATTTAAAAAACAAAATATTGTCGATGCATAGATAACTGTTGATGAGTGGATAACTAGCAATTTGTGAGAGACAACTCATTTAACTAGAACCAACATAGATCCATATTAAAGATGGTTCTACCAAGGGCCTAGAGGGATCAAATCTCTCCATGTGCAAACCCTTTCTCTGCATTTGCAGACAATATATATATATATATATATATATATATATATATATATATAAATCAATTTGTCATTTTTTACCTAGTTTCTCATCCTAACCGCTTTACAACTTAATAATTAATTAATATATAGGTCATTCATACTGGTTGAAGATAAGAATCCCTGAACCATATTGAATTACTAAGTTACCTAGTAGTAATATATAGGTCATTCATCACATAGAAACATGGATGAGTGAAAAATTTACACCTCAAGAAATTGGATCCCTCTCAATGCTTGATTAAGTCAATAAGTGTTTTTATTTGAGATTTTGGGGCGGACAATCACCTATGCTTTTTCTAGATTGTATGAGTATGAGACAAATGTACTGTCCATATGGATTCTATGGTAGTCGTTACAAATTCAAAATAAACAATTATATTGATTTTTTGGTAGTCGTTACAAATTCAAAATAAACAATTATTTTAAAAAAAGAATGTAAAAAATAATTAATGCAGAGATAAACGGTAGTTGATGAGTGGATACTAGCAGTTTGTGAGAGGGCTTCGAGGGAGAGATGGACTTACGAAGGAGGGATTGGAGGGGTTGGAAGGTTCGATCCTGGAAACTCTATTTTGAAGGTAAATAAGTGAATATAGCAGACTTCAAGTCCAGTAGATCGGGGTCCCGATCAGCCTAGTACCTACCAAGAGAGGAAAGATGGAAATTTTTTTTTTCTTCTTCTGTTTTCGTCTCTTTTTACCTTCCATTCTAGGTTTTCTTTGGTCTCCCCTTTCTTTCCTTGGTGTGATCTCCTTTTGTGGAAGAAGTGTTCCATGGTTATTTTCAAACTTTTTGGAGGTAGGGTTTATCTTGGATGTGACAGGGGTTAGAGATAAGTGTCTATTTACTAGCGACAGTGTGATATCCCCCAAAGAGTAAACATTGAATTAGTAATTTTTTATTAAATATGAATTATTTTTTAAATTTAATAAAATTATCTGGATATGAAATCTTCCAATAAGCTGTAGAAGGGCTAATGTAATGAGACATTATGGTTGAACTTTAATAAGAATGAAAGGGAGAAACCATGTTAAATGAGGAGATCATTCATGCAAAAGTAAGGGACAAGTAAGGGTTAACCTCAGGAAATATGAAACAAGTGTCAAAAGTGCATTTATGGCACTAGACACACCCTAAAAATCAGAGATTTTATTAGCTGTGAAAATTCCTTCTAGAATTGGTTGGTGGTGGAAAGACCTAGGAAAAAATAAACTATAAGAAGGAAGCATATGAGGGAGGCAAGATGCTGCTTAGTATGTTAGGAATGAATTCTTACAGTGGGAGCACTCCATGTTAGGCAAGACATTTCTGAATGAGTAACAAAGATCTGGATCTGAGGTTGGTCGTCCTTATTTTTCGCATGCATGATTTAGCTCGGGGGTGATTAAGGGCAGACATTGTAGCTGAACTTAATCTACGGTTGGGTGGAACATGGCTGTTCCTACTACATTCGTATCATAAATCTACATATTTTATTATAGTAATTGAATTATGCAGCTTGTAAATGTTTCTACTTTCAAGTGTGTTTATGCATTTTGTTTGTGAAGTACTCGATGTATTATGATTGTTATCTTCAGACAAATATTATAGATTTAATTATATCCTGACTTCTGAGGTTAAGATAGATAATTTTTAAAATAGATTATACTATGTGTTGATTGGTTACAATCAGAAATAAACCATAGCTCGAATACATATAAGAAGGCTCTATTCTAGAGTTCATTATTGGAAAAACAATGCAAAATAATACTTTGTTGTAATGCTATATATTTGTTTTATCAACAGAAGTATTACAGGATTAACATTTAGTATAATAGTTTGGTACTTTTATGGTGTGTGAGTTACTAGCATTAAAACTTAACAAAAGTATTGTGTTTAGGATCCAGATGCTTAGGATTATCCAGAACTACCTAACTCTAATATAATGACTATTTTATGAGTCACATCTACAACAGAATAGTCAAAAGGTGGGTATGAAAAATTAAGACAAAGTTTTTTTTACAAACAAGTCGAATGAGTACGCTAGCCTGAAACACACTCTATACATTTAACTTTAGATCAGGTGGCTAGTAGGTACTTGACCTTGTATAGAGCTCATACAGAGCGATGTGGAAATATTTTCCTTACAATAGTAGGAGGCCATACCTTTTATTAACCACTTCTTATCCTAGAAGGAAGGTTTCAGCATTTGATTTTAACTTACACATTTCACAGTATTCTATTGTTTAATGCTAATCACAACATAGCAAGACTATGCAAATCTTCTCAAAATATTTATAAAAAAAAAACTGGGTCAATAAAGTTTATGGCTGCAACTGCTGTAGGTTAATTATCAATTTATTGTACAGGTATACTCGCTCCATCCTAGACATTATGGGGTAGAAGTATCCTTGTAACTAATTAAAAACCCTAAAACTCTAGACCAAGACAAGCCGAGATCTTTTTCTAGTTTGGTTAAAATTGCTTGAAACTATATCTACAGGATGAGGTACTATCGGTTAGAATGATAGTTCTACCATGTTTTACGTTGGATTAACAACATCCTCGACTATTTTCTTGTGGGATTGTTGAGATCCAAGAGGATTGAAGTATCCTTGCTTACTAAAAAAACCTCTACGATTTATTCTCGCCGTGAGTAAAGACCTACCTTTTAAAACAATAAATAAAATTAGAAATTACGAGATGTATGTATATGATATTCAAAAAGATTGATGTAGCCAAGAATGCTATAACACCACTATGAGTTATTTGAGTGAATATTCAAGACCAACCACTTAAACAGTACGTGTTAATATCCCGGCATTTAATAACGCCAAGAACCAAAATAAGAAGATAATTACTTTGAAGAAAAGAATCTACACTTACATGATAAAAATATAGGAAGTAGAGATGCAGTTTTGTTTCTTTTCCAAAAATAAAAACTATAACGAAACATGAAGGTCCGTACAATAAACAGGGCATACCTAATCACCTGCACCAATCAGATCTCTATTCAACCTGTTCCCATAACAACCTGCTTTTACCGAAGAAGCTATGGGCTGCTTACAGGTATCTTTTAGACCTGGGATCTATTCAAACAACCCTGGGTAGAACTCCTAGACCCCCTGGGTGAAACAGAGAAATCCTGGAACATAGTACTGGAACATAACTTCAAACGTCCAAACAATACATTTTTATATAATACATAGGGAAAGCAAATAAATGCATCAGTTCTTAAATCATACTATTGGACAATCAAAGTATATATGTATCAACATTTATAATTGCCGGATTACATTCCAAGATCAAACTCTGGGTTGGTCTCATGGTAAAGTCCATCATACTCCACAGCTGGGGACGAGACATTCTAGAGACTTTTGTTAGGATTTATAATCCTTCCTTATCCAAATATAGTCTGTTAGATCATTTGCCTAATGTAGGAGTCATTTTCTAGAGTTTGGTGCCACTGGTGCCATTTGTGCCACCAATGTGCCCCATTGGTGCCACCGATGCCAATCCCTACACTTTAGGAGCCACTCCGAGTGCCACCACCAACCTCCATCAATTGGTTGTAGTTGGTAGGTAGTTATGATAAGTTTATCTTCAGTTACATTCAGTTAGATCACATTCAGTAATTTATCACTAGTTATGCATGGATTCATGGGGAAGTGGCACCTTTGTTCACCCACCTTGTCAATTTAACTGATTTTCGGACTGAATTAGGCATGTTGAGTTATATCA
Source organism: Pseudotsuga menziesii (assembly GCA_001517045.1). NCBI lineage: Eukaryota > Viridiplantae > Streptophyta > Pinopsida > Pinales > Pinaceae > Pseudotsuga > Pseudotsuga menziesii. The sequence continues at coordinate 94,888 of LPNX010747961.1, read as the reverse complement.
GTGGTATCCAATAGCGATTTAGACACTTATAGTTAGCCAGTCAGTCTAGATTGAGTTGGTATATTCAAACCTTATCCACATGATTTGAATTCTCCATTATGTAACACTATTGTACAATGCTGGAATTAATGAAGATATTGTTTTAATTTACTGAGCATTTCTTATCTGTTTCCTATGAAATTTGTCTTGTTCAGTGTATAATTTTTGTTCCATTCAACTGCATAATTATACCTTTCAATTGCACTCATTTCCTGTAGATCAATGGTTCAATAATTCAAAAATGGTATCAAATCCTTGTTCAGTCTAGCAACAAGTCTATCCAATCTCTGTTCTACATGAGAAGCAGTTGGGTTTCCACATAAATCCTACAATATTTGGCTTTCTAACTTTGGATTCGTCCAAATAAGTCTCTGCATGTGTGACAGACTCTGAGAAAGTGTACATGTTGACATGGAAGGATTTATTCTGACATGATTGCAAATTGCTTTTGGATTTTACAGTGATACATGCAGGTACCTACGTAGCTTGTTGAAGAATTGACTGTTCAGAAGAAATTTTAATGCATTCCTCAACTCTTGTACCTCAAATCCTTACAGCCTTCAACTATGTTCATTGGAGGGAAGATATGCAGGTCTTCTTACACAAGCTTGGCCTATTTAGGATGAAAATGGCTAGAGAGATAGAGCCTCATCACCCTACTAAGAAAACTAAGTTCTTGAATCAGTTGGATGAAGAATTTGGATTTTTTATGCACTCACATCTCCTGGGATATTCTCTTTCATCTTGAGGGATTCAAGATTCGTAAAGAATCTTGGGATAAGGTCGAATCATTGTTTGGAAAACAAGATGAGCTTCAAGGGAATGTATTGGAGAATGAGCTAATTGCATTGCAGCATAGCAGTTTCGAAACTATCTAGTATTTTTTCACAAAATTCAAGTCACTAGCACTACATTGTAAGCAATGTGGAATAGAGAGGAAATATGAGCAACTATTTCTATTAGTAATGATAAATCTTGGATTAGAGTACGTTGTCTTTGTATCTACCTTATATTCTGTAAAAGCTTCCATCCCCAATTGGAAGATGCCTTCCCTATACATGTTTGCTGAGTCCTTAATACAAGAGCATGATAAGTTGGTTCAAATGGGATTACTCCAAACTTCCAAGAATCAAGCTCTTATGATGTCATCCTCTACCAATGCACAAGATAAAGGGAATCAGTAGGGGAAGGATCCCAAAGCCACTAATTTGAAGCCAAAAGATAATTAGAAGTCTTCCAAAGGAGCCTTGAGTTCCAAGAAGAAGAAAAAGTTTGAAAAGACTAAGTGTCCTTATTGTATGAGGGGATTTCATCCTTGAATCCAGTGAATGAAGAAGCAAATCGACCAACTGTCATCCCTCCTTGAACATAAAAATATTGCCCTTCCAAGAGGAGCAAAGAAGTATGATGATGGACCATTGACAGGAGATCATGAGAGATGCCATGCCTTGAAGGCAGGACTTACTAAGTTGAAAGCTTACTTGATTGATTATGGAGCATCCAACCACATGGTTTCATCCAAGGAATCCTTCTCTAATCTCACTATACTAGGAGGACCTAGAGGCTAGTATTCACATGGGAGATGACTCCCGAATCCCAACTATCGGGAGAGGTTCAGTTAAAATCCAACATGGCGAGTTCAAGAATGTTCTCTATGTTCCCTCTCTTGCAGCAAATTTGTTGTTTGTTTATTAGATGACCCATACAATCTCTCCCAAGAGAGTTACATTCGAATTTGACTCAGTTGAAATAATATAAAAAGGTACTAGAAATATCATAGTGAAAGGGATTGCTAATCATGCCTCAAAGGAATATGAGTTCTCTCATTTTTTACCTGTACCTCCTGTTGTAGCTGCAACCGTTCTCCCCAAATTTCTTAAATTTTGGTCCCCTCCCCATGATTGAATGTTGCCTCAAGTAATTTTTATCCGTGGATTTTTGGTCATGTTTTAATTTTGGATGATTTTAACAATTTACTTGTAGCCTATCTTCGGAGGCTGTTTGTGTTTGAATTTTGCTGCGGGTCGCAGATTTGAGTTTAGTATTGCTTATCGTTCTTTGATGGGCCATCGTTTTAGAGGAGAAACAGTTTTAATCGTTGCTGGAATTTAGAGTCTTAAGCACTTAGCATTTTTTATTTTTTGATCGGAGGCTGTAGTCTTCTTTAGCTTCCGTCGTTGCGGCTCCCAAACCAGTTAACTGTCCGAATTCTAAAGCACTCCATCAGTCGATGCGTCTGTCTTTTAGTCGCTTACCCTTTCGCCATTGCTTCTCCCAAAGTAGTTAAGCCTCCGAAGTGTAAAGCCTTTCGACTTCCGATTGAGAGTCTTCTCGCTCCGTAGTCATTTCTTATCCGCCGCTACAGCTAGGAAAGCCTTTTTGCATCCGATATCAAAGCCTTCCGACTTCCGATTGAGAACTTTCCCGCTCGAGGCTTAGTCAAAACTCTTCTGTTTATTAAAATTCTCAAAGCAAGGGATGCACCTGGCCGTTTTCTTGTGGATTAGCCATTTCAGGTGGTTTAAGTTAACGTTTTAAAATGCCATTCCAAGGAATGATGCATAGTAATTGCTTGCAGGTAGAACTCAAGGGACGGTTCGGGCGACCACGGTGTGAAGGAGTAGCCTGAAATTTTTGTAAAAAATCAAATCGAAACCGGCAGGGTCGCAAGGGAGACAAGCGAAGGAAAAGACAAAATCAAAAGCAACAAAATGCATATCTGAAAGGTCTGGCAGTTACTCAACTGATCATGGGCATACGAAGAAAATATGGAGCGAGGAATACGAAACGTTTGAGTAACCGAAAAATCACCCATTTGGGGAAACCCAAGCGTTCTGCAGTTGTAGTTTAAATATTTGAAAGTAGAACTTAGACAAGGACTTTTTCCCTGGAAAAACATGTAAACCATTTTGCTTGTAAGAGGAACTATTTCGTTTTACAATCAGAAACTGAAAAATTTTTCCTGTTGGAGAAAGTGAAATGTGGAATGTATCAATGCAATTAAATGAGCAATGTTGAAGAGGAACTATTTCGTTTTCAGCTGTGTTTCATTAACTGTGAGAGTGTTTTAACTTCCTAAACTTATGTTCTTGATTAAATGTTCTTCAGTATATTTAGTGATGTTTTCCACCGTGAGTAATGAATGTTGTTCATAAAACAATTGGCTATCTGGTTGTTTAAATATCTGTAATTGTTCATGTGTCGTGAAAGAAGTATCAGCTATCTGTAACTCTTCATAATGCATGTACAAAATGTATTACTCACCAATGAATGATAATCCTTCTCCCTAGGGATAGTTTATGTAGTTAGTTTATTTTCTAGTTGTATGCGATTTGGATGCTTGTGAGCCTTAAGACGAGAGGTAAGAACCTGTGCATCACATTGTGACTACTCCTTGTATCTTTATCACCCTGCATTGTTAATTAGGCACTTGCATTTCATAATTTAAGTCAAAATACAAAAACTCAGTGGACCGGGCCACNCGGTAGCCGGACCGCAAACCGGACGGATTCCCTACACCAAACAGTCACGGGCTAGTTGGGAACGTTGACTGGGGAGAATCCCTTACTGTTGTTGCCTGTGAATTTTCAGGCCTCAACACCTCCTAAAGGTCTATTGACTCATGCTAACAAGAACAACAAGATATGGAATGATAGATTTGGGCATCTCAATTTCAAATATCTCCAACAACTCCACAATGAAAAAATGGTTGAAGGCTTGCCTCTCATCTAAACATCAGATGGAGTATGTCCTGGTCACTTGGCAGGTAAGCATCCAAAGAAGAGGTATGAAGTTGGGAAGGCACATAGAGCCACCTCTATACTTGATTTGATACACAGTGACGTGTCAGGACCAAATCCTACAACATCAATTAATGGTTCCAGGTATTTCCTTACTTTTAATGATGATTGTTCTAGGTTATGCTAGGTATATTTCATGAAACAAAAATCTGAAGTATTTGGAATTTTTAAAGCTTTTAAAGCTTTGATTGAGAATAGTTTCAGGAAAAATATCAAGTCCATAAGAACAAATAATGGAGGTGAATACATTAAAAGATATTTTCAGCATTATTGTGAATCAGAGGGGATTCAAATGGAACACTCAGTTCCATACACATCACAACAGATGGTGTGGCCGAGAGGAAAAATAGATCATTGAGGCAGATGGAAACCCGTCTTCTCCAAGATAAGAATATTCCTCCTTATCTTTGGGAAGAAGCTGTAAACTATGCTTCATACATACAAAATAGAGTGTCGCATAAATAAGTGGTTGGGGCCACTCCATTTGAAGCATTGCATGGGAATAAGCCCAATGTCTCTCACTTGAGAGTTTTTGGTTCCAAAGCTTGGGATAGAATACCCATTGATAAGAGAAAGGCCTTCCAATCCCATAGTAGTGAATGCATATCAACTGCTGGGATATGCAGAGGATGAAAAAACATATAAGTTGATGGAACTTGCAACTAGGAAATGCTTCATTGAGTGCAGTGTTCAGTTTGAAGAAGATCAGTTGTTTGATCTACCACAATCTGAAGCACAAGAAGGTATAAACACTCTTCCACTACTTTTTGATGATGATGATTTGTCACATGTTTTAAATTCAGATGAATATGAACACGATCAACATGATCTTGGTATTAAGGCTGAACCTCATGAGATCCTAGATCCAAATCCATCTCACATTTCAAATTAGTGTCCTAAGCCTAAATGGGCCCAAAAGATCATTGTTGCAGCTGGGGATGGTGCTGGGAATCCAGAAGACAAAAGGAGAACAAGGTCCCAGTATCAGAATTAGCATGTTTCTCTCTCTCTCACAGATTCACTCCCTACATAGTGGTGCAACAAGGTTCCAGGAAGGTGCTACCCGATGATAGAAAATGATCAACCATTTGGCCCACAGAAGAATAAATTTGATCATTCCTTTCCTCCTCCATCAAGAAGAAACACATACTACATCCATCATATTAGAATAACATTGAGAGGTTCACATGCACAACTTCAGGATGCCGTTGCATAGAATAACCATACTGCTGCAAATTGCAACAGAGTTTTTGCAAGTTATTTCCAAAAGAGGAATATTTTTCTCCTAAGAATAGTTTGTATTTTCATATTCCTGCTTATTTTGAGGGGGGTGGGGGGGTTACCCATGAGGTTTCCTCCTATTTCCTTTGTTTATTAAGCATAGTTTTAATTCTTTTAGATTGTAATGGGTGAATTTTGGCCTTGTTTCCAGGGCCCATAGTTGTCCAAGTTAGGATTAAAACGGGATGTTAGGATTTATAATCGTCCCTTGTCCAGATATAATATATTATATCATTTGCCTAACTTAGGAGTCATTTGCTAGAGTTTGGTGCCACCATGATTTTGTTGCCACTAGTGCCACTGGTGCCATTGGTTCCACTAGTGTGCCCCATTGGTGCCATTAGTGTGCCATCTGGGTGCCACTGGTTCCAATCCCTACACTTTAGGAGCCACTCCGAGTGCCACCACCAATCTCCTTTAGTTGATTGTAGTTGGTAGGTAGTTATGCTAATTTTATCTCCAGTTACATTTAGTTAGATGACATTCAATCAGTCTAGCACCAATTATGCATGGATGCATGGGGAAGTGGTGCCTCTGTTCACCTACCTTGTCAGTTTAACTAGTTTAACTAGTTTAACTGATTGTCGAATCGAATTAGACATTTTGAGTTAGACTAGTGGTCTCCGATAGGGATTTAACCACTTCTAGTTATCCAATTAGCCAAGCTTGAGTTGGTAGATTCAAATCTTATCCACATGATTCAAATTCTCCATTATGTAACACTACCGTATACTGCTGGAATTAATGAATATTATTGTTGTAATTTACTGAGCATTTCTTATCTGTTTCTTGTGAAATTTGTCTTGCTCAGTGTATAATTTTCAATCCATTCAACTGCACAATTATACCTTGCAATTGCAATAATTCTCTATATATCAATGGTTCAATAATTCAAAAAACTTTAATAGACCCAAAACCCGAAACATCATTGACGGCAGAAACTATGACATTCCCATGGAAGAGGATGCCTTTTTTGGTCTAAATGCAAGTTAAGTACCAACATTAGGCTTGCCAAAAGACCAAGAGAGGTCACATATTTCCTCACAGAACTCAACCAAGGCCATTCCTTTCCCAAGTTCCTCTTAACCAGCGAAGGGAAATAGACGTTGAATAATTTATTGCTTACCCGGAGGATTATAGCAAGCCTGCAAGTTGGAAGAAGTCCACTAGCGTGACCTACAATGAAGAAAAAATTTCATTGGCCAAAAGAAAATAACATAAATCCAAAATATTAAAGCTGTGAAAGACTGAAAACCAAGAATAACGAAACTGTAAAGAAAACCTCTCAATCTTACATGTACCTGAAGTATGCCAGAAAGTGTTTGGGAAACACGAAGTTCTCTTGCGTGAAAGGGCCAATCCTCGAACCTAGTTTTCGGTGACCAAACACTTGGGCCTCTTGGTTACTAAGGCTAAGATATGAGTTTAAAATCATTTTTAACCTGAAATTTTTTGCACTGACTGCACGAGAGGTGGATTCAAGCCTATAGCCGAGACCTTAAAGAGATTAGTGCTAATGGCTAGTTCTTTGCACCTTAGCCTCTACCATAGAGTTTCTTTTCAGAAAGTACCATTGCTTTAATTGAGAGTTGACTACCAACATCAATGAGGAGGGTCCTTTCAATAAACCAAAGGTCAGTTAGTACTGGATTTAACAGAGGTTATAATGACCTGTAATTAAAGAGTCTCCAAAGGAAGGTTGGATCCAGCTCCACTCATGACTTGGAAAGTCATTCCTTTTATCTAGCCTCTAAGGTAATGGTAGTGCAAGCTCCAAGGCATATTATCCTTAGGGGAGAAATTAGGGTTTATTTGTTATGTTTGTATACAAACCTCCTTAGCTAGGAACCTGGTTACCCTTGGGATAAGCCTTGATACTACAAGGTTGGGTGGACCTTTGTAAGTTTTTGTTGGTTAAAACTTTGGGTATAGAGTTTACAATTAAATAGTGGAATTATAGAATTAACGTTGCTACATCTGCACCAAAGTTTAAAACAGTTATTAAGCATATATTGACAAGATAATACATTAAGAAACCCTATAAATGTATAGAAGCTGTTAATAAACAAATATTGACAATAAGGAAACTTTATAAATGCATAGATAGGAGTTTGTAACTATAACTTTTCAGTGTCTTCCCAGGTATTGAGTCGCACCCGTCATGTTAAAATTTAAGGATGTTAGCCGGAGCTAAGTAAATAATAAACCAACCAGTGTAACCTTCCATTACGGATGAAGGAACCCTTAAGCATACTTATCCATTTATCCTACAAGCAGTAAATTCTTTTCCTGGGAAATTCATTTTACAACTAGGAGGTAATTAACAAAGGTTTTAGTAAGGAAGATAAGATAAAATATTTTTTTATGGGTATTTTACAAACACGTTTCACCAGGATTTTCAATGGGGACGATTTCAACATTGAATCATACTTACCCAAAAAAACCTCCTTTCGTCATTTCGACGGTTCCATCTTCGACTGCACAACCTGCAACTTTCCAACATCATTCAAGATCTGTGAAAACCATTCTACGATCAGGTAAGAATCAAACTGATAACTACCTGATCCATTCAGAGTCTGTCAAAACTTCTCCAGTCACTGGGGTGAAGGCTAGACATCTCTAGTGGCTTAAAACCATCAAAGCTAAAACTACTTTATCCAGGTTTGAGTTAGGTGCTGATGTGAATATTAACTGTGTTTAAATGTTGACAAAATGGGCACTGGTGGGTCGAATCAAATCAATGAAGTTGAATAAAGAGGACTTACAAGATTGGGTGAACACATTATGGGTTCCAGAAGTTGGATATGCCCCTCGCATAAATATTTTGAACAAAGGTTGGATTATTTTCATCTTTCCAAGTGAGGAGAAGCTACTGAAAAATCCTAGGGAGGGTTTTCCTCTTGAATGAAGGTTCATTGATTTTAAAACATGGGCATATCGACTTCAACCCTACAAAGGAGCGTCAAACAAAACAACATCTCTGGATGCTTCTCCCAGGTTTCCCGCTTGATCTTTGGACACCGAATCTAATGGACGGTATTGCTAATTTGATGGGGAGGTTTATTAGGGTGGAAAAAACCTTTCTCCATCATATAAACAAAATGATGGCCGAGTTTATGGTTGAAATTGATATCATGGAAGGATTAGCTGAAACTGAAGTGTCTTGGGGAGCTAGGGTTTGTTTTCTAAGAGATTGGATTATCTGCACATTCTATTCCGTTGTTATTTTTGTTGAAACCTTATAGTATGTCAAGGCTAGCTGTCCTTACTTGCTGTATGGAAATTATTTGGAACCCTCGGTTTCACAAACAACTTCTCCACTGGCACCTCTATCCAGGAAGGGAGAGAAAAACCATTGTTTGTCTTCTAGAAGTATGCAAAATTCCTCGGGTAAGAGAAACTCAGACTCTTCTACTCATTACAAAGATGTCATCAAAGAAGATATTAAGTTTTATCTTTCCATTGAAAAAGAATTGAATACTAAACTTTATTGTGGGAAAAATATTGTTTCTTTGGAACCTGCGTCAATTTTTTCTTATGTGAAAAATCTTGTAAGGCTTGAGGTTTTCGATTTTTCTGTTTTAGCCAAGGATACTCAAACCCCTTTTGCTGTTATAAATTTGGGTTGTGCTTCTAAAAATGTCTCTTTTGGGGTTTCTTTGGGAAACAAAGATCTTAGATTTTTCTCCTCGACTGCTTTTTCTTCTGAACCAAATCCCCTTTCCTACACCTTAGAATCCATCTTAGCTGAAAAAGGTAACAAACCACACCTTGCTTCGAAAATTCATTATGATTCAGATACCTAAATCCTAAGAGAAAGCAGTTATAATCCATCAGATGTTAAGGACTTCAAATCTCCTCTTGAAATATTTTCTAAAAACCCTTCTTTAAACCCTAAGGCTAGCTCGACAAAGTCCATCCATTAACAAAATGTCATGATTAGAAAAAAGAAAAAATCCAATTCATCCTGCTTGGACATTGGTCCTTTGAAGTATATACCCCTTTCAGTCTGATTGGAGGAAGCTATTTTGGATAAAGAAGATATTGTACTTGTTGTGTCAGGGGAACTTAGAGCTTTGAATCCCCATGTTATTGTTATCCAATGACCGTTGTCTCCCTGAACGTTAGGGGTTTGGGTAAGGATGAAAGGGTTAGGGCCCTATCCAAACTTTTCTCAGATACTAATCCTTATTTTATTCTCTTACAAGAAACTATGTGCTTTGCCTCTATAGCCATTGAAACGGTTGCAAAAATCCTGTCGGGCTGTGAAATTACAGATGTCAGTGGTTTTGGTTTGTCAGGACTCATTTCTTGCTGAAATCCTAGGGTAGCTCAGATGAAGGATTATAAGACCAATTGATGCATTTTTTTGGAAGAGAAACTGGGGTTTATTGACCTATATTTGACAATTCTAAACACTACAACAAAACCCTATGATTAGCGTCTCTTTTTTCTTCCTTTTTTGCGTCTAGACCATCTTTCAATGTATTTGTCTTTATTTTTTGGACAAAATGGTGCAATTTCATGATGCTATTTTAGGCATTTTTTGCATCCTTTTTCTAAATTTGGTGAAAATTATGGCATAATTTGCATTGGGTTGTGCACCTTGTTATACGTCAGATTTTGCATTAGGTTTTGCGCCTAGTTTCACACCTAGTTTTGCGCCTAGTTTGTACATATACTCTTGTTGCACCCCCTTTTATGTCCATGTTTTCCTCCACTTTTACACCCTTGTTTTCATCCATTTTTGCATCCTTTTTTACATCCTCTTTTGCATCCACTTCTGCTTCTTGTTTTGCATCCCCTCGTGCGCCAAGTTTTGCATCAAAGTTTACATCATGTTTTGAGTCTAGTTTTGTTTCACCCACTTTTGCATCCACTTTCGCATCCATTTTTTCATCTTCTTTGGCACCCACATTTTCATCCCTTTTTGCATCCCATTTTGCATCCATGTTTACGTCTTTTCTTGTATCTACTATTGCATCCACTTTTGCATTCACTTTTGTTGGATCCCAATTCACACCCATTTTTGCGCCTACTTTTCCACCCACTTTTGCTTCAACTTTTGCATACAAGTTTGCATCATTTTTGCATCCAAGTTTACATCAGTTATTGTATCCTGTTATGCATCCATTTTTGCATTGGGTGTTACGTCTAATTTTGCATCTAGTTTTGCATCTACTTTTGCATCTACTTTGGTTGCATCCACTTTTGCATCCAATTTTGCATCCAAATTTATATCCATGGTTGCATCCACTTTTGCATCACTTTTTTCATCATGTTTTTCTTCCACAATTGCATCATTTTTTGCATCCACCTTTGGTGCACCCCATTATGCACCAACTTTTGCACCTACTTTTGTTGCATCCATATTTGCATAATTTTTTGCATACATGTTTTTATCCAGTTTTGCATCCAGTTTTGTGCCCAGATGTTGAAGATGACAATGCGGATATTGAGGATGGATATGATGATGATGATAATGTTGTTGATAATGAGGAGAATGATGACAATGATGATGATGATGACATTTATGATGATTATGATGATGATGATGATAATGACAGTGATGTCATTGGCAATGATTATGATGGCAATGAAATGAATGATGATGATGGTGATGATGATGATAATTATGATGGTGATGATAATGACATTGACGAGGTTGGCCATGATTATTATGGCAATGAAATGAATGATGATGATGGTGATGATGAAAATGAAAATGATGACAAATACAATGAGAATGATGACGTTGATCATCTTAAAAATAAAGTTGTTATTTCTCATGCATAAATTGCATGTGTCCTCCATGACCCTTTCCCACTAATCACATTTTTTGGTAGATGTTATTTATTATGCCAAAGGTAATGATGAATAATTGATGACAATGTCAATAATCATGATGATGATATCAAGGACAGAGGCAATGATGATGACTATTGTGATAATCATGATGACAATGACAATGACAATGATGACGATGATGATGACTATTGTGATAATCATGATGACAATGAAAATGACAATGACGACGATGATGATGATGATGATGATGATGATTTCCATCATCGTCATCATAAAAAACATCATCACTATCATTTTCATCTAGTTCATCATTGTCATCATTTAAAGCATATGGGATATGATCACCATTTAAAGCATGCACAAAAAGTGGGATATGGTTACAATCTTAAGGATGTATAACTTATAACTATGATTACACACATTTTAATCTTGCATCTTGTAGTGAAACTGGGTTTATTTACCTCTACCAACACTTTCTTATAAGGATAATCATCATCGTCACCATTCATGTCATTCATGTCATGCCTAGGGGTTCTTTACATGATTCCATGTGCATGGTATATGGATGACCCTTGGATGTGTAGTAATAGAAATAAACATGTTAGGTGGCTTTTTAATTTGTTTATAGACCTCATTTTGTTGCTTAAGTATATTTTCTTATTAAAAAATTAAAGAACTAGGGATCTTGGTGACTTCTTCATGATAGACACACACATTTCAATTTCTCGCTTAAGAGAGTGATTCACTTTGGAGGCCTAGTTACACCAAAGCATTAGAGAAGATTTATGAAAATTTAAATTGATTAATAATGTCTATCAATAAGCAACGAAGTGATCATACTTATATTAATATAGAAACCTGAATTCAAATAGGAGAATGAGTATGATAGTAAATATACCATTGTAAATATAATAAGTATTTCTTAAAAAAAATTAAAAAATAACTAGTGACGAAAACTTGTGTATTGGTTAAAACACACAAGAAAAGAAGATGGTGTAAATATAATAAGTATTTCTTAAAATATTAAAAAAATAACTAGAAACAAAAAAAACTTGAGTATTGGTTAAAACACACTAGGAAAGAAGATGGTGTGTTAGCATGAAGTCCATGGATACCTAGGGAAAGGTCCAACCCTTCGATCGGAGGGTGTTCTATTACCTTGTATTTCTCATGGAACAAATTCCCGTCCTCCATACATCGAGTGTTAAAGCAAATCAATATCGTGGGCTGAATATTTTGTTCATAGGTGGGCGGTTTTACCTTCATATAGGATGAGGAATATTGGGAGAATATATTGGGGCAGGAGAGGACTACAATGGATTTGGTCTTCAGAATATCCAAGCATGCCGTCAACCCATCCAGTGCAAGATATTTCTCTAGCTCCACCGTCCCGTCGGTGTTCATTGACAAGAATACACACGTTATTTTCCAGGGCGTACACTAGCAAAAATGACACTTTTCACACATAACAAGCCATCGAATATGGCACGAAAATGATATGTGTGGATATCTCGATTCCATTTCCTCTCTTCACGCCTTTTGTATTTATTTATGTATTGGATGTCAATCCTTGTCTTTAAATATGCCCTCTAAGTCCTCAACTTCCTGGGAATCAAACTATTGAAACCTCAATTACACATATACCATTTTACCACAACCTTTTAGAACACTTGCTAGTCCTTGTTGGGATGAAAACAAGACAACTAAGGGTTAAACAGAAGAAAGCGCATTTGGGGTGTTTAAGGAATCATGAAATGAAAAATGTAATGTGCAGTAGGAAAATGTTAGCTAGGAGTGCACGATTATTGTCTCCAATGGCTACCAAGAGGCCTGTATCCCCTCTAGGTGACCAGTGCCTATTCTCCATTTCACTGATTTTAACTATCCTGCAATTAATCTTTCAATTCAATTTATTTTCCCTCGGTTGCAGCAAGTGTTCCCAACAAATGCCCAATGGCTTTATCCAACTTCTTATCAACAACAATGGTGGCCAAGAATCCATTCAAGTTTCAGAAGTATAGCGACCACCTCAATGAGATCGTATGCTTTGAACATTTAATGCTGTTTAGTCCCATTTTATGAGGCATACTGCATTTGTTGTGGTGCCTGACATGCAATATTAGTATAACTTTATGCCCAATATCCCACCTTTAGATATAGGAAATTTGAATCAACAAGGAAAAAATTCTCTGCAACCCTTTGTGGACGCATATTGCTTTTTTTTCCCAGTTTAATGCTATATCTAATCAGCACTAGATTTGTAAACAATTAGTTAGCATTCTGTTTATATGATTTCCCAATCTTCAACTTTTTATTGCTAGTAAGATAAGATAATTTTATTAATGTCCAATAAATGACCTATTAAAGTTTTAGGGTTAGGTTAGGGTTTGAAATATGCAATCAAATTTTATACTTTAATGACATAAACAGAACTAAAACAAGGTTAGATCCAGAACAGTACTGTTGCAAATAACTTCAAACATAATTTTCATCTCTTTCAACTTTAACAATCCATTGGTCATTATGTTAAGGTTGGTCCTTGAGATGATTTAACAAATTCCATGTACAGTAACAATATTAACTGATAAAAAAATAATGTACAGGAATTAGTAGTAAAGAACAATATCAATACTAATCTAGGATTGTTTTTTATCAGCACGGGAATTTCCCCCGAGTGTCGTTATCCTGCACATGTTTCCTTGCATTGAGCATAGGTATGTTCCGCTGCTTGGAACTAGTTTGTTTGCCCCTTGACACTCGTCTCCTCCTAGACTTGTAACTATAAATCACTTTTATTCTTTTTCAAGCTTTTCAAAATATCTGAAAAAGTCCAAAAAAATAAAAAAAACAAAAAATCCAAACAGGAAAAGATGTTATCTTTGGTAGGAATCGAGTCATGTCGCCTTCGAACAGAGCACTGTATATCACGTCCGTTGGTTGGGTTAGTAGTTTGACTTTAGGAGCTGTACTCGTTTTTCTAAGTTTATCTCCACCGACTGGTTAAGCTTCTAGTCTCTATGGAGCCTCTGTTGATGCCTCCTATGTCACAGAGATGTCCCAATTTTGTATATCGAGTCTATACTACTTCCATTCAGTCACCATTCGCCTTTATTCTCTTGTTCGAAGGAAGTTCAAACCTGAGTCGTACATTCCTCAGTTGTCTTGAATTTTCATGTCGATCATTCCCAGTACTATTACTGGTTCATGCACATCTTGTTCAAGTCCTTCCACATTATACAACGTTGCTGAGTACCTCATTTTGGTTGATGGGGGATGCCTTAATTCCCTCCTTCCAACGGATTCCATCCCATCGACTTCAGATCATGTATTCTGGGATAGGAGTCTAGAGTCATTTGAGTGCCTTGAGACTTACAGTCATCAGTGGTAGGTTCTCTCGCCATCGACAGTTTTGGGAATACATCAATGTCCCCTGATCGATGGATTCTTCCAAGTGTTCAACTTCAACACATTTATTTGTACTTGTTATATTGCACTCTAGTACCTTGATCCCCATTTTCATTATCAGTGGGTGATCTCGCGTCTATTAACGGTATACATAAATGACCGGTAATCAGACGATGGACTACTATGTTTGACGTCGACACCTCTTTTCACATAGTAGGACATGTACTCGTAGCGGTGTGTGTAGAAGACTTTCTAGATTGGCGGTGTTACGTATATGCTACCTCCTTGACCGTGCCAGTGTTCATGAGATTTCATCTCTCGTGACTTGATTCCAGTGTATGTCAGATATTTTCAGCCATTATGGAGATCTTGATCCATTGTATATCTTCAGCTTTCATGGAGATCTTGGACTGCTATATGTGATGAACACACATGTCACATTTTGTATATCATGCCTATTCATGTCCATTGTACTCTTATGTATCTGGGACTGCTATATGTATTTGCAGTCATATGCAGAGATTGATTATTGTACTATATTGTTGGATGGCTGGTTCTTCCACCTGGTTCTTCATCACTCCACTTATGGGATGGATCTATAATGTATTTCAGCCATCATGTTACCCCTCTAGCCTCACACATTAGGGGGCATCTGCTACAGCTGATTTTACCACACATGGTTGATCACACTTTTATGGCCTTCCCTGTCCCTCTGCAGACTCTTTGGACCCCATGGACTATTTTGATATGTTTTATGTTTCCAAGATCATCCCTAAAAACACCTATTATTTGTTGTACATGACTTTTAATCCCTTTCTCATGTATATATGTGGATATTATCCTTAAACCTGCGTACATCGGGATGTGTGCATAAGTCCAAATATTTTTGGATTTTCCTTGATGTGGATATGAGTCACTTGTCTCTTGGCCTTCCATATGCCTCAAGATCACTCGTATTTGACCTTCCATTACCCCATTGAAGCACTATATAAGGAACTCCTTGGATACATTGAAGGGAAGGAATTGAAGAGCAAGAAAACTATAGTCCATTGTTACCGTAGCTTGCTTATACTTGAGTCTACATCCCTTTGTCCCTTGGAGCACTTGGTGTTCTTCCCAAGCTTGCCTTTGCTTGTGAGCTTGCTATTGAGAGATGGAGGATTGAGGTGGTGGAGGCCCAGATGGAGCACTCCGTTTCTCCAGTGTGCAGATGTGCCGACAGAGGTTGTCACTTATGTAATCTCTAATTTTATTAATAGAAATATTTTTTCCTGTCCAATGATGTGCATTTAAATGAATATTGAATCAATGGATGCCTTTAATTGCTTATGCATTATTGATTATATATGCTAGAGTAGGCCTAACACTATATTATATAACATGCTTGCCTTATTTACTGTTGTTGAGAGTAAATTGCTAACGCAAGCTGGATTGGGAAAAGTTCAACAGGGATCTACTACAACTGTCCGGAATAAGGTATGTTTCAAGATCCTTTAGTGTTAGATGTTGTATTTCTCTTGCATATTGGGAAGGGATTGATTTCTGTAGTTTCTTTGTCCATTGTGGTACACCCTATCAATAGGAATTTTTCTCCGTAACAAGTAGTAAAGAACAATATACTAATCTAGGATTGTTTTTTATCAACCTTATACTCAGACACTCTTAGGTTCAGGACTTGTCACTGAAGGGAAAAGTCACATAGGTGAAAAAATGACGTACCTTGAGAGAGAGAGGGTGCTTAAGAGAGTTCTAGTAGTAAGAATACAAACCTCAAATTCTTGGTCAAAAGGAAGAGAAACTTCAGGCTTTAGTAGCACACCAATAGAGGCACATAGTCATTCATAGTATAGTCACACTAGGTAAGAGGACAGAGTAATGCCAGCACACAGTCGTACCCAACAGAGACACAATCATGTTGGGTGAGAGACACACAGTCACACTAAAAAGTGACAAACAGTCACGCTAGCAAGTGACACACAGTCATGTTGGAAAGTGTCCCACAGTCATGCTAGATGAGAGACACAATCATGCTGGAAGGTGGAGCACAATCACGCTGAGTATACAGTCATGCAGGTAGGGACACACAGTCATGTTTGAATTGGATGGACACACAGTCACATAGGAAGGGTGGACACATAGTCATGTAGGCAGGGTGGACACACATTCACAAATGTAGGGTGGACACAAAGTCAAGCAAGCAGGGTGGACACAGTCACATTGGCACACAATCACAATCACGCTGGTAGAGTTCACGGCCCAACCCCAGGGCACATACTTACAACCCATCCTCACAACCCAACAAGGAGAAAGTACAGTCTACAACTAGAAAAGGAAACATGAACCAACTAGGATAGAAACCCACATCTTGCAAAAGAAGAGAACCAACCCTCCATTGGTTCACAAACATACAAGAAGGAATTGACTCATGGCATCAACTCTTGGATCACCAACATAGAGTAGCATCAAATATTGGATCACCAACATAGAGTAGCATCAAATATTGGATCACCAACATAGAGTAGCATCCGTTGAGTCACATAAACTTTCGGTTCCAATAGCGTCATTGAGTAGGAGTTGTCGAGTATTAGCAAGTAGCCGCTGTTGAACCACTATTGAGTAGTCCCCCCTTGTGAGATTAGTCCCCTTCAATTGTATTAGAGCCAATGGATTCAAGATTCGGGGAGCCCAATGGATTAGAGCAGTTGATAAGCCCATCCTGATTGGATTCAATAATCCCATTCCATTTGATTAGAGTACCCCAACCCCATAGAGTATTGACATCTCTAGTGGGATCTCCTTTTGGGATCTCCTACTAGTGTTAACACTTTTATCGAAACCTAATTTTCATTGACTACTGGCAGCACAATCTAGGATCACTTGTTGGCTCGATTATGGACAATTGGCACTTATCAGCTATAATGGGGCACACAAGTGTTTCTTCGGGTTCAGAGGCACATTTCTCTACCGGGGTTAATAATTCGTATTTTGAGTAATCCAAATTGATTAGCGAATCATGTAAAATGATTCCTTCCATATCCTAAGTAAGGTGAAATGGTAAAGTTTGGTAAAATGGGTGGATAACATGCTCGTAAATAAAGGGTGAATAAGCAAGGGTGTAGTGGGATTTATCGTCAAATTTTAAGTGTTGTATCCATAAAGCATTCATGAAATAAGATAGTGATGCTATGAAAAAATATTCCTACTTGAAGCACTGGATTGGTGCATGATGAGGTAGGGTAAGTGAGTATGAGGCGCAGAGCAGTAATAGTATATAAAATAAAAGTGAAGTAAGGATCGAAGACTAGTGGGTTCAAATTCCTGAATCGTATTGGCTCCATATTATTTTAGTCTCCATCCATAGAAAAAGTATAACACAAAGTATAGGTTCATTTATTTGTCCCCTTCCCATTGAGTAGGCCCATTGGATAGTACTAGCTGTATACCTCCTATTTTGTATCGATGGGTAAGGTTGGAAGCTGGCATCCAATGCTCACTTATAAAGATATCATTTTTCTAGTAGTAGACATAATGGCACCTATCACTATAGTGTTCCCAATAAATAATGCTTTACAATTGGTCTTATTAAAATGGACAAGTTAAACGTCTCCATGGCGTATCATCTATTTCTCTTTGTAATATAATGGAAAATGGAAATAAGTTACTTCGATGTACATCTTCACTGCTTTCACTCAGCTAAGTTTCTCTTTCCTTCATAGTTTGTCTATAGGTATAGGAGGAGCATAGTCGTCCCCTAGGTCAAATAGATAGTAGAACCCCATAACAAAAAGTCAAAATAGGTTGAAAAAAGCTAGTACAATTTCTTCAGTTTGTAAACACAGATGGGATTCACATATATTTACATCCAATCTCACCAAATGGAGCTTAGGATATGAATATGAATATTATAATATTCATCAATGGGGATCAAATGCTAAATATCTTGACAAGAAATATGGCCATTTTTATCCAGGATGAAATCATGTGAGAGACTAGTCCAAGTCTTCTAGGTTCTGGTGGCTTCATCCTAGATAACTCTTCAACATAGGAGTCCTTTCCATGCTAACCTTTTAGGAAGATATCTGTCTTAATTAGAAATAGTGTTATATTGAGCTTTCTAAGACCAAATCAAGTGACAAGCATGATCAAGATTCAATACATCTTTTGTATCACACCCATTGCTAAGTAAGCGTTTGAGCCACTACTTTCCATGACATCTAGCTTCTTCACAGTATAGGAGAGACATAGATGTTAAAGTAATTCATATCTACAATGTTGAAGTAATTCATAGCACATGATGATTTCAGTTAATCCATGCATAAGATATAATGCTTTGCGTGTATGAGAGTTGCTCTTATCTGCCCTCCATAAATTGCAGTCAGGATTTTATTGATAGCTTGGATTTTTCATCTTTTATTACACCTTGTTGAGGTTTACCTATATTAGCTATTAAGGGGTAGTAAATTATGTCATATCACCACCCATAAATGTCATGTTGTACATCAATTCTCCAAATTCCAACTTTCTCTTTAACTCCAACAATTTACTACGATCGCTAATACAGAGGAAAAATAAAAATCAAGAATTGTTCCACATGAATCCATGAGGATGGGTGCGTGTATATGTTTTCCATGTTAATGAGTTGTTCTAGTTTTAGTTGTTGGAGAAAACTCTATTGGAAACAACATAGTATGAACAATTTGCACAATTAAACTCTCAAATTTAAACTTAACAATTATAGAAATGTGATTTGGCAACAAGTATATGTTGTCAAAATTTGACATTAGAATTTGTTTCAGGAAATTCCACTAGTGTGTGTTGAGGTGGACTTGAAAAGTAAGTTGCCACCTTTTATTTATGTTTGTATTGTTTCAAGAAATTTGGGGTGTTTTATTGTTGGTTTCATGTATGAAATTCCCCTAGATCCTCCAAATTGCCCAGAAATATTAAGTTAGGGTTTTACTACCATTTCACCCATGAAACACTTGGCTTTGTTTTTGTTGTGATCTTATTCATTCCCAGAAGTGTCTAAGATGAACCTAGATTTATGAATTAGTGTGGTTACATGCTATTTTTTATTTGAAAGAATGCCCGGGTTCATTTTTTGAGGCTGTTATGGGGCTAATACATACCCAAAACTGCCCATGAGGCCAATTCAACCCAAAGGAATTAGTATGAAAGAAATAAACAATGGCTTACATGCGACTTGTTGAAACACAAGCTAGCACATGTTAGCTTTCATTCACATCAGGAATGAGAATGCATAACAAATGTTCTATTTTGAATGATACATATTAAAAATATTATTTGTATTTATTGTATTGAAAGAATGTAGAGTGTGTTGCTCAAGGAGAGGGGTGGTGAAAGTTGGATTAACTGGTGGGAGGATTCCATTTCCTAAACTGTGGCATTTTTGGGGGAATATGACACTAGATTGCTTCTTTATGTTGCAAACAAAGTAAATCTATCAAGGAGGAGCTAAAATATGTAACCTAGCTTTAACAAGACAATCCCCATGCTATTGAGAGGCCAACTTATACAACTGAACTTCAACATTTCCTTAAGGTGGACGAACCACTATTCTTGAGTGACCCAACTTAGAGCTTGCTTGGATTGATTGAAAAATAGAGATAGGTCAATGAAATCTTTCTTCAAATCCTTGATCACCAAGGAGGTTGGAGAAAATATCCATGGACTCAAAATTATGGGAGTTTTAAAATGATGTTGTCAACCGCTACAAGTTTCATTTTCAATCCCAGTAGTTAACGAAACAATGAGAGGTGGGAATGACTATGGATAAGCCCTCTAGGGATGGGTCACGGATTGTAGGGGTTCTTTCTAGCTGACCGTGGATTGTATAATCCCTCTAGGGATGGGCCATGATCTATTGGCATCCTTGTAAGTTTGATTTGTGATTGCTAATGACCTCTTTTGTTGAGTCGTTGACTGTAGTGCCTCTTCTTTAGGAAGACTGTGGACTGTGGCGGTATTTCCCAGCTGGGATGTGGACTGTGGATTGTGGTGGTTTTTCGTAGCTGGGCTGTGGAATGTATTGTTCATTTTTGAGCAGCTTCAAGAGCCATTCTCTGGGAGAATGGAGGCACTTGGTCAGTTACCAAGTATTTGACATTGGGTCAACTTAATGCAGCTTGGGGCTGAGGCACTTGGTCAGTTTCCAGGTCATCACTAGAAGCCCTAGACTAGATTTAGGCAAGTGATAGACCTCACCTCTTGGTCAATGAATGATGGGACCTTCTCAAGGGACTGTTCACCCCTTGTTGAAATACCCAACACTTGACCTTGGTACCATTGAGGAGAATAGTATGAACAATGAAAAATATTCCTTATCTTGACACTTCAAGTTGACTCTTATGTTCCTTGAAAACCACTTGAAGGACCAATAAACCTATTGAGAGTCCAAGTAACCATAAGGTTGGTCCTTGCACAAAGACTTTGTCCTATTTAAAGTCAAAAATAAAATATAAGGTCAAAATAAAAATAAAATAAAAAGTAAAAAATAAAATAAAATGGTCAAAAATAAAAGAAAAGGTCAAAAATAAAAAATAAAAGTCAAAGGTGAAATATCTTGAAAGATAAAAGCTTAAAATCCCTAAGGGTGTGTCCTTAATATTTGGACTCATCTCACGATCTATAAATAAAGTTCATTCTCATTTTGACAAAACACGAAATCATCTTCATCTCTGCTACAGGAATTCGCTGGGTTCTATCTGTTGCTTCCTCCCACGTGTGAACAATCTTGATGCTTTGAGGACTGAACTGTATCATGGGGCCTATATTGAAGCTACAACACTATTGGTTTAAGGTGTAAGAGCTAAGTTTACTTTCTTCTAACTTCTCCTCCACTATAGGCTTCATCCCAGCCCATCCAAACTCAGCTAGGGCTCACGGCTTCCCTACTCCAGCTTAGGGAAACCTAGCTAGGGATCACGGCTTACTTATTCAAGCTCATGAAAGCCTTGCTAGGTGTTGTTCCAGCTCTTAGATGCCTTCTAGGGTTCATTTTAGATATCTGTTGAAAAGCTAACAACCCAAGGGTGGATTACACCATTAGCAAAGGTGCATGAGGACGGGCTGTGATAGTTAGCAACACTTTTACCCTACAAACATCTTTAGTTGGGTTATTTTTTTATCAGCACTATATAGTACTATTATTGTTCTTTTGACAGACATGCCCTAGAGGAAACTTGGTAGTTTTTTAAAGGTCTACAATTTGTTATCCGCTATTTTGCAAACCTAGTCGTCTCATTATAAGGAAGAAATTTTCATTGCTGGAGTTTTAATTCCTAAAAAGGTTTTCCCCAGGATAAATATTGTGTATCTGTGCATGCTTGATCTCTTATATTGCTACTATCTATCTCAGATTTATTTTATCTACTGTTGATATATTTTTCCAAGTTAGATAATTGAAAGGAAAGATTGATACTGCTATCAAACTTAAATCCATGTTAAAATTTAACATGTATAAGCTCTCTACAGCTGGTCGTGGTCTAGTGTGGCCCTCCCTCACTAAACCATGACCTGTGTGAGCCCCATAAGGGATGTCCTGTGACTACTGTAATCTACCTTTTTTGGGCTATGACTGTGTATGCCCTCTAGGGATGGATTGTCACTTTGTTTACTGCTGTAAATTGGGTTGTGAGTTGTGTGTGCCACTAGGGATTGGTTTGTGACACCCTTAGGTTGTTAAGTAAGGTTGTAACCTTCACCAGACTACTATGGATGAATCCAAGCATATGGATGCGTGTATCTATTTGCATGTTAATGAGTTGTTCCAATTTTAATTGTTGGAGAAAATTCTGTTGGAAACAACAAAAATGAACAGCTTGCACAAGTAAACTCTCAAATTGAAATTGCACTAGAAACACATAATCTTGTGTTTCAATGGATGGACTAGGGTTTAAAGTAGAACGACTACAGGATGGGGAGAGCAAATCTAAATATAAACTACAAATTCATGTGAGAATTCTGAAAGACTCTCATATTATATAGAGAAACCGATGAAATTTCGAGGTATATATTAGCTATGGGAGAGACATTTGTACGGAATGTCATTGAATACTGGACAATCTCTCTTAAATCTAGAAGCCAATATTAAAATCCTTGAAAGGTTTTCTGCGTATTAAATTTCTTATACACTTACTTCATAATGGTCCATATCTCCCAAGTGGTGGAAACAAAATGAGAAGTAGTTGGAGTACAAAGGTATGGTATTTGCATTGGTTAGGGTCTTAAATCAAAGCATTGCGAGTATGTAAGAGGAATTAACATGGCAGGATCGTAAGAGATATCGTAGGTAATCGGTGACTGCGAATCCCCTCTTTCTTTTACTACTCCCCCCTACATTTACACACCTTCATAAAGGCATTCAATCAATACCCACCTTCAACACTTTTCAATATAATGTTTGACGAAATAATCAGCCTTAAACTTACCATCTATGGTTTATTTGTCTTGTGTTTTATGACTTCCAAATACTATAGACATATCTCCAAGAAAAGATCAGCCAATGAATTGAGTTCCATACTATGCCATTTAGAGATAAATACAATGATCATCAATGAAGATTGACTGAAATACATATTCCATGCCTCAAAAAGTAAGACCATGGTTAAGGACAATGTTGTTCTAGGGATCTTTAACTACTGATGATGAAAATTAGAAGGATTGGGTCTGCAATAAGTTTTTCTTGTATTTGAATATAATGAATCCAACTATGTGATTTCAGTTAAAGGAGTCTTGATGTTAGTTCAATCAACAAGCCAGGAAAAAGTGCTTACTTTTAGTTACAGGTTAGATGAGTCATATTAGTACAGAGCAACCACACTCTTGCATTTTCTACAATTTAGTAAATTATGGACCATTAGAAGACCATATTTAAGAGCAAATATAAAACTATGGCTCACTTATAGTCATGTTATAAAGAAGTATGCTCAAGTGTTGTAAATTAAAATCCAGACTGCTCTTTGCGTTGAAAATTAAGTTGTTTTATAAAGCTGCACTACAAGGTAGAAGAGTATTCCCTTGGAAGGATACCTGGAAATAGGGATCTAGATTAAAATTGGAACATATACTTTTTTATATTAAAACTCCAATTCTCCTTGATCTGATGGCTATTATTCATTTCAATTAGATTTCATAGATAGTTCAAAACCTTTTGTGACAATTTGAGCTAGTATGAAATTTGATTGCACATGTTTGTTAATTTATGAACATACATGCTACTACCAATAAGGATTTATGACTGATTATGTTGCCAACCACTGAGCAATATATTCTTTTTATTCCTCCCAAATTTCCATCCAACAATAGCAAGTTTGCATGCTGGCATATTAAGTATCGATGCTGCAGATTTGGATCCACAACAATATTTTCTTCTGCTGACTAAACTATTAAATCTAAATGTATGCTATTGCCAATTAGTGAAGCAAGTCAACCGAAGCTAGTGCGGTAAATTGGATAACCAGCAAGGTTTGAACTTTAGTTTAAGTTGCATGCTTGATTAGTCCTAATAGTAAATAGCAACCAATATCTTGTATTTTCCACAAATCTCAGGTATGATCTTTCAAGGCCTTACATAAGCAAATCTCTAGAAGTCTAGGACCTTACATGAGGAAAAGGATTGGATAATACCATCACATATTATTCATTATATATCCTTAGAAGTTAGAATAGAATACAACATTTAATATGCATTTTATAGTGTTATCATGAAGCACTCAATTTGGAATGTAAAAGGCAGAGAACTCTTTGTTGTTGAACAGTAAACTTGTTCTTCGAAGACTGTCTACATATTGGAGTATGCTTGAGAGGACATTGGGAAATGGGATCCAAACTAAAATTGGGATTAATTATAAATATATCTAAAGTTCCTTTACTTCAGGTTCTGAAGGTTGAGAGCAGAATGCACCTTGACAATTTGGGCAAGGAGAGAATCTGAAATTGCTGGTGTTTATGCACAGACAATAGATTTAAAAAAATACCGCTTTCTCACTAGTGTTGAAGCTGACAACAAAGCAATATATCCTTATTTTGTCTCTAAAATGTCCATCCAATAGAAGAAGGTTTGCAAGACTAAAACCCTGGTATTTTCCCTAATCAACAGAACCATTCACCCATGGCATGTTACCAATAGGGAAGCCATAGGTTACAAGTTCAAATATGGTTTTGTCCTTCAAGGTTAGAAGCCATTATTGTCAGGATTTTATTGATAGCTTGGCTTTGCTATATTTTATTACATCCTATTGAGCTTTTTCAACCGAAGCTAGTCAGGTAAATTGGATAACCAACAAGGTTTAAAATTTAGTTTAAGTTGCATGCTTGATGAGTCATAATAGTAAATAACATCCAGTCTCTTGTATTTGCCACAAAGCTTAGGTATGATATTTCATGGCCTTACACAAGCAGAGCTACGGAAGTCTAGGACCTTACCTGAGCAAAAAGCTTGAATAATACCATTGCATATTCTTCATTATATATCCTTAGAATAGAATACACCATTTAATATACATTTGATAGTGTTATCATAAAGCACTCAATTTGGAATTTAAAAGGCATAGAACTCTTTGTTGCTGAACACTAAACTTGTTCTTCGAAGGCTGTCTACATATTAGAGTATGCTTGAGAGGACATTGGGAAATGGGATCCAAATTAAAATTGGGATTAATTATAAATATATATAAAGTTCCTTTACTTTGGGATCTGAAGGTTGAGATCAAAATCTAGCTTGACAATTTGGGAAAGGAGAGATCTGAAGGTTGAGATATGAAGGT
Source organism: Pseudotsuga menziesii (assembly GCA_001517045.1). Taxonomy (NCBI): domain Eukaryota; kingdom Viridiplantae; phylum Streptophyta; class Pinopsida; order Pinales; family Pinaceae; genus Pseudotsuga; species Pseudotsuga menziesii. The sequence continues at coordinate 69,768 of LPNX010747961.1, read as the reverse complement.
GAGATCAAAATCCACCTGTTCGCACAACAAAACTTAATGGCTAATGATCAAGATGACCCCATAACTTGTTCATTTAGCCTATCTAAAAAATGGTGATTTTGTGAAACTAGTCATTTACATGCTTGTGTTAAATGATATTTACCTCTAACCACAGTTGCATGTATGAAATGATCAAACCCAAATCCATCAAAATAGAGGAAATACCACCATATTCTAGTGGCTCTTGCAAATACATTTACCCAATGTTGGTCCTCACCCTTGTGTGCCGAAAACACCTTTAAAGTGAACCACACATGATCCATGTGCATGGTAAGCCCATGATTTAAGTATTATAAATGACTTAGCTACATCTATCATCACCATGTCTCATGTAACATGAATCCATTTTGGATCTAAAACTTGATGTATCATGTAACATGTCCAACTATAATTTTCAATAAGGAAAGATTTTTTCTTGCGTAAAGAAATATAGTATGCATATCAAGTAGAAAAATCGTCTCACTTTATGAGGAATAGTATGTATGGTTGGGAATAATGTTTTATCTGTCTTAATCCTTCTAGGATTAGGTTAGAATTATATGTTTTTTCTTTGTAATCTTCCTGTTAGATTTGTTTTAAACAATACTGTTCTTACCATTTTAAAAGATGTGGCTATGACTATGTCTTAAACTAAATAAGAAAATGGTTTAATAAAGGCTTAATAATTTGAACTCATATATGCCAAGTCTTGTTAGTTGTATATCATTATTCTAGACAATCCTCAACACCCTTCTCACAAACCATCCATACCAAGGGCATCTCATGCTATTGATGACATTATAGGTTTAGTAACTCACGTTGTAATAATTTTGGGTACATGTCGCCTCCAAGTCTATGGTCTTTATGGTATCCATTCTGGATGGGTTAATAAATCCCATGGAGAATCCATTATCCTAAGTCTGTTCCAATTCACTTTACAATGAACAATAAGAAGCCAATACTTCATACACAACCCCCCACCCTCCCACTACTTATGGAGGACCACCTCTCCTAACTAGTATTCCCCCTACCCTTAAGGTGCACCTCAAAATAATCCATCTTATTAGGGATTGTTAATCCTTAATAATGTTGTGTCCTTTGCCAATATCAATTTATTTCATCCTTCTCCTCATCAATGGGTTAGGATTTTGTTCAACAATCTCGATATCCTTACCAACTTCCTAAAAAACAATTAAAGAAAGTCAAGAATAAGAACGATAAAAGTAATCCCAATGAACCAAACCTGACTTGGGGACAACGATGAAATCAACCTAACCAATGAAATAATGACAGGGAACTAAAACCTAAGTAAGCAAGGAAAGAACACTAAGATCGAGACAAAATTTCCTTGTGGTCTTTATGGGGTTCAAGGACATTGTACACATCATTGTATATAGCACATGAGATTAAGTGTATGTGCACTCCCACACTTATCAAAAGAGAATGTTCCACCACATGGAAAATATAAATTGCAATAACCCATCATTCAATAGAACCTACTCCCAGAAAAAAATTTAATGGCTAATGATCAATATGACCCCATAACTTGTTCATTTAACCTATCTCAAAAATGGTGATTTTGTGAAACTAGTCATTTACATGCTTGTGTTAAATGATATTCATCTCTAAACACAGTTGCATGTATGAAATTCTTAACCCCAAATCCATCAAAATAGAGGAAATACCACCATCTTCTAGTAGCTCTTGCAAATACATTCACCCAATGTCGGTCCTCACCCTTGTGTGCCTAAAACACCTTTAAAGTGAACCACACATGATCCATGTGCATGGTAGCCCATAATTATAGTATTATAAATGACTTAGCTACATCTCCTATCACCATGTCTCATGTAACATGAAGCAATTTCGGATCTAAAACTTGATGTCTCATGTAACATGTCCAATTGTAATTTTCATTTGTCCTTCAAAATTCCATATTTTGAAGGATAATTGGTTTAAAGAGATTTGTGAATGTTTATGGCAAGGGGGCATCCAATACGAAGAAGTTCCATGTAATTAAATGGAATGTAGTTAGGGCTCTATAACCCCCCATTATTTTGTATGGGGTGTCCACCTAGGTTTTCATGAGGGTTTCTGGGTTGATTTCTGAGTTTTCTGGGCAGGTCTGAAGCATGATTTGACATTGTATCAGTTGTATAATGAATTCTGGGCTAATTCCTAGGATTTCTGAGCAGGAGAAAGGACATAAGCAACAAACTGGGATGTAATGGAGTTAAATTTGGGCACATTGCAGCATTTCTTGGCATAATTTTGTCATCAAACAACAACCAATATTGAAAATGGGTGTGTTATGAAGCAACAACTTTAAAACCTCAAACCTAGGCATTATTTGGACTGCTTTAACCCTCATAACAGCAGCAAGAGAGGCTTGAATTCAAGTCTGGGATTATTCTAAATAGCTCTAGGCCTATATGTATGTGGAATTGGTATCAAAACTAAGTTTTGGTGAGTTCAGGGCAGTTCCAAAGCATAACTAGTGGTACAAAACATCATTTTTAAGATCTGCATTTTTTTAGGTTAATTCTGTGTGGTTTGTGGGTTACACCATCACTTAAAACATGTATGTATTGAATTATGAGCATGAAAGCATTGGTGAATAGGCTGTGAATTCAATTATGGGCGGTCTTTTGAGGGAAATCAATAATGCAAACATTTGATTTAGCATTTTTAGACATTTGGGCATAAAAACAGCCCTCATCTGAGATTCTGGGCAGGGTATAAGGCAAATTCTTCAAATAGTACCATCTATGGTTTCTTTGTATCATGTTTTATGACTTCCAAATACTATAGACATATATCCAAGAAAACCTCAACCAATGAATAGAGTTCCATACTATTCCCTTTAGAGATAAATACAACGATCATCAAGGAATATTGACTGAAAGACATAGTCCATGCCTAAAAAAGTAAGACCATGGTTAAGGACAGTGTTGTTCTAGGGATCTTAACTACTAATGATGAAAATTAGAAGGATTGGGTCTGCAACAAGTTTTCTTGTATTTGAATATAATGAATCCAACTATATGATTTTAGTAAAAAAAAGTCTTGATGTTAGCATGCACCTTTCAAAGACACCCTCCCTGAGATTGGAAAAGCACCAGTCCAAACAGAAATGCATCTAGTGGTGATAGGGTTAGGTGGTCTATAATTTTTAGGCTGTTCTGCTGTTGTAGAGTTGTGTGATAATGTGAAGAAATCTAGCTTTATCTCTCAGTTTGAACCTACCTGCCACCATAGTTAATGACCATGACGTAAAAACTTAGGGATCTGGTGTGGAAGCTACCAGGTTAATCTGTTAGCATATTGAATCTCTCGGGTGCTCTATAATTGTTTGTTGGTATTTTGTAGTGGATCGCTTTTGCTTTTTGGTTCATCTTTGTGGGTAGAGTCTAAACATCAAAATCAACATTTAGAAAATGTTAGTAGTATTCTACAATGTTAAAACCACTCAATTGGCTGATGGATTCTGTGCTTCAATTTTGTGACGTTTACTTTCAAAGTGGACAAGAAGGAAATCTTACAGGACTTGCATTGAAAAATTGTGTATATTCATTTCCTAGAAAATAAAGTTGATTGGATTAACTACATAAATAGATAGCTGTTACAAAATAAAAAAACACAAGGAGCGAGCCATTGGACAAGGCTTAAATAACTTATCCTTGCTTGTCTAATTTTGTGCAATGCAATAGTTCTACACCATCATCGATGCTAATTCCATACTCATTGTCGCTTTTAGATCATCTTGCTTTTGAAGGATCTTGAGAAGAATCCCAGTCAAATCTGTGCAACTTTGCATCCTCACAATTTGCCTATGTGGTCTGTAACATCCCTGACCCTCCAAATGACGAAGAGGACGCTACCCATTACTGCTATCTACTAGAGAATTTATCCCTATAAAACGTAAAATAAAATACATTGAACCAAGATACACATATGCCTAAAGAATTAACATTTAGCGAAAGCAATTACATTTAATTCAAGCATTCAACACATGTTAGCATGTTCATAATAATTCACATAAACAATACAGTTGCATGAGTAATCACACAAGAATACTTATCTTCGAATGAAGCTCCCTGCAACTAGCTATGTCGCTGCAACGTTCCACCTAACCATAGGCCAGTGTGCTCCTTAATCTCTCAGCAACACTTCCACCCCTGAGTTGGGCATGATTTCCCCAAGGAAAAGGAAACTAAGCAGACTCACACATAGCCAAAGATATGTCAAACTCAGTCAAGCCAAATCCATTTTTGGGTTTATCAGATTATCAGGAGATGGAAACATTGTTTGCTAAGCTAGTGGGCTCATTGAACAGCTAAGGATGACTACACCAGAACTAGTTTGACTCCTAAGACATCCACACACACCCAACACAAGGAATCATTCCCTTCTCTGCTGCACATTCCCTTAGGCCATGAATTCCCTTCCAGTGCTATTTAAGGGGTGTAGAGAAGAGATCCAACCCTCTAGTTCTGTCTATGAGGCTCCTACAAAACACTAGGTTTGTCAAGCAAACTCCTTCCCACTCCTACACAGTCCAAGGACCAATTGCACACACAACAATATACACCATTCCTGGGTTTAGGAAAAAAATTCAGCCACAAAATTAGTTGCCAATGAGAGTACGAACAACCCACTACAACAAATTGTATCCTAGGGACATTTTGGACCTAACGTGGCCAAAAATGAATTCCATACACCACAATTGTAGTCCTGAGAACACAAAAATGATTTTCAGCTTGATAAACATTGGGGAAATGCAATAGAAAGTTGGGGAAAGGAACCCAACCACATATCATCACCAAAAACGAATCCATAGCTCAGGAGAATGAGGAAATGACTACCACATGAGGGAAAAACACACCCACATCAACTCAAAATGAATTCCCAGCCACTTGAGAGAGCCCCAATGGTGGTGAATGATAATGATAGAAATGCCCAGGAGCCCAATCATGAAGGAAGAACACTCAGCCAGCAAAAAACGTGGAGGTAAGAACAGCTCCCAAGCTTCCCTGCGTGAGCCCAAAAACGAAGAACGTCCATGTATGAGCAAATGGCATGCATTTTTGGGTGATTACTTGCCCCAAAATTCAAAATTGGTTTTCCCCAAATTCGAAATTGCTTCCCATACTCTTCCCATCCCCATGCAATAACTAACTCAACCACATTCTGGCAGAATTTAATGATTGGGGAAAAAGACAAAATGGGTAGTTGACTGATTTATGGGTTCTCCCTTTGACATTTGGCTTTTCCCCATTGGCCCAAAGGTTTAAATATTCTCCCTCCCTATTCCTTAGGAAAATCATGCCCCCCATCTCATTACTTGTTGCATAGGCATAGCTGGTTGGGGTTTTTAATTAAAAAGTATACTTACATGATGCCAAAAATTATAATGTGCCGGCTAGCACGAAATATACCTTCGGCAATGATTTTAATTTCCGGAACATAAAATGATAAATCGATGGTGGGCTTTTGCCTTTAGCTCCACACCATGATTAATTACAATATATACATCATATAAATTAATGCAATGGGGTCGAAACCGAGGTGTTACATGGTCTCTTTTGGTTAGACATCCTATTTTGTCAGTAGAGACATCGTCATTATTCCTGTTAGACTCATAGGCTCATGAAATATGTTGAGGGGACCCCACTTAAATCCTAATGCACTTTTCACCCTCATAGGTTGCTTACGTGGCCTCTTTTCGCTAGACATATTTCCCTATTGGTAGACTCTTTAGATACTCAAGTATTGTCTAATATTAAAGACCTAAGGCTCTATGCAGTGAAACTAGCTTGTCTGGTCTCCTAGAGGAAAGCTTATTCCTTTTGATCGAATGAACAAAGTAACATGTGAATTGGTTCCTCTCAGCTTATATGTTGTAAGGTTGGTAAGGCTATGGCTAGTTAATGTGATAGTTATATACTTATATCAATTTCTATAAAGCAATTGCTTACAGATATCAATTATTTATAGATCTTTTAAATAGAATTTCAAGTGAGCATGCACATGCTTGCACATGGAAGCATGTGCATAGAGTCACAGACACATGTGTTCCTGCATGCAAGATCTTCATGAAAAAAAATGCTTGATAAGACGCCCAAATGATTTGAGACACAACAGTAGAGTAAATAACAATTTGAGATAGTATATGGACACCAAGCTGGTTGAACTCTACCCCCATGCATCCTTTCACCACCCAATCAGGTTTTCTTGGTCTATAGTACTCCCTCTTGGTCTATAGTACTCCCTCAATGATGGTGTGTTGAAGCAGAAACCAAGTCTTGCAAATGAAAGGAATGATTGTTGAAGTACATTGCGCTCATTAACAATGAACATCTTATTAATAACATCTCAACACCCCTCTTTTACCTATCAATTTTAAATGAGAGGCATTCTCCCAAGCGTTTCCGCACCATTTAGGATTGAACACATAGGCTGCTATTGTAATGGTGTCTTCATACAATCTAACATTTGTTGAAATTTCCCATCAATTTGATATTCCAAAACCTTTGTTTCACACTTTTCCTCTCATTTTTATTTGACTCTACCTAGAACAAGCATTGGATATTAAATTTGGTAATGATTAAATTTCCTAAATTATGCAAATGTTTACCTACAACCATACTCCTTAGGTATTTAAAGGTCTCAAGCAATGGAGGAATCCTCAAGGCCACAGATACCACTGACCCGATAAAGCTTAGGTATGACCTTTCAGGGCCTTATACAAGCAGAGATCTGGTGAGTCTAGGACCTCACCTGAGCAAAAATATTGGATAATACCATAACATATTCTTCACTATATATCCTTAGAATAGAATACAACATTTAATATGCATTTGATAGTGTTATCATGAAGTTCTCAATTTGGAATTTAAAAGGCAGAGAACTATTTGTTGTTGAACACTAAACTCTATATGCAACTAAGCCACCCCTAAGGATATTGAACTCGGGTCGCCTTGCAAATGAAACCCACATGTTATGGAATTGACTGAATGAGATGTAACATTATATTTGAGGTGCTTGCCATGTTGTGCCAATTAAAATATTTACAAGCACCAATGGCACAGTTTATCCAACCTTAGAAATATAGAAGAACATCCAAACTTTGCTGTGTTCACACACTAGTTACTCACGGTTGTCTGTTATACCACCCAATACTATGGAACCAACTTGGAACCATTACTGTCTCAGTTGTTCTGTTGGAGAAAAATTTCTGCCCACTCTGCCACTAAATATTTGCCAAGAAAAAATGATTTTTTATAAAATTATGGAAATTATGTTGCAAAAGTTTTAAATTTGAAACTTTCTATCTTGGTATTTGTGCATGTTGCTAGTGTACATTTCAACCTATTGTTGGTGTTCATGTCAACCACTATTTGAGGGTTTCTTCTCATGTCAACCTTGAACTTCACACTTACCCATGGATTTGTGGTTGCCTACATTTCAGTTTGATTTTTCCTTGGGACTGAGACATGCAAGTTTGCACTTAGAATTTCATGCTGGTTTGCACCTTGAAGTTGGTGCCAGTCGGGCATTCAAAATTTGTGAATGTCATTGCCTTGGAAAAACATGTTTTTGTATCTTGAAAAATGCACAAAATTGGACACGGAAAATTGCTCCCTAAACACATCAATTTGAAATATGCATGCCTTCCCTACATAGGATCGGATGCTTCTGCTTTACTTCTTGAAGTCTGTGCCAGCTAGGAAAAATTGGCTTGCCAGAAATTTAATAAATGAAACGAATTAACTTATATGTCTCTCCCATGCAATCTTGGCTTTGCCTGGAATCTGCTCCAATGTGTACCAATTCTCTGGGCTTGTTCAAACTTATGTGCCAACATGATCCTTAGGGTAATTTTGGCATTCCTCACCCATGATAGAAGCCTTCTTGGCTCCATTCGTCTAGCTCCGATGGCATATTAGTATTTTCAATTGTGTACAGTGATAAATTAAAAAACAACAAATTCATATAGCTTCAAGTATATAAATACTTTTCACTTCGTATTCCCAATATTTATATAAAGACTATTCACTTCATATTCCCAATATTTAATTTAAGATGACTTAAAAGTTACAATTAGTCATCACAACTTGACTTTATTACAAAATAGACTTCCTATACGACCATTAAATATTTTGTTTATCATGTAAGGTTGGTGAATCCTCACAAGTTTAATAACACATATATGGGGAACACAAGGTTTGTCTAATGCCATGAGTTGTGTAGAGAACCCCACCTTGTTGCTGTAGAGACTCCAATGGGTTGTCATTTTACTGCATTATCCTTGTTCATGCTGTTTTACCCAGGGTTTGTGGTTGTGGTTGCAAGGAAAGAGACGCCACTTTGGAAATCAGGGTGGATTGGGGTGTGAGGGAGGTGCGCACATACATATGCATAAAATATATATTGCAAAAACGTAAAACTTCTACAAATCAGAAATAAAATTTGTGTATAATATCAAAAAATTAAAACATAAAACATGTGATATGATCTATAAAACTAAACTTAATACCACTGGACAACATTACTTTGCAATTTATATGAAGGGTACATAGCTGTGGGGGGTATAGATTTGAGGAACATTAGTAGGCTTACATTCTATATTTTGGCACTAGATGCACAATTTGGATCTCTATAACAATTTGTCAAGCAATAGAAAGCACAAATCAAACCTTTGTACAACTACATGACATACATTATATATAATGAATTTCTATATCAGCTAGTTGGCATGAAATATGTAGGCCAGATTATTAGGATAACTTCCTGACATATTCATTTAATAGATCGCATGGCATGGAACTTTCATAATTCAATCAGATTGTTGGGCATCGAGGATGCAGATCATGCCTTAAATTAAGAATATTAGGCATGGGATTAGATTGTTCAAATCATAATTTCAGATTGTTTTGAGGGCACTCTCAAGTTTAGTTGTGGGTCCCTTCCTGCACCTGTCATGTGTACCCTGGAATGGGGAGGTGTGTTCCTATGATAGGGAGATGCTCCAGTACTATTTTAAAAATGTTGTCTTAGATTTAATTATGCATGCTTGTAAAAATCTATAGCTTGAGTTAAAGAACTTGCACAGTTCTTTTATCACAATTTCTTGCTTTTTAGAGTTACTCCTATCTGTCATGTTTCTTTATAAAATAGAAATATTTTTGAAACAATTTTTTTTTAATATCATAATAATCATGGGATATGGATCAGATTAAATATGTTGGATCAGATTAAATATGTATTTTATTAGTTGTTCTCTTGTGGTATAGCTCGAAGGAGTTGTCAGAACATTGACTGTTGCTGGTTACCATGAAAAGATATCGGCAATAATCAATGTGCTGAAGCATGAATTTGCTTCCTACCCTAAAGCAAACCATCGAAAAGTATGTGATACAGAGCTGTCATTACCTTGAATATCCATCTAAAGCTTATAAAAAGTTGATCTTGTTTTCTTACTAATGTTCTGCATTTCTATTGAAACACATTTGAACATGGAAAAATATCAAAGAAAAATTCTTTCTAGTAATAAATTTGCAAGGGGTGCACATTTTGGTTTTGAGATTGTGGCAGAATAATGTTTGCTATAGTGAAGGCCTGCATCTTTTGAAAAATAAAATTCCCTCGTGGGAAATGTTGTTTTTTCTACAATATTAAAATATAGAAATGTCCTAAACAGTAATCTAATTGCGAGTTTGGCTTTTCTAGGGTGGTTTAATAGGTTTGGCTGCAACAACTATTGGTTTGGCATCAGAAGCTACTCAAGATCTAGAGGTGAGTGTTGTTTTATCAAGTCTTGTTTTAGTTCATAGTCTTTTTCATGTGTCAAAAACTTTGGAAAGTGGAAAGTCAATAGGCATACATGCGAAAGATGCTACATTACTAAAAGAAATTCTAGAAACATGATTTGTTCTGAAAGACATGTTATCACTAAAAGTAATTCTAGAAACATGAATTGTTATTGTATTAAACTGCGATGAATGAAGAGTAAAATGCTAAGTCTAATTGAAACTAACGTGGTGGTAAAATTGATTTTTATCATCTAAAATAGATCGGTTGTGAACTCAAGCTGATGCTATTTCAAGAGTGGAAAGTGAAAATCAATTAATGTTACCGTGTGAGAGGCATAGTTTTAATAAAACTAATTCTAGAAACATGATTTTGTAACTTGTTCCTTGTATCAAATTGTACTGATTGTAATATTATAGAAAAAAACCAAGACTCAAGTTTGGCAGTATCATCTAGAGTTGATCACTTGTAGTGAGCTCAAGCACACCTTTTTATGAGCACAAATTATTTTGTGAAACAACGTCTGTTACTTAGGATGAAAGCTTTGGAAAGTCAATAGGTACACCATTCAAGAAGCATGGTTTTGATAAAAGTAATTCTAAAAACATGATTTTTTTTGTATCACTTTTTGGTGATAAAACTCTAAAGTGTTAAGTGAAATTGATGTAAATAAATCTGTATTATCTAATCACTTCTGATGAGCTCAAGCTCAAAATTTTGAAAGATGTGGTAATTAACTATGGTAGCAGTTTTGCTGTGGATTTATTCATGTATTCATTTATATATGTATGTGTGTATGTATAATGAACATCTACCCATCTACTTATACATTATAATGTGGGTAACCTACTCATCCACAATAAATGGATGATTTTTTTATGGTAACTATTTGACATCGGCATGTCATATAAAGTTAATGTGTGGGGATGGGTGGCCATGGGTAACATCCAAACGGGGATATACTTAAAACCGAATAAGGTTCCTCTCACCCTAGGACCTAATGCCAACTCCAAGTCACCTGAAACTGTGAAAAGTTTTGATATGGAAATGATACTTTTCAAAATGTTCAGGAAGTGTGAAAATGACATATATAAAAAAATTAATATAAAAAATAATTCAAACTCTAAAAAATTTTGTGATTTCATTTCCATATTTTAGATTTTTTGGGTTTGTTTCCTATTTAGGGCTTTTTTTATGCACAAACATTGGATTTCACTCCCTTTGAGGGCCTTTAAGCTTTTTTCCTTTAGAACAAAGGAAACATGTCATTTATGGTCTTTTGATAGGAAGTGTCTCATAAATCTCGTGGAAATGTTTCCAGAAACAAGAATTCCCTACAAACATTTCATGGGTGTTTCATACCTATTGTGATTTCCAAAATATTTCTGGGAAAGAAATAGGGGTTATGCAAGAATTTCCTGTGGCCTTTCCCTATTGTAACTTCTCATAATACAATTGTACCAAAACACCAATTACAACGTAATCCCAATTGGATTATGCAATTATGTTTTTTATTTTTATTTATTGGGCATAAAAAGTGAACAAGCTAAAAACATCAAATTCGAGAAAGGAAATCAAGGTCAATGACACTTTACATTCTTAGTCAAACTTTAAATGTACAAGTTTGAAGTTTTGAAGTGAATGGCTATTTTTATTTTTGTGAATAGTTGGCTTTTTCTGGGAACAATGTGGTTGTTTAAATTTGCTTTTGACCAACTTGAAATATAGCTAATATATCATGGTAGCTGACATTGAATAGCTTATCCCATTAATATTAAACTTATCTTTAATTCTTCTATATGCTTTGTTCTATTATTTTTCTTTCATGGAATATGGATATATATTTGAATGTGTATGAATATATCTCTATTTATGCACACAAATACCTTCATGTACTTGCATATCATACTATAGTCACATGTGCACAATAGCATGTGCCCGTGGCTAATAATTTTTTTGCTAATATAAATCGTATTTGTTGGTGTTCATTGTTAAAATATTCATTATATCATATATGATGCACATAGTAGCCATGTTCTTTTAGTAACCATTCATGAGTTCTTCTCTTAACATCCCATTGCTGAACAAAATCACACCATCAATGAATACCAACATCTATGTAGCAACACACACATCCTCAATTGGATTCTACAACTATTTCTTAAACACATCCCTTATTCTTTGTCAATATCAAGTTTAGGTTATTAGGTATGCATCGATACATTATGTTTTTCTCTAAGACCCTTTTGCGGACCACTTTAATAGATTGCGTAATTTTTTAGGATATGTTGTTGCTTGAGCATGGTAGATTTTTGTGCTTATTAGTGTGTTTGGAAAAATAAATTGAATTTTAAGCATGTCTGTATTTGGATCTTATTGTCTTTTATTAGAATTACAAATGATGAAATCTATGTGTTAATATTGCTCCTCTTCCCGATTCTTAAAGGGTGCTAGCTCAATGGAAGAACACCTGCTTTACAAGTAGGAGATTGGTGGTTCGATTCCTCCATGCCCTAATGATATTGCAATGTATTTCTAAAGCTAAAAAATGTAGTAGTGCAATATGGATGCAATATTAGACGCAACACTAAATGCAAAACATGATGTAAAAGTGGACGTCACACCAAACAAAAAAGTGGACGCAAAATTCGACCTTATGTCAGATGCAAATGTGGACACAAAAATGGATGTCACATTAAACGCAAAATTGGATGCAAAATGAGACTCAACACTAGACACAATTAATGACTCAAAACTATATGTAATACTAGGTCCAAAACTAGACACAATAGTAGATGCAAAAGTGGACTCCTAACTAGATGTAAAATTGGACATTAAATTGAGCACAAAATATGGTGTATCGATGGACATTAAACTAGGTGTAATACCAGATGCAAAACTGGAAGCAACATTTGGCGCAAACAAAAACTTAAAACAAGACACAATATTGGATGCAAGATGGGACAAAAAATTGGATGTAAAACTAGACGTAATATTGAATGCAAGATGGGATGCAACATTGGAAACACAACTAGATGCAATATTAGATACAAACATGGGCGCAAAAATAGACACAACACTAGGTGCAACACTGGGTGCAAAATTGGGCTCAAACATAGATGCAAAAAAAGACATCAACTGAGATGCAACACTAGGTGCAAACCTAGATGCAAAATATGATGTAAAATGAGATGAAACGTTTGAAACAAACATGGATACAAAAAAAGACATAAAAAAAGATACAAAATTAGATGCAAATGGGGATGCAACATTATAAGTAATTTTGGATGCAAAACTAGACGCAATATTGGGCCTAAAATTGGATGCAAACCTAGATGCAATGTTAGATGTAGAATTGGACACATAATTTTATGCAAAACATGGTGCATAATTGGATGCAAGACTCGATAAAAAAGTAGGAGCAAAATAAGCCGCAACATCGGATGCAAAATTGAGCGTGAAACTGGGTGCAAACAAGGATGTAAGAAATGACGCAAAAAAATATGCAATAGAAGTTGCAAAATTGGGCGCAAATAAAGGCGTAACAAAAGATGCAAAAAATTGGGTGCAAAAATGGATGCTAAAAATGATGGAAAAAAAGATGCAATAGACGGTGTTTTATGAAAATGTACAATAGCGCCAGGTTTAGCGCTGGATTGTTCACCACAATTGGGAAAAAATTACACTAAAATTCGGCGCTAAATCCATTTTTTGTTGTAGTGAAATGTCTATGGTCCATATAAAAATAGAGACAGATTTTGGGACCCTTTATAAACATCAGGCTTGTTAAATTATGAAAATAATATTTTGGCAGGAGATCTCAATTTTACCTTATCCCCAGCTGAGATATGGGTTCTAAATGCCAAACTGGATATCTTGGCGCTTTACTTTAAGAATCTTCTGGAAAGGTTTGATTTAGTTGATATCTCCCCACCAGTGCTAGAACCAACCTGATCCAATGGTAGAAGCGGGAAGGATGGAATTCTTAAAAGACTGGACAAAGTTGTAGTTAAGACCTCTATGATTCATAGTTTTAACAAGCGTAGAACTTGGGTGGGGGTGAATAAATTCTTTGATCATTGGCCCATTTTCCTGCAATTTGATGGATCTTCGCCTAAGTAAAACTTTCCTTTTAAGTTTAATAACTCTTGGCTTGAAAACGAGGATTTTTGTACTTTTGTTCATGATACTTGGTTATCCTACAAAATTGATGAGCCTGTCAATCATATGGATCATCTGGTTTCTAAGGTAAGATCTCTTAAAGAATCAGTCACCAGTTGGATAAAAGATAAGAGAGAAAAATATTGGGAATACTATGCTCACCTTGAGGTTCAGATCTGAAAATTTTATCAAAATAACCAAAATTTCTCTATTTCTGAAGAAGATATTTTACAAATCAAATATTTTGAAAAAAAGAAAGATTTGATATTGAAGCAAGAATAAAAAGAATGGAGACTTAAAAGCAAATCTCTTTGGATCACTCTAGGAGGAACTGATACCAGGTTTTTTCACCCATTTTCCTCAAATAGGAGAAATTCAAATTCTATCTAGAACTTAACAGATGAAAATGGAAATCTTGTGAAGGGTCAATATCATCTACAAAATTTGGCTAAAGTTTATTTTGAAAATATATTCAATAAGGATGGGAAAACTTCTCTTGAAGCTCAATTTAAAACTGTCATATTATTTCCTACTTTTTTCAATGAAGATGATAATCTTCTTGTGCAAGATCTAGTAACTCCCAAGGAAATCTGGAAGCTTTAAAGAAGTTTTAAAAAGAAAAAAATCTAGGCCCTGATGGGTGGAAAGTTGAATTCTTTCTACATTTCTTTGATATTATGGGACAAAAGTTGCTTGATCTAAGTTGAATTCTCTAGAATTGAAGGTTTTTTCTTGGGAGCTTTAAAGTCCACCTTCATCACTTTGGTTCCTAAATGCAATAAGACCATTTGTTTTGCTCACTTTCATCTGATAACACTTTCTCTATAAGCTCATATACAAAATTGTTGCAAATAGAATCACACCTATTTTATCTAAAGTTGTTTCTTGTGAGAAGTTGGGTTTTATTGCAAAATGAATCATGCTTTTCACTGTAAGCATACATATGACACAACACATTTATCATGTACATATTCAAAACAATATCTAATGTGGAAACCCATTCAGGAAAAACCACAAAGGAGCTATTCATCTAGGATGAGAAATATATGGCACCATTTTGTCTGCACACTGAGCAACAGAATTTGTTCTATATGGTCTTCTCCTATGTATACAGACTTCTCTCTCCTCTCATGCTCTTTGGTCTTTGTTCGCTGGTCCTTCTCTACCTGACTCTATTGTTGATCCGCACATAGCTTAGATAGACTCGAATTATTTTATACTCTATGAATCTTGACTCTTCCACTCTTCCACTCTACTGTTGATCCGCACATATCTTGGATCAACCTGATCTTCTCTACAACTCTATGCACTTAGCTGCAAAATTCTTCGACTCTTTACCAAGAAACTAACTGACTCTCTACTGATAGATGAGCTAAGGAACAACAACCAGCTAAGAAACCTAGACAACTCGACCTTCCTTCAGCTAACAGAGCACAACCCACACACAGGTTGGGTTTTTCCTTCTTACAAAGTCTTACATGTCACTCTCATCTGACTTCATACAGTTAGCCGACAGGCTGTAATTCCTATTCTAGCAACATATTTTAGTAGGAACTAATGACCCAAATTACAAATATGATTTCATACTTGCGGCTTCCACTGACTCTAGCCGACCTCATACACACGATGTTTCTAAATTGTCGCTTTCCAGCCATTGCACGCCTTCTAACATTGATTTTTCTTTCCCAACTCATCTTGTCATATCTTTTCCTTCTTTCAAAACTTCTCTCCTTGTGTCATGAACTCCTCTTCTGTCATGGACTCTTCTTCTTTCACGAGCTATTCTTCTATCACAATATCTTCTTCTGTCACGACTCTTCTTATTTCTTGTTCTTCTACTTCTGTCACAACTTCCTTTCTCCCTTTCTGCCAGATAACTATTTCCATACTTGAGAAGAATTCCAACTGAATTCTGCCTTACTCTCCTTAGGGCCAACAAAGAGTATGGCATCTAAATTTTACTGTACCATGACTAAGAACATTCTGAGTCAATTTTTGATGCTTGTGAAAAAGTGTTGTTTTAGATGATGCACTCGAGTAGGAGAAAATAAGCAAGAAAAAGTATCCTAGTTTGTCTCTTTCATTAGACCAAAGTTGATACACATTTATCTAGTTCAAATAATATCCATTCCCTTGTGAAGCATTGGATCAAGATAATTTGTGAAGATTACAAGGAGATTGATATAGATGAATATTTCATGCAAAGTATCACACTTTACAAGTTTTTGTCCAACACTAATTTTTCTTTGCCAATGGGGACATTAGGCATACTCTTATAAGAGGAGATCCTGGCTTATTCTAAAATAGAAATAGAAATTTCAAGGTTTATGCATAAAGGATTGTGGAATGATGTGTATCTTACCAAGGAATTTGCATTAGACAGATTAAGGATTCTCTTGGAAAATACAAAGATGTATAGGATGAAGGTATTAAATTGTACCTCAATCTAGTTTCTCAAGGTCAAAATTTGAGGTGGAAGGAGACTTAAAAATTATCACTGATATTTTGTTGGACAAAATTAAGGATTTTTCATGGTTTCTACATGATAAAATAGACTAGATTAGATGAGATACAACCATTAATATCCCTGATTTTCAGGGTGGTAGTGCAAAACATATCCACACAAATAAGCATTATATAGTCTCATCTCAGTCATCCCAGTTTGTATTACGAGCATATGAAGGAAAATGGAGTCTTGTGCATAAAATATGAGGAGTTTCACATGGCAGAATTCACTTGCCATCAGACTTGGGAAACTAAAATAAGAAAACAAGATTATTTGTGGAAACATGGTTAAACCATTACAAGTTGTAGAGTTCCTAATCGGTGAGAATGAAGATGCCATTGAGAATGACTTGGGAGCTCTGATGGAAAACTTACACAAGGTCCTACATGTTCTTCAACTCTTAGGAAATCTTATGAAAATATTTTATGGGCATCCAACAAGAAAGTCTAAGGCTAAAAACAATGTGAATAACAAGACCCCTCTCCTCAGTAACATCCTGCAAGGAATATCAGAATATCAAGGAATCCATTATTTGTATCTAAGGAATATTCATGGTGACTGGGAAACCTTAAGTCCATACTGACAACTTTCAAGTCTCCAATGAATTTGAGGTCATTCCTGGAGATACTACCTATGGAACCTTCACTCATAGAAGTGTTTAGTGGATCCAGTTTTCCAACTCAACCATCCTCCATGATCCAAATAAGATTGGATAGAGTCTTTCATGGCATTTTTCCAAAATTTTGAAAATTTCCTAAAGATTTTAGTTTTAAATATGTCAAGTAGCCCCTAGGGATAGTAGATACCAAGAAAAAAGAATATTTGTTATTTGGTGGAATTTGAAATTTTGAACAGTTTGATAATTTTGATGATGAAAGGAAAAAAAATCAAAATGGGTCTCCCTTTCCTCCAGGTTGTTTTTTTGAGAATGTATGTAATGAAGAGATTTATGGTTATCCCTAGATCCCACTCTATCATGATCACATATCAGGGAATGTGCAGTAATACAAGGACATCATTTTTCTAGCAGAAAAATAGAGATCTGCATATATCCTAATGTAACAAAACTCATGGAAGTAGAATGCACTATTATTATTAAAGAAAATAGCCCAAATTATATTGTCATAATAACTGAAGATTAACAAAAGAGACAAGTACACAAGATATGCATTGGCTGGAAGTCTTGTAATCATCCAGTCATAATCATTGTAGTACATTTACATTGTAACTCTTGCTCTCACTTGTGCTCTATTAATAAGATAAAGAGGTACAATTACAAGACTACATCAATTTATGAGTCAAAAGGTTCCTGTTGTTGAAGTCTTAGGATATTTTCAAAAATTTAACAAACTTGTGCAACAATTTAAACTAAGTACTCAGAAGGATGAAGTAAAAGTACAACAGTGACAATGCAAGATAAATTCAAACTTAATTTTCATCCCTTTCAACTTTAACACTCATGAAGGTCCCTGTGTTAAAGTTGAAACATACAGTAGCAATGAATATCATAAGTAGTAATAAAATAGGCTAATGATCAAGTTGGAAAAAGGTAACAAACAACATTAGTAAAAGAGGAAACAATACTGGTTCAAACCTTCCTTGTGCTCGGATATATTTTCTAGATCAGTACTTGTCTTTTTGAAGACACGTCTCTATGGAACAGTGGACACACCTAATAGAGAGAATATGGGTAATTGTAGAACAAGGTTAGACAAGTACATACCTCTGAGTGTTAACTAAAAATAGTCCATAAGTAAGGAAGAACCTTCAAACCCTTGTTGCAATAATTTACAGACTTCGGGACTAGAAACAATTTAAGATAGACACACAATGTTTATGTGGAAAACCCAAAATTGGGAAAAAACACCATAATAGATCTATTATCCCTTGGCCTAAATCAACCAAGCCAAGCCAACTGAGCTAGCCACCACTCACCTCCAGACCACTTTACAATGGAGCCTCCTCAAGCCTTATAAAGACTTCCTTACATGCAATACCATGGGTCAACACCATGGGCCACAAAAATAGTATTGGCCACCAATACCATAGAAAAATACCATGGGATATAATAATCCATGTTTCCCAAACCATGCACTAGATCTAAACCACCTTTGACTCATTCTCGACTCAAGGTTAACCCTAACAATCCCCCCTTTATACTTGATTTGGAGTAATGACCAACTTGCCTCAAATTGTTTTACCGAGGAAACTCACATACACCCCCCTATCATGCAGGTTTATCTCTTGACTTACCGATGAGTTACCGAGGGTATGAACTCCTTACCAGGTCTTACAACCATATTCCCATTTACATGAAAACTACTCCATTTTTTTGTCACATGTCTTGATGGTGACTACACCATCACCATCTGTTGCTTCATCCTCTTGCTTTTCCATGCTCACTTTCTTGCTCATATTCTACCATGATCCTTTTGTCCCTGCATACAACCTTGTCATTGAGGTCCATATAAAAAAGAATCTATATACTGAATTACATGGGTCCTCAGCTGTTGTAATCGTCAGTTCTCTAGGAATTCTCTTCACATACATGGTTCATCAATATTGGTCCCACAACTGAGATTAAACAATCTCACATTTCTTTTGCACTCGAATACTCAACTTCTCTGTTCCACATCAAGTTAAGCTATGAGTACACCTTCCACCCTTGTGTTAAAGTATTGTATCTTCAAAATATATTCTATATGTATTAATTGTATTCCTCCATCAGGAGATGAGTTTGTTCATGTAAGAGTGATTGAAATAATCATTGTAAACCTCCGGATGTAATTCAGGTTAATAGTACCCAAGTGTCATTATAATAAATGTTATTTTTGGTGTCTTTATAGAAAATTTGGCCCTATCAGTTAGACAAGTCGGCCCTGTTAGGTTCTAGGTCAATTCAAGTGAAGAATATAAATACGGAGGCACTCCCCTTCATTTGTACACACTCACTTAGGAAATTTTTCAAGAGAGAGAAGAAAGAGTGCACCAAAAATAATAGAGAAGCAGTTGTATGTGTTTTACACTGCTCTGGTTGAGTTCTATATTGAGGAAGTTTTGCGGTGTTTTCTCCCTTGTGGTTTCCCCGAGGAAAATATTTGCATTCTTGTGTTTTTGTGCTTGTTGTTATTTCGGTGATCCTACTAGTGAAAATTGTTTTAGGATATCATCTAAGCAATTTAAGAAAAAATAATATGGTATTAGAGCCACCCTGAAAGGAAACACTACATAGCTAGGGTTTGTTACTATGAACAAATCCCCCTATAGATCAACCAGGAAAGAGGGTTCACTCAACTTGCCCCTGAAGGGCACATCTTTCTGTGAAAACCAAACTGAATTCCAAGAAGTTTTAGTTTTGGACCAAACACTGCTACTGGGATAAACTAGGGATTCAGTTTTCCTGAGACTCCATCATCAATCTCAGAAAAATTAAGATATAGTCTAGCTCTCCCTGGGAAGGCACATATTTTCCATCACTCAGCCCTACCAGTGATCTCGAATTGAAAATTAGGGTTTTTGCATCAAACCCTAAATCATCCAGAAGTTGTATTCATCAAGTAAGTACTAATCCTTCTTATTCCATTTGTAGTTCTCATTCTATTAATATGACGAAGAGTACCAAGCTAGATGAGAAGCTTGAAGGTGTTGAAAACTTCAAAGCATGGAAGTATCATATCATGCTCATCCTAGAAGAAAATGATCTAGACTCGATTTAAAAAGGACGAAGTTACAGAACCATAAGAGTTGAAGCTAAGTCCAAATATAAGAAGGATATGATCAAGGCTAAAAGGATCGTAGATGACTCCATCAAAGATAACTTGATCCCTTAAGAATCCTCAAGGGAGACACCTAAATAAATGTTTGATGCTCTATTTGGTCTATTTGAAGGAAGAAACATCAATAGAAATATGACCTTGAGGAATCACCTCAAAAGTGTAAGGGATCAAAAGTCAGAGACCACACAATATTATTTTACAAGAGTAGCTCAAATCAAGGAATAGTTGGGAGCTATTGGTGACATGGTTTAAGAAGTGAAAATTGTAATGATCACCTTAAATGGTCTTCCAAGAGATTGAGAATCCATTATCCGAGGAATATGTTCAAGAAGGAAACTAACCAAGTTCCATCATTTATGGGAAGAATGTGTTCAAGGGGAAGGTTCAAAATTAATGACTAGTACCATAATCCCATGTGAGCTATGGCACTAAAGGCTTGCTCATATACACTACAAAACATTTCCAATTGCGAGCAAGTTGTGCCTAGTTTACCAAATATTCAGATAGATCACGAAGGTTTGTGCAAAGGATGTGCACAAGGAAAGAATACTAAGAACTCTTATCCAAACAATAAAAACAAAGAAAAATCGATCTTAGATACTATCCACTCTGATATATGTAGTCCAATGCAACCTACTTAATTAAGTGGGTATGTTTACTATGCTTCCTTTATTTATGAGTATTCCTGCAAGACTTGGGTATACTTCTTGAAAAATAAGGATTAAGTGTTTAAAATATTTAAAGAGTTTAAGGCCCTGGTAGAAAACCTCTTTGAAAAGAAGATCAAGAAATTAAGGTTAGATAATGGAGGAGAGTTCACATCAAGTGAATTCAATGAATACTACAAAGAATCCGGGATAAAGAGGGAGATCACCATTCCCTATAATCCACAACAAAATGCCGTGGCAGAAAGAAAGAATAGATCTATCATGGAAGATGTGAAAGATATGAATCTACATGATAAAGATATACTAATGTACATATGGGAAGAAGCAGCCAGTGTTAGGATTATTAATCCTCCCTTGTCCAATTTGGTCATATGTCTAAATCAAGAGTCATGTCTAAATCGGGAGTCCATCCAATCTATTTTTAGTCACTAGCACCATTGGGTCCACTTGGCCTAATTGGGGCACATGTTCCAGTTACTAAAGTGTGGGGAACACTAATTGAGGCCTATTTCCATTGATTGCACTTGCATGCATAATTTTAGGAGCCTCCTAGATCAATCCCTACAATTTAGGATCCACTGGGAGTACCGACACCAACCTTCATCAGTTGAGTTCAGTTAGTGACTAGTCAAGTTGAGTTATGAGTTAGTTACATTCAGTTCTAGTCCTCTACATTTAGTTAGCACTAGGTTTTCATGGTTGCATGCAGGGGAGGCACATTCCTCACCTACCACAGCCAGTTAGCCTTAGTTAACACTGAATTAGACACTTGAGTTGTGTTTTAGAACTTCAATGAACTCCGATAATGATATAGAAAAGGCCAGTTAACTATTGAGTCCTCCAATAATGATTTAGACAAGGTCTTAGTTACCTACAGTCAAGTAGAGTCTAATCAATTCGAATTTCCTCATGTGGATTTGAATTGCATGTGGCTATTTAGCCATTGTATTACATTGTAATTTATCATCGAATTACTTTTTTGATTAATGAAAGCATTCACAGTTGCAAGCCATTTTTGCACTGTTTCATTCTTCAATTGCTGAGTAAATTGTGTGATCTATCTTGTGAGTTGTGTGTTTTTCCATAGATCTATGTGCTCAATTTAATAGCCAGAACAACAGTATATGTATAGAATAGAATCTCTCATAGTTCCCTTGGGAACAAGAATCCAAAAGAGATGTTTACCGGAGAAAATCCTGAAGTAAGTCAACTAAATATATTTGGGTGTCTGGTATATATACACATTCCCAAGGAGAAAAGATCAAATTTAGATCCTTCAGGAAAGAAGGGATTGTTTGTAGGATATAGTGAGCAATCAAAATATTATTGTATCTATATCGCAGGATATCATCAAATTGAGTTAAGTAGAGATGTTACCTTTGATGAAGATACAACCTTTAGAAAATCAAAGAAAGATAAGGAAGAAGAAGAGGAGCATGAAAATCCCAGAGCTGCAGAAAGTCCTAAGCCAGTGAGGAACAAAGAAGAAGATATGATGCCCGAGGATCATGATATGATAGAACCTCAGAGACTTGAATAATTTCTCAGTGAAATGATCTCACAGAAGAGAAAAATTTCCTGGGCTCATGAAGTAATCGAAGAAGTAAAAAGACATGGTTACCCAAAAGGAACCATCAAAGAAAGGAAGAAGCCAAATCCATACCCTAGTTATGTAGCTTTGATGTGTGATCTCATTGATAAAGAACCAACATGTTTTGAAGAAGAAATAAACCATAAGGAGTGGGTTGGTGCAATTGTCGAGGAATACCAATCCATTGTAGAAAATAATGTATGGGAAATATTACCAAGACAAAAATAGAATTCAATGGAATCCTAGAAATGGATCTTCAAAATTAAGCACTCAACATATGGTAGTATAGATAAGTACAAGGCAATATTCATAGCTCGCAGGTTCTCCCAGAAGAAAGGAATCGAATATGAGGAGACCTTTGCACCAGTGGCTAGGTAAACCTCAGTCAGAACCATCCTTGCCTTGACATCCAATATCAAATGGAAGTTATATCAAATGGAAGTTACATCAAATGGAAGTTACATCAAATGGATGTAAAGACAACCTTTCTAAATGACTTGATAGAAGAAGAAGTGTATATCGAACAACCGCAAGAGTTTGAGACTAATGATTGGGAAACTCATGTATGTAGACTCAAGAAGGCATTGTATGGGTTAAAGAAAGCACCCACAACATGGTATGGAAGAATCGATAGATTCCTAGTGAGATTAGGATTTACCAAAAGTAAAGAAGACTCCAACCTCTACTATAAAGTTGAGGGTGATGGACTTATGATATTACTACTATATGTAGATGATCTAATCTTAATAGGTGAAGAAAATCCCATCAACAAATGTAAAAAGAATCTTGCTGCAGAATTTGAAATGAAAGACCTGGGAATGATGCATTATTTTCTAGGTCTTGAAGTATGGCAGTATCCAGATGAGATTTTCCTAAACCAAGGAAAATATGTAGTAGAAATACTAAATAGATTTGGAATGATAGATTGCAAGGCTATGACTACTTTGATGGAAAAAATTTGAAGTTATTGAATGATGATACTTCAGAAGCAGTTGATGCCACATTATACAGACAGATTATTGGTTCTTTGATGTACTTAACCAATACAAGGCCATATACATGTTTTGCTGTAAACACCCTAAGTCAGTATATGGTGAATCCCAAACATATTCACCTAATTGCAGCAAAAAATGTAGTGATGTATCTAAACGGGACTTTAGATTATGGTCTCAGATATGCATCAAATGATGAGATCAAATTACATGGATTTACATATTCATATTGGGTAGGAAGTGCCAAAGATAGAAAGAGCACTTCAGGATGTTGCTTTAGTCTAGGACCAAGTATGATCTCTTGGTTAAATAGAATGAGACCAGTATTGCACAAGCAAGGAAGAAGCTGAATACATTGCAACATGTTCATCCTGTAGCGAAGAAATATGGATTAGCAATATGTTATCATGATTATTTGATGTAGAGATAAATGTTATTGATATCCTTTGTGATAATCATAGTTGTAACAAGATGACAGAAAAATCGGTGTTTCATGACAAGACAAAGCATATCGAAATTATATATCATTTCATCCAGGATATGGTTTAGAAGGGAGCTGTGAATCTCAAGTATCTTCCTACATAGGAACAAGTGGCATATGTGTTTACTAAGCCTCTATCTCATGTAAAGTTTGAATACTTTCGAGAAAAGATTGGTGTAGTCTGAAATGACCTCTCTCGAAAGAAGGAGTGATGGTAGATGGTAGAAGGATGAAATGGCAGTAGCTCAGTCTAGAGTAGAGTAAGTCTGGCTAGGATTGTTGGCTCGAAAGGGTTAGTAAGTCAGATGAGGCCTGTTGATCCTAGGGGGTTTAGTATGTCTGGATAGATTAGTTTAAACCAAGTGGGTTTGTAATCTAGGACAAGACTTGTTGGTTCCCAGGAAGATCCATCTGTCTAACTACGCTTGTTGGCTTGAAAGGGTTAGTAAGTCAGAAAAAATGTACGGATGGATCTACTAGAGAACTCACCATTATACTACTTCGAGATAGTTAGAGGGAAAGATGTGGGTTCAATATTGTTATACTGATGAGATGATTGTTGAGCAGATTGATAAGATAGTTTCAGTATCATTATACTGATGATTGTTGAGATAGTTCTAGTATTCCCATACCGATGTAGCAAATTTAGTATTCTCATATTGATGATTGTTGTGATTACTGATGATGAGTTTGTTTCAGTATTTCTATATTGATAATTATGACTGTTTCAACATTTTTATGACGATGATGACGATGATGTTCCAACATATCTATTTTGGTGATGCAGATGATGATCTAACATCTATTGATGATTTTGTTTTTAGAACTAACATGCTAATGAGGTTGTTATTGATGTTTCGGTATGTAAATTGATGTTGCAGATGATGCTTTAGTATCTATATAATAATGTTGCAGATGATGTTTCTGTATCTATATACTGATGTTGCAGATGATGTTTCTGTATCTACATACTGATGTTGCAGATGCTGCTTTAGTTGGAAGAAGATGATTCAATATTCACATGTTGATGTGGGAGAAGATGATTCAGTATTCACATACTTATGTTACAGAAGATGATCCAGTAAACTTAGAAGATGATTTAGTATCCACACACTAATGTTGTAGAAGATGATTCAATATCCATATACTGATGCAGTGAAAGATGATCTAGTACGCATAGCAGATGATTCAGTATTTACATACCGAGATTGGGAAAGATGATCCAGCTGAGATCGACGATGAATTTTTATGATGGTGTTCCAAAAATTCCTATGACATATAGAGACTCACTAGTCAGATGTACGGTTATGGTAGAAGTTGCTACTTTAATTGAATACCTTCCTAGTTAAGAGGGAGTGTTAAAGTATTGTAACTTTAGAATATATTCTAGATGTATTGACTATATTCCTCCATCAAGAGATGAGTTTTCTCATGTAAGAGTCATTGAAAGAATCATTTTTAAACCTCTAGATGTAAGTCGGGTCAATAGTACCCAAGTATCATTATAATAAATGTTATTTTTGGTGTCTTTCTAGGCAATTCAGACTTGTTAGGTTCTAGGTCAAGTCAAGTGAATAATATAAATAAGGAGGTGCTCCCCTTCACTTATACACATTCACTCAAGCAAGTTTGTAAGAGAGAGAAGAACAAGTGCATCGAAAAGAAGAGAGAAGCAGTTGTCTGGTTTTTACACCGCTCTTGTTGAGTTCTATACTGAGAAAGTTTTGCGGGTTTTCCTCCCTTTGGGTTTCCCCAAGGAAAATATTTGTGTTCTTGTGTTTCTGTGCTTGTTGTTCTTTTAGTGATCCTACTAGTGAAAATTGTTTTAAGATATCATCTAAGCAATTTAATAAAACTTAAGACATCGTACCTACCTAGTGGTTAATTCCACACCTAATTAAACATCCCTTCTCTATGCATAAGAGGGATACATTATGCTTATAGCACCCGAGTAAATTACATTTTAATAGTAACCCAAAAAAACTTCTAGGGTGTCGGGTACCACCGAACATGCACCTCACAATTAATTCAAAAAACCATGTACAACAAAATGAGCACAAATATATGCCAAACATGGCTCATGATACTAGTTATTAGTAATTAACAAGCATTAAAATATAATAACTTATAAGAGGAATAAAATTAGACAAGAAAAAATTAAAGACAGACACACAATATTTACGTGGAAAAACCAAAACTGAGAAAAACTGCCATAATAGATATATTATCTGTTGTAATCTCACAGATCACATAAGGTTACCAATAATACATACCAAAACATACATAGATAACAGAGACAAGAGATAAGAACAAGTAGATGAATTAACAGATTATATTAACATGAAGGGTCCATACAATATTGAGAACTGAATCGAGTTCTCATCTGGCTCAACAGCCTAATATATATGATTGCAAAACAGTTACAAAATAACTACCTGTCGGTTCGGTGAACTGACATGACCTTAGGTGGCTGACCTAATATCTAGTTTAGTCGACCAACCGAATTAGTCGACCGATCGACTAAGTCGGCTATCGTTCAAGTCGACTGACCGTCTTTCTCCTCCAACATCTCCCTCATGAACAAAACATTTCTTCGTCCCGAAGAAATAGGGAGGTACAAAAAATCTTCCTATCTATCTTAGTAGTTGATTATGATGTGCTTGGTCTTCATGGGTTGTGAAGTCTGATGGTCGGTCTTTTCTGTACACAGACTTCAATAATTGCTAGGGCTATCACTGCTAGGTGATGTTGGAAATCTATCCAACTTTGCAATATTTTCTGGATGTTGATGGTGAGTGTATTCAGACTTGATAAGATCAACATCTTCTTTGAAATGGAGATTTCAGCTATTCTCTCCATGTCAAGACCCATAAACTGGTCCTTCTCCTCTGCAGTCTCTATAAGTCGTTTCATCCGCGGGCAGATGATGTTGACTTTTTCCAAGTTGGGGATAGCTTGGTGCACCCACTAATGTGCTTCCCTCTCAAGTTTCTGTAGTTTAGTTGTCTCCATCACTATTTGATCTTTGATTGTGCTTCTAAGTGCTGTATCAGTGGGATTCCTCTTCTCAAGCGCTTGGATCTCCTGTCGGGTCTACCGAGGATCTTCTTCCTCCCCTCCAGTCAGTTCAACAGCTAGTGGTTGGGGTGCAGGGTCGGTCAGAGTGATAGTCATGGTCCGTCGTCTTGCAACTTCGAATTCCTTGTCAGGATTCCTTTCGAAAACTGAAGTCGCAGTTGCAAAAGTTTTTAGTCCCTGAAGGACTTGGCTAGGTTTTCGTGATCCGTCGGATTCAAATAGGGGTGCTTTAGGGGATAGCTTCTGCACCGACGTGAATATCTCAGGTAGTTTTTCAATGAATGCCTGCAGATCCCTGTCCTGGTCGATATTTTCTTTTACAACTTCTGACATAACACTCTTACATAAGTCGAGTGGGATTATTGAAGGCTGTTCTGGTATTTGCCCCTCTGTTACTTTTGTCGGGGATGGAGGTGGAGGCGTAGACACAATATCTACGACGTTTTTTGGCATCGTCGTGTGGGTGATCTTGGCTTTCTTTGGTCGACCTGGTAGTGCTCCTACCTCGACAAATATTTGGAACTGGGTTTCCACTGGCACTTTATTTGCTGTGACATCTTCGATTATGTCGATGGCTGTAGCTACCAGTTCCTTCTCCTCGTTTTATGATTCTGCAATGATAAGCTTGCACTTACCTTTTCCTTGGTGTCGTTGTTGTATTCTTATCCTCTTTTTGGTAGCTTCTATATCTTTCGACAATTTTCTTATAATGTCTTTTGTGAGAGCATATTCTGGGTTTTCTGGCTCTGTCTCTCCCCTTGGCTCCTAGGTTGGGATGAGACTTTCTGCAGCTGGAGTGATTACCTGCTGCTCTGCTTGTGCTTCTTCTGCCTGTGGTTCTACCCTCTGTGTTGTCGGAGGTTTGATGATTATGTGAAGTCAGCCAGTGTGTTCAATCGGTGTCTCCTCCAACACAAGGGCACTGATGTAGAGGTTCAACTCATAATCCTCTTCTTTTTCCTGGTCTGTTAACGGCTCCTCGATTGAGAAGTCGATTTCCTTGGCTTTAGCTGGAATTTGTGTTTTTGTCCCAGCTTGTCGAGACAGTTTCCAAAATATCTGTTCAACCAATGGATAATAATCAAGGGCCTTTGCATTTGATTTTTCACCCTGCATGTACCACACTGAAGTATGGTCGAGCTCTAGCTGGATGTGGGACTTTTTCGGTAGACTTTGTCGAATGTTTTGAGGCACCCTCCATCTAGTCATGCAGACTTTTAGCTGTTGGAACCAGTTCTCCAATAGAACTTTTTTGTCTTCAAGCTCCTTCAATGTTCCTTTCTGGGAGAATGGTTTGAATCTCCACATGTGGAACCTTGTCAGTTCTTGAAAAATTTGGTTTCCTTCAGGGAAAATATGGCACATGACTATCCATAGTATGAGGGATGGGAACTTGATGATTCCTCCCATCTCTTGGCATCTTTCATAGATGGTCTTGATCATGTCGGTGAAATATTCAACCCATCTATATATTTTTCCATTTGTCACAATGGTGTCGACAACCTCTAACATGTCTAGTTTGAGGTCGCTGCCTCGACATGCCATGGTGAGTGTGATGGCTATTATTTTGGCCACAATCTGTGGCATTCAGGCTATGATTTGACTAATCATCAACCCCTTCGAGTTTTTTCCCAAAGCCGACTCGGTTAGTTCTTCAACCATTCCCTCTTTAATGCCGATTGGTATTGAGTCTCCTTTGTTCGAAAGTCCTGTTAGCTTAGAAATGACTTCCCCAGAGACGTCGACCAGTTGGTCGAAGTAAAATTGGTTGTTGTGGTACCAGATGATGATAAAATTCATGACTGTTTCTTTTGTGCCATCAAAATTGGCCATGAGCAGTGCATTGACATAGTTGAAGATGGTACTGTATTTTATTTTCTCTGCAGCTTGAGTAGAATTCTTATTGACATAAGCCCACTCTTTCATCTCGGCCCATAGTTTTTGCCATGAGCCTTCTTGCACCTTAGCATTCTTAATATTCTTTAACCTTCGGACTAAAGGTGTTTCTGCAGTCTGTAATTCCTTAGCTTTGGCTGAGGCTCTAGTCTATTTGGGTGCCATGTTGTCGGTTTGATGGTCGATTTTACTAATGTATTTTCGGCTTTTAGTTGTTTGGATGCTCTGATGCTCTCTTTGTATGAATTGCGGTGAATGATCCTTCGATGGTCCAGTATTTATAGGGAACGCTTTGGATATTTTTGTCGATGAGTGTATTAATGGCAGATGTGATGTTCCAGCTGGAACACTTGAGTGTGCGTTAATGGCGAATTGGTTTCGGTGCTCGAGGTCATGAATGCGCGATGGGACTCTCAAGGTCGTCGGTCGATGTCAGTTATGAAAATGGTTGGTGGCATTATGTCGATGGGCATGATGTCGGTTGTCGAAGTGGTGATTTTCTATCATAGTTTTCTGCATGTATGGTATTATTTTGGTTTTTGGATTTTTACATTTTTATAACTTTTGTTTAACTGTTATGGTCGTTATGGGATTTTTTTAAAAGTTTCTGTAGTGTTTTAGTCAGGCTCCATTAATGAATTTTTGAAATACTATGCCTTATAACGTCCTTAGTCGAACTGATCCGTTGGTATGTATCTCTTCGACAACATAGGGTCCCATCCATTTTATATGTAATATTTTAGGTTTTCCTTTTACTCGACTATTGTATAGTAAAGCAAGGTCTCCTACCGACAAGTTACTTTTTTTAATGTTTCTATCGTGCCATGCTTTTTGTTTCTGTTTCTTGATTTCTTGATGTTGTATCATGAGTAGTCGGTGTTCTTCTAGTTTACTTAGCTGTAGTAGTCGACCCTTTCTTTCTTGTTCGACATTGATATGTAGGATCTTTGCAATAATAGGTGTCTATTGTCGGAAGTGTAATGGAACTGCTGCTTCTTGTCCATAGACTAGTCGAAAGGGGGTTTGGTTGGTCGATCGTTTATATGTTGTTCTGTATGCCCATAATACTGCAGGTATTTTCTCATCCCAGTCATCCTTATCAGCATTACATATTTTCGTTAGTCCTTTTTTTAATGTTTTATTAAATTCTTCAATTGCTCCATTCGACTGAGGATGGTATGTTGTACTCCGACGATGGTCGATTTGGAATTGGTCGGTTAGGGTTTTGATAGTTTTATTGATAAAGTGTGTTCCCTGATCACTGATTAGGGTTAGTGAACATCCAAATCTAGTAATGATATTCTCATAGATGAATTTAGCAGCTATCTCATTGGAACATGTGTCAACTAGTTCTACTTCTGCCCACTTGGTTACATATTCGACAACAGTTATGATATACCTTGCGCCTATCCTTTTTGTTAGTATAGAAAATGGTCCTATGAAGTCTATGGCCCATATTTCAAATGTCAAACTTGGGTTTACTAATATCAAAGACATTTTTGTGCTATGTAGGGGTCGACCTAGTTGTTGGAATCTATCACATTGACTTACAATATTTTTGCAATCTCTGTGAAGTGTTGGCCACCATAACCCTAACTATTGGATTTTCTTTGCAGTTGTGTCTACTTGGAAATTTCCTCCTGCAGGTCCATAATGTGCTTCATGCATAATGTTATCTCTTTCATGTTCCAGTACACACCTTCTGAGGATGTCATCTAATCCCATCTTGTAAAGAAATCCATTTATAAGACTGTATGGTGCAGCTTTCATATCTAGGATTTGTTTCTTCTTTGTACTCATTCCTTCTGGTGCTTGTCCATTTTCTAAGAACTGGGCTATTTCCTCTAACTCTACTGGGACTACTTCTATCCAAAATATATGTGCATCTGGTAAGTCATCTTCAACTCCTGTCGGCTCCTCTCCTGTGTCGATTCGGGATAAATGGTCGGGATCGACGTTTAACTTACTTGGTCTAACAACAACTTCGAATTCAAATTCTTGGAATAGTAGTATCCATCGACAAATCCTTCCATGATGTGGTGGTTTATTGACGAGATATTTAAGTGCCTGATGGTTTGTATAGAATAGAAATGGGTTAGCTAGAAGATAATGTCGATGTTTTTGTAATGCAAAGACCATTCCTAGTGCTTCTCTTTCTATTGTCAAATAATTTCTTTCAGCCTTGTTTAATTTTCTGCTACTGTAAACTATAGGATAATCCATTCCATCATCTCCTGGTTGAGTTAAGATTTCTCTTATTTCTAGTCCTACTGCATCAATATGAACATGGAATTTGATCGACTAGTTTGGAAACCTTAGTATTGGTGCTTCAACTAGTTTTCTTTTTAATTTTTCAAATGATATATGGCACTCTTCTGTCCAATCGAACTCTTTATCTTCCCTTAATAGTTCTTCTAGTTTATAGGTCATATCTGAATAATGTCTTATGAATTTTATATAATAGTCTTTGTGACCTAGTAGCACTCTGACTTGTTTTGATTTCAATGGTGGTTTTAGGTCGAGGATAATTTTGATTTTTGCAAAGTAGACCTTAATACCTTCCTTATAGACAATGTGCCCTAATAATATCCCTATGGGGGTCATAAATATGCCTTTCTTGATGTTTAAGGCTAATTAGATTTGTCGACATCTTTCCAGCATAAGCCTTAGCCACTTGCAATGATCTTTTAGCATGTAGTATATTGTCCAATCATCAAAGTATACTACCATGGTTTTGTAAATATATTCTTGAAATGTTTTGACTTCAATTCTAGAAAATACTGCAGGTGCATTTTTTAATTCAAAAGGCATAACCTTATAAGCAAATGAGCCAAATTCACATACAAAGGTTGTCTTTTTCTGATCTTCTTTAGCTATTGGCACTTGGTTATAACCTGAGAATCCATCTGTAAATGAGTAGCATTCATGTCCTGCAACCTCATTTAAGATTTCATCTACATAAGGAGTTGGAAATGGATCTGTCAATGTGACTTTATTTAGTTCTCTAAAGTCGACACAAATTCTTAGTTTGGTCGAATCATGTTTCTTAAGTTGTACAACCATTGGAATTTCCCATTCTGATTGGTCAATAGGATAGATGATGCCTACTACAAACATGTTATCAATTTCCTTTTTGACTATCTCTCTGTATTTGTGAGCTAGTTTGTATGGCCTTTTTTTCACAGGTCGAACATCAGGTTTAGTGTCGATTTTCATTTCACCCATTTCATGAACTAATCCTTTGAGGTCTTTATAATCTCTAGAAAATACATCTTGGAACTCTTTTAATAAGTTCACTATCTCTGCGGTCTGCTCTTCACTCCAGTAGTCTTCAATCTTGGCCATTTTTGGTCGGTCATCATTTGAGATGTCGATTTCTCTGGTTTTGAATTTATCATCTAGCCATTCTGGTGCTTTGGCTTCATTGATTGGTCAACTTCCTTCTTTAAACTGTGAGAATGTGGCAGGAAAGTCAGCTGCAGTCATTCTGTCGGTATCCTCCTTGTCGATTGTTTCAACTTTAAGTATTGTACAAATAGGTTTGGTCGTTTTGACATGGTTTGATTTCCATCTAAAGATTTTCCCTTTTGTATTTTCATTTTCTAACTGTAGTCTTGTCGAATGTGGTACTGTCCCGATTTGTATACTGTTACATTTCATTGTTTGTCGATTATATTTTAAGAGTTTGTTTTCTGTCGGTTGTATAAATTCTTTAATTTGTTTTTCTATTTCGACCAACTTTTCATTTTGTGGGATAAAGTTGAAATATTTAATGAAATTTTCTCTGAGTTCATGCCATAAGAATGTTTCACCTCTAGCTTCTTCCATTTTATAACATTTGTTTTGTAAGTCGGAGAGAGTTGATGGAAATAAGTGTGGCCATGTTCGTTCATCCTTGTAGCCAAGTCTTCTCCATTCTTTTTCACATGTCTTAATATGATCTTTTGGATTCTACCCTTGAGTGAACATAGGCATCTGAGCCTGTTTGGTTAACTTCTTTCCTCCAAATCTTTCTACAAAGTAAGTTGAAGCTGTTGTCTAGGTTTGTAGTCTTGTCTGATGGGTATCCCACCATCTAGCAGCTTGTCTTGTAAAAGTTTCTACTAAACTTTGTAGTTGACCATGTTCACTAATATTTTTGGAAACTTGTTCTATGTGCATGAATGGTGATTCTCATTCCTTATATCTTGGTAATTGTGTAGTATTTACATCGGTATGTTTTAAAGTAGGGTATTCCCTAAGTTTCTTCTCAAAGATTTTTGGGACAATGGACACTATGAAGCACTGTTGGGTGGGCTTTTTCTGTACTTTTTGAATAGTCCAACACCCTCTTGCTTGTGTTTCGTATTTCTTGACTTCCTAATCATATAATTCTGCGTCTGAATTATAACCGGCTGAGTATTGATTTCCTAAATAAAGTTCACCATATGTGTTAGGTTTTGTGTAATCTTCGTTATTCTATATCTGATAGAGTTGTCGGATATCAACTTCTTTGTTGATAGGTTCTATCCATGGTTCTCCTTGGGATGGATGAATAGGTACACTGAACTTTTGTCCATTTCCTTTTAATTTGATTCTGTCTTTGTCCAGGGATATCGATGCTTTCATCTTCCTACCCTAAGGTCGACCGACTAACGCTGGGAAGGAACTGGATCCTTCCTTAGGGTCAATGATTTCGAAGTCGACTTTGGTCGAGATTCATTTTATAGTTGTATCAATGTTTTTCCAGACTCCAATAGGTTCAATTAGGCCCTGGGAAGCTAGTTTGAGATATATTCCTAACTCATATAGTCGAGGTCTGCCCATTTGTTTCCAAGTGTCACGAGCCATGATGTTTACTTGTGATCCAAAGTCAAGCACAACTTATAGAACATGGTACCCTTCGATTTAGAGGTCGACAAGTGGGTCGGCATCACTTTTTTCTTTTTTATTTAAGCTGCAGATATTCTTTGTTTGTTTTTCGGTGTTGTTATG
The DNA here is from genome assembly GCA_001517045.1 of Pseudotsuga menziesii. Classification (NCBI taxonomy): domain Eukaryota; kingdom Viridiplantae; phylum Streptophyta; class Pinopsida; order Pinales; family Pinaceae; genus Pseudotsuga; species Pseudotsuga menziesii. The sequence goes on along the minus strand of LPNX010747961.1, from coordinate 35,814 downwards.
TTTTATTTCATATAGCAAGTCGATGAAATGAGATACTGAGTTATCTTTCTGTACTAGCTGTAATAATTCTTTTATTGTATTATGTCGATTGTCATTAGTCTCTTCTTGTCGAGAAAATTCGTTAAAGACATTTGTTTCTTCTTTATATATTTGTTTTTCTTTAATTGGATCAGGATAGACATTTTTTTCTTTTATTTTGTTGATTTTTGGATTATCACTTCTTGTTTTTGTTCCTTGTTGGGTTACCGTATATGCAAATTCTTTGTATTTATTACATCATTTTTTTTCACGCACAAAAAGACATTAACATTCTTCTTTTTATTTATTTTATCTAGCATGGTAGGGAAATCCTCTAAGGAGTGATCCCCTACTTTGCAACTAGTACAAAATTTGAGGTCAGTTCTGTCTTTATATGGACAGTCTGCATACCGATGTCCCTCCTTATGGCATGTAAAGCATTGGATGGGTCGATGTGGTTGGTTGTCTCGATTTCCAGAGAATCGACCTCGACCTTCGTAGCCTCCACGTCGATTGTCATACCGACGCTCGTATCTTCGACCTTCATATCATTGGTTGTTCTGATCGTTTGATGTGTTGTTTTGCTCATTATTTTGTGCAACTGCATTGGTTTGATAGACTGCATGATAATTCTGTCAGTTCTTCAGGTTCAGATGGTAGTCAGCTGTGTTATGATTTTTAGTTTTGCAGATTGCACACCAAGATGCCTTGCCATTCTTCATGTTGAATGGGCAATATTTTTTCGAGTGGTCTCCATGCTCTTGGAAAATGTCGCAAAAACATTTGGTCTGCATGAATCGAATGTCCTGTCGGCTGTATTCCTGTCGACAGTTGTCTTTGGAGTGTCTGGCCGTCGAGCACTTTGTGCACCAGATATCCTGATTTTTTAGGTTTAATTCTTTTAAGGACTTCTGTACGATCTCAAGCTGTTCTTCTATTCTATGATCACTGGAGTATGCTGGTATGTCCTCATCCATTTCGACTTGGAGAGCTTTTGTAAGTGCATCTTCATAAGTCTTGAATGTTTCTAGACTTATATGTCGGTGAATTTTCTGTGATAAACCTACAATAAACCACTGGATTAATAATTGTTCATTAATAACATAGTCCAATTGGCTAAGAAGGTATTTCCATCATTTATCATAATCACGGACAGTTTCTCCTGGCTTCTGCGATGTTGTTTTTAGCTTCTTTGCTGCCAGATGTTTTACATCTGGAGTTTTGAAAAATGATAGAAATTGCTCTTTGATCTTGGATTTAGTTGCTTGAGGTTATCTTTCAAAAAAGGTCATATACTAAGTTAATGCCCTTTTCCTCAAGGCACTGACGAACTGTGCCATTTACCTGTCTTCGTCCGTAGCTTAGTTAGCCTCCCAAGTCGACTCACAGATGAACCAGTGTCATCTTGGGTCCTCATCCCCCTCATATAGAGGAATGCGTGTTGACCCATGTGTTATACAGCTGATTGGCACCTCTCCGTCCGAGTGCTGACATCCCTCAGGTCGGCACACAAAAGGACACTTATGGATTGAGGTTTGCCTAGTTTCATTATACCTTGGTTGATGATGAAATACATTGCCTATATGCCCAGCTGGTTACTTTGCTATTTTGAGATTTTGAGTGCATGCGCGACTATCTCTATTGGCATCTCGTGCATATGCGCGAGTATTATGTTTAGCAGGTCGCGCATACATATATGCGCGGGTTGCATTTGTATAGAGTTGCGCATCATGCGCGGGTTGCTTTACTACATACCCGCGCATGGTTTCCTCAAAATTAGTTTTTAAAAAACACGAGTTAATGAGAGATTAGTTGTTTCATTTACCTTAATCCCATTAACTGCTATAACCTCCCTAACCTTCGAGAACTGCCTCATTTCATCCATATAAATAGAGGCCTTGGGGAGGGTTTTGGAGATTCATACTTGGAGAGAAAAGTTATGCTGGTGGATTTTCTATAGAATCTTTGGAGCAGAGAAACTCAGAGTCCTTTGGTGACAGAGGAGTCCCTTGTTCAGACATTGGGTTGTAACCTAAACTCCCTCTATTATTGTTAATAAAGCAGATTACTTCTTCCATATTGTGTTTCATGTGTTGTGGCTTGGTAAATGTTTATATTTCATTATAATATGTGATTTGCCTAACCTGCATCTTTATATATGAATCATACTGTGTATGGGAAGAACCTTTGTTAACAGGTTGAAGGAGGAACTATCCTGGAGATTGTAGAAGTGAAGCAAAGAGGAACAAGTTAGCTTGGATCAACCTTCGTTTATTACAAGTAAGTTCCTGTTACTTCCCTATTTCCTATTTGTGCTTTTACAATCAATTTGTCTGCAAGGTCATAGTATGTTGGTAACCCCCAGACCTAGGTTATTAGGTGAATTATCCATTACAACAGAACTGGCGACTCCGCTGGGGATGCCAAGTCTGCTTTAGGTCTTTTTCTGTTGTCCTGACCAGTAATTGCTCGAAGTTTTTTTTGTGATCTTGTGTCCTGCTTTCTTACTTACTGTAGCATTTGAAAGCCTTGGGTCTTTCTCTGTTTTCTGAGAAAATTTTATACCCATGCGCAGGTTGTCTTTCTAGACAGTCGCGCATACTGAGTTATATACGCGGGTTGTTCTATAGAACAGTCGCGCATCATACGCGACCCGCACTACTACAGAGTCGCGCATACTCCTGAAGACTGTGATTTTTGTGTTGAAGTTTGCTTGTTCTTTGGCATGTTATAAGTCCTGTTTTCTGTTGAGGCTTTCTTAAAGAGTGTTGCAGAGTTGTCTGAGTGTATCAGGTGATCACGTCTCAGTGCTTTTCGAAGCCCTTGGGTTCTTTTTACTTGTGTTATTTACTGTCTGCATTTTGAAACTTTCTCGCCTGTTTGGGTTATTGGTTGAGTGCCTGAGTCTAGATCAGTGATCAGGGTCTTAGACTCTGTCTGTCCAGTCTGTTGTCTATCATTTTTTGGTCTATACTTGCCTGTTTGAAAGTCTGCAGTGATCTTTAGGTCATTGTTTGCACCCAAGTTGAGGTCCTGGCCTTCTTCTTTTGCTGGTTTTTAGGGTCTGTCTGCCTTTTAGTTTCAGTTTGTGTCCTTTATACAGTCTATAAGTGTCAAGTCTACTCAAGCATTGCATTTATACATGCACAGTACTTTTTTGAGCATTTTTTAAAGTGAAAAATAAAACATAGATAATCTTCTGCATTGTAATTTTTGCATTAGAATAGTGTTTGTTTCAGTTTAAGAAATACATATCTCAGAAAAATACAAAACATATAGGCTAGTTTCTCTTATTTAAGTGCTGATAGTTCATCATACATATTTTAAAAAAATAAAAAATGAAAAGAAGCTTATTTG
>LPNX010747961.1:1922-18983 GCA_001517045.1 Pseudotsuga menziesii | reverse complement strand
ACTTTTGGGAGCGGTTCCAACCCCCCCCCCCAAAAGGGACTTTCAAGGGTGGTTATAAACCCCCCTCGTAGGTACCTACAGGGGCAGTTGAACCCCCCCCTAAAACTCTTTACAAACCTTTGGGGGAGGTTATGAACCCCCCTCATATAAACTTACAGGGGGGTTTGAACCCCCCTCGTTGTAACATACAAGGGAAGTTTTGAACCCCCCTCATAGTGACATATTGAGTTAGTTTAGAACCCCCCTCATAGCCATAATAAATCATAATAAAATATATTTTATTTAAAACATCAATATTGCAATAACATTAGGGAACAAAGGAACTAAACCTTCAACCACCTGCTTGTAAAGAAGGCGCTCTACCATTGAGTTACAATCCTTTAAGAATCCGGGAAAGGGGCACTATTAACACCAAGATTGCATCATTTGTAATTATAAGAAAATACTAATAATCCCAACATTGTTTCTGGATCAAGAGACCTAAGAAAGTAGTTTGAATGGCTCTGACCTTATTTAGATACATGCTAACCACTTCAAATCGTATGGCTCTGATCGTCTTTAGATATATTCTAACCACTTCAAATCCTATGATGTAATCAAGATAATGTAGACGCATGCTTGGAAATTCACATTTAGACTCTGAAACATATAATTATGCATCCAATTGACATGATTCTAACAAATGCTAGCAACTTCCATGAACAGTATTATGAGGATTCAAAAATAAATACTTCATGTGAACAGGCACACGTTTTGTAGATATTGTTTGCATTTTTCTTAATGGTGATGCGAAGGTACTTTTTGATGCAAAGGTATTGTTTGATGCAAAGAGGTGCCTAATGCTCATAAAAAAAATGTATGCATGTGTCTATAATGTAATTCAGTTATTATAAAAAGTAACTTGAATATTTAAATTTGGGGTTTTCATTTCCTCTGTACATATTCATTTGGATTTGTTTGCCATACAATCATGTTATGCTCCAAGAAACCAAGACGAGAAAAGATTATAACAATACTGAAATCGGAAATAAATAAATAAAATGAAACATGGAATTCGAACCTATAAAGAATTACCGTTACCATAGCTTCATCAATAATTATTTTGTCAGAAAAAGTCCTGCACTGGCGCTTGACCATAAACAGTTCACAATAAGAGTTCTCATCACCTTTCTCTCCATTGCTACCATATAAGATATAACTTTGTTGCAGTTAGATGTGAAAGCATGTAATGTTATCAACCCTGTTAAAAACTGCATAGGATTCAATGCAAGCAAAGGGCATTACAGTGAAAATTTATACACTACGAACCTCATTATGAGCTTTATATTCAAAAGTATGAATCTGGTTGGTATATGAGGAAGTCAAAACATGATTTCCATTTTTCTTTGAAATAAAATCATAGTATGGAACATAATCATTGTAGTCGAGAAAAACCGGTAACTCTTTTAAACAGTTGTCCAAAAATCCTTGTTCCTTTTCAAATGTCTGAGCTACTGCTTCCATCTCAGAAATATCTTCTCTTACATATATAGTTGGCATGCTACCACATTCACACTCCATTGTTACAAGTGAGAAAAACATCAAGTCAGAAAGAGAAATGTAATCAACAGAAATTTCTAAATAACTGAGGTCCCGACTCTTTGTAGACAAATTTTAATCCATCTTTAGCATGAAACGTTATATTGTGGGTGCACATGATGATCCTATGTAAAACAGGCTTGTAGCAGCTAGTTGGTAAGTACTCTATCACCATGAATTTTATCAGTTTCTATGTACTCTGAAATGAGATAGAAAATATCAAAGGAAATAAAGCAGATTCAATTCACCATGACTTAGACACAAAAAATGCATACTGGATTGGCATATACTAAATTCCATATGGCACCAATGATGGAAGATACTGCATAGAACATTGCTATTGTAACCCTGGGAGTAAACTATATCCGCTTCTTTCTTCTACAGCGACCAACAATAATGATGTTGGAGTCTTACAAGGAGAACAAATGCAACCTTCACACACCATTGGGTTCTATCTACATAACTCGATCTTTTATTAGCAAGAAGCATTTCCTCTTTGCATAGTAGTTGTTCTTGTGGTAAAATTTGTTATCTCTTTAGATTCTCATATCGTTTACAAGTGACTTCCCCAAATGGAAACCATTCAGCCAATGCAAATTTTATTGCCTCACCACAATTGAAACCTATAAACAACCTTTATATTTCTTAGTATGGATATTTGAGAAAACACAAGTAAACATTTTATTGCAGTTAGCATGCCTCATTATTCTTGGCCAAGGAAATGAAAATATCAACACGAAAACCAAATACAGCTAAAGATAAAGCAAAGCATGGGAATATACAAAAAATTCAATATATTTACCATGGCTAAAGCATGCATGGTATGCTTGAGGAAATGTGATTATGAATTCCCTAGGATCTTGCAAAACTGTATAAACAGGAACTTTGTGTTCAGATAATATCTTTGGGGAAACATTGTTGTTTTTCCAATTAGAAAATTAAATTTTGCATCCACTCCTTCGTGTATGAGTATTCCCCCATCATAGACATGTTCCTGGACTACATTTTCAAAATCATAAGCAACATGGCCAGGAACACCATACCAGTCTTAGACGCACCATAGTGGTGATAGTTAATGCTTCCATGGTAACTTAAAATTCATAATTAGCTTCTCTCAACTAATATAGCAATATTTTTTCAAATATGGTATAAGAAGATATTCCACTTGTACAAAAAATGATCTTCAACATGTCATGCAAACATGCTGAAAAGAATTCCAATGTAAAGCATTGGGTCACTTACACCCTACAACCAGTATACAAATTCAGTGAGATATTGATAGCAGTAATATTAGGAGATAACTGTTGCAAAGAGATTATGTACATTGGAAAATTCTAGACATGACTCAAGAATCCAAGTCCATTACCGGAATTGGAGTTTCAAGTAGTCACAATACTTATTTATTAAGCCTTGAGATATCATGCAGAAATATTTTGATTTCAAGGGGTGATTTAGCACAATGAATTCATGCTATCATGATCCTAAACTTGAAGAGAAAACCAATGGAACTTGAACCCCATTTGCAACTTGTTATTTCCAAGTGGATCATTCGCTGATCCTGAAAAGGCACTCTCCTCGACATCATAGGCATATTCAACAAACTCAGTTTTCCCAGAAGTTATCTCGTGCAAAAATTCATGTTCTACAAATTTAGCAGGAAAGCTTGCAGAAGTAGAGAATTTATGAGCAAATAGCATGTTTGTTATTTTCTCATATTCATGGAAGGAATATTTCCTTAAACACAGTACTGACAAAAGAGAAAGTACAAATCATATGACATTATTTAAAAATCAAATTAATCTTGTTTATTTTAATACATTATCAAGTTATTGTCTTTCCTTCCACTCATATAGTATTTGGTTTGATCATCAGAATCCCGTTTTGCAACTTTTAAGGGCTACAATCTAGTAGTAAACTTGAATCTAGATTTCTCCTTCATTAGGACTACACCAACATGCATTGATGTAGAAATTGAGGAGACAATCTTACAAATTCCGGTGTCATAGTAGAGAAAAATTGGATTATATAAAATGTTTCCTGTATTATTCTTATATTGTGAATCATTAAAATCAAAAGCAAGAAGATACACTCAACAACTCATTCACACGATGCAGGTTAACTTAAACTATTTTTTATAAATTTGCCAAGGAAACTCCACAAAAAACAAGAGATCGTTGGTCTAGCAGACGCAATAAATTTAGCTTCTAAACCATGAAGGGGAGTCACAAACAACCACAACCCTTTTTATATATATCTTTGCATACATGAAGCTAATTTTTAGCATTTTAAACATGACACCAATGATATCTCAAAATGTCCTGAAAAAAAATGAAATTCCTTGAATGTCCATGACCATAGAGAAGCTTACCAAATTTTGATGCCATGGGAGCAATGCATTCAAGATATGACAAATGATCTTCAAACTCTTCCATTGTTGGATAAAAGGTTGGGCATATGGGTATATTATTTATCCATCTCATACCATCGGAACCCACAATATTGACCTTGCATTTTATTTATTTGAAATTATTTCTATCATCTTTTCCATGTAAAACACCATCCTCACTTCTCACCGTACTCACCATGGTTTGAATTATCGAGGCAATCACCAGAAGCTCTATTGTTATCCTTGTTATCACACCATTTCCTTTTGTTCCCCTATTCATAAACCAAATCATTCATATTACCCTCTGCTTGAATAAGAATGAAGGATATGGTATACTATTCACAGGAATGCTTAACTATTTAAATAAAACTTACATAAAAAAAGGATGGTTTATAAAATAGAACCAAATCTTATCCGCCATTCAAAAAATGGACACTTTAAAAACCTACAGACAAACACTTATCTTTCTACTTAATAAAAAAGATCTCTTTTGAGAACTTTTATCAAACCTTAATGTAAATGGATGAATGTTATAATCTTCATACACAACTAAGCTCTCCAAAGAAATTCCAGTATCTACTATGTTCTGACTGCAACATTGAGTTGCTTCAATCCAAATCAGAGTATGTTATGCTTAATCACATATATACTCCACCGAATCCAGGCAAACCGACACAACAAAATTTGTGAGCAACATAAGTGGATTTAAGTGCCAATATAGCATACAAGTTACACTAAATCTAAATAAGAACTTGTGCATTAACCATGGAAAATGTCAAGAAAAAGACATTAGTGGTCTCCTACATTCTTCCATATAAGGAATCAAAGGAAAAAAATGAAGTCATGTAGAATGAAAGACTAACTAAAATCAATTTGAATACCAAAATATATCAATTAACAGTTTTATTGCTTAATACAAAATGAAAGATAAATGCTAAAGAATTACAACATATTAAATTTTAAACCGTAATGGGTTTTTTATGGGAGTCTCACATAGAAGATACAACTAACCAGCCCGTGTCGAAACATAAAATGCTCACTTGGCTAAACCCACTTCATGTTTCCCTCTCAGAGTATTTTTGATTTATTTATTTACTTGCTATCTTGACATGTTCTGACATGATCAACAAATGAAATCCACAATGGTCATTAAGCATAACCAAAATTATGCAAATGCCTTCCAAAACATTTATAGGTGAAGAAAAGCATAAATATGTTATGAAATGGTATATTTCATCATAAAATCATTTTCCAGCTACCTGAATATGGAATCTATTTATTTTTTTCCAAGGAAATCCTCATTGGAAAACCAAGGGATGCTTCCCCACATTCGTCGATGGCATCGTTAGTAAACCCATCATCATAAACCATTGCACCTCATCTAGGAGATTTGAACCAGGAACCTGCACAATAGATTAAGATAACCCGACTTGGGATTCTATGGAAAGCACTTAAGACTGGTCGTTGCGATAAGAACATCAATGTTAATAAGGTTACTGGGAAAAATTAATTATGTGGTCAAGACAAATTAACAACATTGGAAGTTACCAGAAAAGTAAAATGAGAAAAAAAACAGGGCTTCACTATATAGATATGCCACTCAACTATTTGTGATGAATATGTGATGTTCACAAGAAATCTAGAGCTTTGAAAAAAAATTGAACTGTAAATCCAAAAGTTACCTATGGAATTAATTTAATTCACCTTATTAACTTTCTAACAAGGTAGGGACTAAGTGGCTAAGCATCTCTCCCTTGTTTTCTATATTTCACACAGAGCCTTTAGCATATTGTAGTTGAACCTTGTGGCCATTAGGTATTGCTTATCTTGAGGAATTCCTATCAGTCTCGTAATTATAAGTAACTATTTTGTTTCATTCTGTTTGATTTGTTTCAATAAGAAAAAGAAAAGAAGAAAATGATTCCAATTATCAACCCATGAGAGAAAATAATGTTTTTCTCAAACGTGAATGTGCCCTAATAAACACTATATCCTTTCAAAAAGATATACTATTGGATAGTTATTTCATATAAAGCTATCTTCTTTCACAAACATACAACGTTGGGAAGTTATTTCATGCAAATCTTTTGCAAATCCAAATAAAATGTTAATTGCTTGTTTAACAGATTAATATCAAAGGATGTTCTCCAACCACCAAAAATGGCCCAAATAAAATAAAGAATATTTTGGTTTCATAAATTATGATGCAACTTCCCTTGTGATGTCAAATGATTAATGTGAAAGCTTACAATGTCTACAATACAAATTTTTGGTAAGTTTCTAAACACTAGTCATAGGTCTGACTTGAGATGGTAAAATTTGTTACACTCAGAAAGGATAAAGATACAACTGTTCAAGCATAATAAAACCTAGCTATAGATGGGAAAACCAAGAACTGGCATAGCAATGATAATTCATAAGGTTGATGCCAAGAATCTTGCCGATAAAGAAAAAGAAAAAAAAGAGAAGATTAGATGCTTGTTTCATTTTCTTTGCCATGTTTGTTAACTCAAACAAGCCATCCACATCCATATAGAGAAAGCCCAAAATAAAACATTTATCAACTGCAAATTTGAGGAAGCTCATTGGAACACTAACGTTTTAAATTCTAGACTTCTCATGACCATTTCAAGGCACATGTTAAAGATAGATCTGAAGCAATTTTTCCCTCTTTCATAGTCTCTATTTGTCATTTTTGTAAGAAATTTTATTTTAGGGTTTGTTTGAATGGAAAACTTTTGTTAATAATCATATAGATCATATAAACCCTAACCAGTGTCTAGAATCTTCTTTTGTGAGCATATTTCAAGCAGATCGTTGGTGATTCTAATCTCATTCCACTTCCTTTCTGGGTGCTCCATTTTTTGGATTAGCAGTTGCTCAAAGGTGTATGGAATGTTTTCATCATTTGGCATGTCTTTGTTTTTATGTGTGGATAACAATAAGCCCTAGCACCCTTTGTTGGAATCTCTTTCTCATGCTCATATCCAAGTAAACCTTTGGCATTACCTCCAAACCATTTAGCCTTCACATGCAACAGAAAATTAGCATCTTTAAAGGCATATACTCTGTTTTGCATTCTTTTATTTTTAAAATTGATTTTAAAGCAGTAAGCTACAGGCTTGCCTATGTTTTATCTCTTTGAAATCCCTTGAAAACTTTCCTTTTCATTACTGGGTTTTCTCACATCATCATTGGTGAAGCATTGCCATTGTAACTCTGTTTGCAGCCACTTGGAAGAGAGCAAATCCATAGTACATACCAATTGGTGTACTTTTCATGTTTTGAAATCACCCTACTTCTCTCTATTATATTTGCAGAGCTGAAAAGTTTCATGTTTTCATCATATTCAACAAATCAAGGTACAAGTGGAATACATCAAATAGTGATATACTCTATCTACATCTTGAGAAGAAAGCAATCCTAATACTCAAAGACTATAAATTCATTACTGCTGTTATATACTTGGAAAACCTTGGAAGATCACTATATTTACATCACTATCCACAAATTGCAGCTCTGAAAGGTTTTCTTTCTCTCTCTCTCTCTCTCTCTCTCTCTCTCTCTCCCTCTCTCTTTGTCTCTGTCTCTCTCTCTGTATATATTCTGATAGTTCTCTGGAAAGCCTGGTTATGGTGAAAAGGTTAGTAATCCAAATCTATATACGCCATTCTAAGGTATGAAATTTTCCCTTAAAATTTTCTTCTAATAAAGTTAAATTTTAGTGTTGTTGATGCTTATTTTGGATTGATACAGTGGTTTATGAGAAGCACTCTAACCTTAGTGTCAAAGGAAGAAAACAATGGTTTAAGTATTACGATTCTATCCTTAGCTCATTTGGAAGTCTATACTGTTTTATCCCATGAGAAGTAAGCCTCTTCAAAAACCTTCATTCTGTTTATTTTGGATTGCTACAGTGGTTTATGAGAAGCACTCTCACCTTAGTGTCAAAGGAAGAAACAAACTAACCAGAAACAATCAAAGGATTAAGGCATTACTAACCTCTCTGGGAAAAAGAGATTTATGATCCCGCTCTTGCCATTCTTATGATTAAAGAATATAAAGAGACTCCTATGCATTAACCATGTGCGATTTTGTAATTGATTGAGGGGGGATGCAAATTATGTTATCCACAAGCAGGCATTAGTAAGAAAAGAAAGGAAATATATAAAACAATCATACATAAATAGATAGTGGATCTAAAGAAAAACTTAAGATCAAAAATTTATATACCTTAAAATCAATAATTTCTTTCAACCGATCAAGCTCTTCAAGAGAAATATCCTAATTTTGCATCAGAATTTCTATTGCAAGCTTTCCCCAGAAGGAACTTAAACTCCTGTCAGTGATTGTACAAAAAGTATGATATTGGTATAAGAAGTCTCCCGCTCCAGAGTAGTTTCCACATGTTTCTTACTACCTCCTTGTAACAGAGAGAACTCCCTATAGCTTAGGGGTACCACAACAGACAGTATGACGCCATAAATCAATCCTTTCCAATATGCAAGAGAAATAAAAAAATCTAACACTAAGGGATATGATTCGTAACTTGTTTCGGATGGTTGATGTAGATCCTTGTTGAAATTTTCCAACATGCTTGCATTCACAATTTTCCCTCAACAACAACAAACAAGACAAGCATGAAATATATATTAATGTGTTAGAGCTTCTCTAGCATATATAATCAACCATGTATAAGCAAATAAACACATCCATGGATACAATATTCGTATTTATGCACATGTATTGGACAAGAAATGGATATTTCTATTAATAAATTAGAGATACAATAGTGACAAACTCTGTCGGCACTTCTGCAAACCAGAGAAACCGAGTCCTCCACCACTTCAATCCTCCATCTCTCAATGGCAATCTAACAAATCAAAGGCAAGCTTGGGAAGAGCAGCACTATGTGCTCCAAAGGGACAAATGGATGCAGACTCAAGCATAAGCAAATGAGGCAACATTAGACTATAGTTTCCTTACTCTTCAATTTCTCCTCCTTCAATGTATCCAAGAGGCTCAATATATAACACTGCAAATAGGTAATGGAGATTCGAGTCCGGGAATTCTCAAGGCATATGGAATGCCAAGAGTCAAGCTATTTGGACCACTATGAGTAAACCTACAAAAATAATTGTCTTCATGCACACTTCCTGATGTACGCAAGTTTGAGCTCAAAATCTGCATATACACGCGAGTATGGCTTTAAAAGTCACGTATAGGTATAAACATGTGATTTTTGGGGATAATCTTGGAAGATCAAAGTATAATATAGGTAAATAGGGTCCAAAGAGTCTACATAGGGACATGGAAGGCCATAAAGGTGTGATCTACCAAGTGTGGTAAAATACGCTATAGCAAATAAAAAACAGAGTAAAACAATGTTTAAAAATGAGTGTTTAGGTTAAATACTTACCAAGACAGAGAAACTGAATACGATGAAGGAAGCATAAATCTTCCTTGCTCATCAAAATTCCATGCTCGCTAGCTTAAAGTATAAACTTGATTCAAGGACCAAATCTCAAACATAAGTTGTGGAATTGCTAGCTTGTGCATCCAACAAACCACACAATAACCTTGCAAGCATAAGCTATCCAAGTTAAAATTGTAAGCTGGAAGTTGAAAGATTAAAACCTAAACCCTGAAAAATGAAAGTGAATACTTATAGTTTGAAAATGTGCCAGGAGGAAGGAAATATGTTCGTTTTCAAATCAAAATCCACAACTGCAACGAGATTCAAGGTTATCCTCTGACCATTTTGGGAATGAAAACAACCAAAATGTATTTTAAAAACGAAGGTCGTCACCTTGTCTCTTCCTCCTCTTCACCTGTCTCATACATGAAATGGATTAGAAATCATTTATGCTATACAAAAAAGTGAAATATAAACGCTGATTAAAACTTGAATCCTTACCTTCTAACCGTTTAAGGGTACCAGAGAATCTTCCTTTTCAATGATTACGCCATTCTAATACCCTGTGTAAAAACATGTTTGTTTGATTTTAACCTTCATAAATATTGTTTTAAACACTGCAATAAATAATGTAGGTTACCTTAAGAAAACAATGGCTTCCTCTTCCTAGAAGAAATATCTCTCATGAACAGTTGAATGCATGAAACAAACCATTAACCCTTCCACACATAGAAACTGTAACGTACCCGAAATTCCTCAATGTAAATCCTGAGAAAATGGGGTAAATTTTTCGCTTTTACTATATCCAAACAATTCAACTATGTTAGTCTCTTGAGAGTGTGTAATTACATAATTGTAACCACTACTATTATTTTCATCTATTCATATAAGAAAACTCTAATTCAATTTGATTAAGTTCCACTAAGTAGTTGACAAGAGGGCTATACTAATAACCATACTAGTACAAGAATAATGATAAGAACTTATACCTCAAATATAGAATCACATTTTGCTTGCGATTAAGAACCGTCAGACTACAATTCACCCTAATACAATCCTACATAAGCGTATCTTATTTAGAATAGATACAATCTCTCTTACATTAGTCGCAAAACTTATCCTTGAATGAGATAACACATACACATTAACTCTTTTTTTTTCTCGTTGTCCCATGCCTTCTACAGCCCGAGGACACTACTTCGGCAACCACCGCTCGAAGTCATGCAACCTTAACATAAATATTAGAACTATATATCATCATACAAATTCAAGAGCATAAAACAAGCTAAATCCATGTAACAAAGTTAACTGTTAAAGGACCTAATTAAAAAGATATGTGTAGGAGAAGCTAATTTATAAACAAAGTCAATTACATCCATCAACAAATCTAGTTGATAAAGATACGTCCTTTTAGCTTGGGCGACTAAAAATGTGTGTACGACTGTCCTCCCAACCATAGGCTTCATTTGACATTTGTTTATTCATCTAAAGCCACCCCCGAGCTGGGCGACGAATCCATTAAAGTTCAAGGTTATAAACAAAAATCTCTTCAAGTTTCAAACTAGGATAGTATTATAATCAAATGATACTTTATCTATGGGTATGAGACTTATAAATCTTAGTCATCACATCATTTGAATCTTAAAACCATTGAGACATGCCTAAACCCTCATCGTGTTTTGTCCATAACCAAAACCAAAAGACATGTTAACACTATTATTTAAAAAAATGGGTATGACTATCTACCCAATAAATTCAAGAGTGTACTTGTACATAATGTACTCACCATTCTATAATAACATTTTATTTACCAATTTACTTACACCCAAAAGTAATTATCAATTACCTACAAAGTAAACATGGTAAATCTCATAAATTATTAAATAGAATAATCATACACTTAATGTATTCACTATTCTATGATAACCTTTTATCTAATCCATATGCATAATAAGAGAACCCCATGTATATAATAAACAACGTACCAAGATTCAACATGTAGACTTTCTAGATAATGATTCAAAATACAAACCATAGAATTTACATGCATACCCAAAAGTAAAGTCGCAACCACGCATGCAAATGAAGGTTTTTTCCCAAACCTAAAATAAAAACCAATCCCAGACATCCACTTTCTCCCATCTGTAAGTAAGGATACTAGACAGGAAAATGGAAGAAATGAGTATCGAAATCACAAATCCAAATAAAGATCCATAGCAGACAAAGTAATCACATGCAAACTGGGGTTTTTTCCAGAACCTGATATCACAGACCAGTAACATGCATTCATCGTATATCTCTGTAATACGTTATTAATAAGCAAGTAACGTTTCACATGCGACTCAGGTCTCTTCCAGAACTTGAAATCACAGACATGTTTAAAACACATTTAGAGTATAACTATGTAATGCTTTATTAATAAGCAAGTAATGTTTTCACATGCGACTCTGGTCTCTTCCAAAACTTGAAATCGCAGACAGGTTTAAAACACATTCAGAGTATAACTCTGTAATGCTTTATTAATTAACCAAGCAATAAAATAAAACCACGCCTCCAAATCTTTCTCGACCTAAAATCACAAGCAATCAAAATATAGTTCCATACCAAATCGCAGTGATCGAACTCCCATTTAATAGCTTGATAAAATGCAAACAAGAGGATCTAAAACGCATGTGATCAAACTACATTTCCAAATCAAATCGCAGACTGGAAGACATGGATCGATCCTCCCAGGAAGGAGATCACCCAGCACTTTAGCAATTGAATACATAATATGCGATTCAAAACACAAAAAGAAGAGAATGGGCTGATTTTTCCACCAGGGATATCACCCAACCCTTTAACGTTTCAAAGTAGATACAATACAGTCTTCAACGAAAAATGGGTCGATAC
The DNA here is from genome assembly GCA_001517045.1 of Pseudotsuga menziesii. Taxonomy (NCBI): domain Eukaryota; kingdom Viridiplantae; phylum Streptophyta; class Pinopsida; order Pinales; family Pinaceae; genus Pseudotsuga; species Pseudotsuga menziesii. The sequence goes on along the minus strand of LPNX010747961.1, from coordinate 6,711 downwards.
TCTCATAAGGAAGATCGCCCAAGACTTCACCAGAAATAAATAAAAATTCACACATTACGACAGAGTCCTAACATAAGCATCAAACTTGGAACTTCAAGGTATATGTATCCTAAGAGTCCTAGTTCCAAATTATTTAATAAAATAGTTGTTTAATAAGTGTCTCTTTATAAAGTAAGGTTCTTTTTAAAAATAAAATAAAATCCTCATATTAGACATATTTGAAGTATAGAGATAGCCCCTGGCATTTACACTTATGGTTAGAATACTTTTAGGATAACAAGTAGGATATTAGCTTAATTTTAGTTAAACTTTTGATCATAGTTACTTCATAACAAATAGGAACTTAGTATTTTAGGAATATAAATTGATCATCAATGTTTGTTATATAAATCTGTTTGTTGGAAAAATACTATTCCAACCATCACTCTTTTTAAGAGCGACCTTAACTTAGGAGAACCCTTAAGTGTTTTTATACCGTCAGAAGGTCCCCAACAAATCACTCTCCCATAATTGTTTGTCAGTAAGATGACTTGTATCATCACTAATTAGCTAGACATTCATACTCTCCCCCTAGTGGATTCGTTCCCAATCATCATTTTAGTCATGCACGCTTTCAGTCTCCTAGCATTTTTAATTTCGTCTATAGCTTGAGGAGGCTAGGATCATAATGACTGTGTCTTTTTTACTTACACTTCAGGTTTTTCGATCGTGCTCTGAGGGGATGTTACATATTTTCCCCCTTAGAAGTAACACCATCCTCCGTGTTACATATTTGTCCAAGGTTTTGTGTTCATTTCTCTTCAAGTTCTTATTGCTTGCTTCTGCATCCTTCGTGGTGTTTTTCAGCTTTTCTTTGATCATCTTCAATCCTTTGTGATTCCCACAAGCTTTTATCCTTCATAACCTGTACTTTTGTGCAACAAAACCAGGTCTTCCAAATTTTTTTCAGTAAATATGCCATAAATTCATAATCCAACCTAGGACATAAACAACAAGTCCTTTCTGCATCACAACATTTGCAATTCACGAAAGATATTTTAGCCTTTGTTTGTGCTTTTATCGTCATAAGAAGGCCTAATACAACATTACCATCAAAAGAATTCATAAGTAATTCAGATTTACTTAACTTTTTGAAAGACGTCTTTTACCTCCAGTACTTGGATGCTTTAACTAGTCCCCAACTGGACATCGACATTTATTTCAATCACAAGTTAGCATCATTTATTTCACATAATTTCAAGCAGTAACATTTTCAAATGTACCATTCACCCTCGCCCTTGAGGGAATTTTTCCCACTTAAGTATTCATAACATTTACACGTTAAGCCATTCAACTTTGAATAATCATTAATATGTGTTTTATTGTTTCATCATGAACTTGAACAACTTCCAACAACACTTGTTGATAAACAAACTCTCCCTTGAGTTTCTTATCTTTAAAAACTCTTTACTGATTATTGAACTCTCTCTCAAGTTGCTGACACCAATTGCACTTACAGGCTAAAAATTTGAGATTACTCTCCCTTTTGATTGCTAGTCAGAAGTTTTCCCCTTAAAAACATCAAACAACATCCTATTTTTCCATATGTCAACTTTGTGCCTAAGTCTTGCTATTGATATCATAGACTCTTTCATAATTCCCCTCAAGCCTCCTCGCTTGATTCTAGGAATTTCTTTTCCACCCAGCCTCTTGCTTGGGTCCAAGAAAAGTTACTTTAGCAAAGTAGAGCTGGATCCTCAATTTCACCCCTTGTTGTTCCCTCAAAGAACAGATTATTTTCCTCTCAATCCTTCATGCTTGAGTCAAGGAATTTCTTTTCCACCCATCCTCCTACTTGAGTCCAAGAAAAGATCTTTTAACAATCAATCATTTATTCGGATTCTTACCATATGCTTGCCATGTGTACCATAATGCGCTCTTGTCTTTCATCAAGTTCCAAGAACATTGGACATTTACTTGATCATCTGAAATAATCATCCTCTTTTGGTTCCTATCACAACTCTTTATATTTTTACCGTTACCAAGTATCAGTACCTGCAGCTACTCCGAACAATGACAGTGATGATGACACATAATAGATTCTAACAGAAAATGATCCTTTACAATTTATAATGAAAATCATTTTACATGAAATCCTTTAGAACTTATATTCATCATCCTTAACATTTTATTGGAATTTCATAATTCGTTACTTGGGCTAATGCACAATCATGGACTCCTTTAAAGACACTTTATATGCCACATAATACTGGAATAAACGGAAAACTCCCACTTTAGGTGACAATTAGGGGTACTTCCCTAACTTATTTGAAGATGAAGTAAAAAGAGAAAAGATAGGTAATTGAATCAGCTTTCATAATATATAGAATTTGTGCAGAGAAAATGTGTGCAAATGATTATAAAATTAGTTTCCATGAAAGTGGGTTTTCAAATTTTCAGCACATCTTAACATATATGTTTATGTGGGTGCAGCAATATATGAGGTAAATGATGTCCATTTGGGATAAAATATTGCATTCATATAAATGACATATGGGCCTAGTGCAACACTATTTATTCGGAATTTTTCATGAATTACTTTTTTTATTATTAATTATTGAAGTCAGAAAAGCTTGAAATTAAAACCTTATGTGCAGGTGCAACACTTTAGGGGCAAAAATTGATGAAATCCTTGATTTCTTAATATAAGATCATAGAGCTTGATCTCGTCTAGTGCACCATATAGTTTTTATGGGAAATGGTGATGGAAATCAAAAGTTATATAACAAACAATCGATGTATGTATTTTCGAAAACAAACGTGTGTCATTTAGAAAAATAATTATAAATAAATAAAACATAGTTTTGAAGGAAAAAATTATATATTCAGAGTCGTCATTTCGTACTCTACAACCTTGTACATTTTCATAAAAAAATATTGTGTATGACATATCAAAACACGGGATCTAATCTGAGCATATTGATATATAGTTCTAAAAGACAAGCAATAGCCCTTGTTGATTTGTCCTAGCCAATAGGTTCGGTATTCTGAAGCTGCTTCCAAACCTAATGGAAAACCTTAATCCCGCCAATTATTTAAATTTTCAAATAACGCATATGCGATATAGATTATCCATATCGCATATGAGATATAACGCATATGCGATATGGATAATCTATATCGCATATGCGTTATATCACATATGCGTTATGGATTATTCATATCGCATATGCGATACATAGAATTACATTCAGAGTTAATTTATGTGGTATGGCTTCTAGATTTACATTCAGAGCTAATTTATGCTAAATTTAAACTAATTTGTTTTTGTCCTAATGCATCATTGTTCACCACCCTCATCCTCATCATCATCACCACCCTCATCCTCATCCTCATCCTCATCATCATCACCCTCATCCTCATCATCATCATCATCATCATGGCCATCATCATCACCATGGTCAGATCATCTTCATCGACAGCCTCATCCTCAACATCATCATCATTGTCATCATCATCATGGTCATCGTCATCATGGTCATCATCATGGTCATGATCATCGTCATCATCATGGTCATGATCATCGTCATCATCATGGTCATGATCATCGTCATCATCATGGTCATGATCATCGTCATCATCATGGTCATGATCATCGTCATCATCATGGTCATGATCATCGTCATCATCATGGTCATCATCTTCATCAACACCCTCATCCTCAACATCATCATCATTGTCATCATCATCATCATGGTCATCATGGTCATCATCATCACAATGGTCATCGTCATCATGGTCATCATCATCATCATGGTCATCATCATCATCATCATCATGGTCATCGTCATCATGGTCATCATCATGGTCATCATCATCCTCATCACCCTCATAATCCTCATCCTCATCACCCTCACAAGCATCATCGTTCATCACCCTCATCCTCATCATCATCTTCATGGTCATCATCATCATCAAGGTCATCATCATCTTCATCGGCACCCTCATCCTCAACATCATCATCATTGTCATCATCATCATCATGGTCATCATCGTCATCATCATCATCATCATGGTCATCGGACCATCATGGTCATCATCATCATCATGGTCATCATGGTCATCATCATCATGGTCATCATCATGGTCATCATCATCCTCATCACCCTCAGAATCATTATCGTTCATCACCCTCAGAATCATCATCGTTCATCACCCTCATCCTCATCATCATCATCATGGTCATCATCATCATCATCATCATCATGGTCATCATCATCTTCATCGACACCCTCATCCTCAACATCATCATCATCGTCATCATTATCATCATGGTTATCATGGTCATCATCATCATCATGGTCATCGTCACCATGGTCATCATCATCATCATGGTCATCATGGTCATCATCATCATCATGGTCATCGTCATCATGGTCATCATCATGGTCATCATCATCCTCATCCTCATCACCCTCACAATCATCATCGTTCATCACTCTCATCCTCATCATCATCATCATGGTCATCATCATCTTCATCGACACCCTCATCCTCAACATCATCATCATCGTCATCATTATCATCATGGTTATCATGGTCATCATCATCATCATGGTCATCGTCATCATGGTCATCATCATCCTCATCACCCTCAGAATCATTATCGTTCATCCCCCTCAGAATCATCATCGTTCATCACCCTCATCCTCATCATCATCATCATGGTCATCATCATCTTCATCAACACCCTCATCCTCAACATCATCATCATTGTCATCATCATCATCATCATGGTCATCATGGTTAT
>LPNX010747960.1:5786-23687 GCA_001517045.1 Pseudotsuga menziesii | reverse complement strand
TTCCCAAAACTAACCTTTGCTACTATTATTAAACAATTAATGTTTCTAGAAGGTAGCGAACCTATGTTTCCTTATTTATGTTTTGCAGGTTGCTTGTGATGCTTGTTAAAGAATCTGGACTGCGAAAATGGTCATTTGTAATATACATATGCAAAAACCCTAATTTATTTTCTTTTCATTGCTTATTTTTTATATGTTTTCAAAACCCTAATTATTTTTCTCAGTGTTTTTCTATAAATTATTGCTTATATTTTTACTAACAACTATTGAAATAACTATGGAAAAGTTTGTTAATGACATTCTTTGTTGATAGATAATTCAAACAAAGTTGTAGGAATATTCGATTGTTTAAAGAATGAAATATATTCCGCTCAATTAAAAAAAAATATGTTTAAACTCTGATGGGTAGATGTATGGTTATTGTTTTTAGAATGATGGAGTTCCAATTTGAATTATAAATCTCTAATAATTTGTTGCGGATGGGATGAACCTTAAAATTGACATGTAAGGTTGCAATATTTTGTTAATAGCCTGGAACGAAACTCAGATTAATCTAGATCTTCATTAAATGGTCGTTATAATACAACTTAGATTAATCCAGATCTCGATTAAATGGTCGATATACTAAAACAGAGATCCATGTCTAGATCTAAATGAAACTTTCTAATTACTATAAGTTAGATCCCTCGCTAGGTCTGCATTAAACTTCATGTGTTGATTTTTTTGATGAAGAAGTCTTATGTGTTACATGTTCTAAGTTGATGATTTATTCTTATAATAACTAACGAAATATCGAATGTGTGTGAATTTTAGGTCATAACAACAATTATTAAGATATAGTTCCATAATTTCTTGGTATATACATTAGGCATAGCATGGCATCTAAAAGAACCGGTTTCAAGAAGAAATCTATCCATTTTAGAATTCCAAAATTAAGGAGTGTTGCGTATATGTTATATTCTTTGCATGTGTTTGCGGGGGGTGTTTCTCCTATCAGTGATGTTCCCAACAATCCATCCAAAACCTGGATGGAAATAGTCAGGATTCTGTTTCCAATGTGAGCACAGCGAGTGCCAATGTTTTTGAGTTGTTTTTAGTTATTTTTGGGTTGTTTTCTAAAAATATGTAATTTCATCTCGGTTAAGGGTTTGGGGTTTATTTTCTAATATGATTTAATGGATTAGCGTATTGGAGGCTGCAAAATACCTACAACATATTGTGAGTAATTCATAATGATAATGGTAAAATAGGAGGGGTGGCTCCAAGGTTTGTTGGTTTTCCTGGTTAAGGGTTTCCAGGGTAGTTCTCTATGTTTTATGTGTGAATTTTATGGTGTAATATATATTTTGGTTAAAAGAATCTATATGATTTTCTTCTTTGCACAAGTTTCAAACATACATGTGGCATTATATCTTAACTATTGGAATTAGGGGGATGCTTTTGATGTCGAGGGTTCAACGCAATTGATATATCTTGGTTTTGTGATAAACCTTGGTTCAGTGGTATATTTATAGTGCTGATTTGTGCAATGAAAGATAACGTCGGGAAGTTTGAGAATTGAGATCAATAAATTTGACGACCAAAACTTTGAGCTATGGAATCCCAAAATGGAGGATCTTCTTATAGATTGAGAAAAATGGATTGTTGTAAATTCGGGTACAAAACCCATGAGAACATCACAAGAATATTGGGAGAAATTAGAAAGGAGGGAAATGAGTACAATTAAACTGTGCTTATCAAACTCTGTGTTGTTGAATATATATAGAGAACATAGTGTAGTAAAGTTGTCGACAATTTTAGGGCGTTTATATCAATTAAAATCCCTTGTAAACAAGTTGTTTCTGCAAAAGAAACTATATTATTTCATAATGGAGGATAATGGCACGGTGATAGAGCATCTGGATGTATACAAAACTTTAGTAAGTCAAATAACCTTCGTTGGTATTAAAATGGTCAAAGAAGATAAATGTATTACATTATTGTGTCCTTTTCCAAATTCATGGGACAACTTAATTGTAGCAATATGTAGTGCTAGTCAAAAAATCGATGAGATAGTATCATCCATACTATCACAAGAGATGAGGATGAAAACCATGGATACTCAAAGCATGGATTCCTTGTCTATGATAGGTTTCCACCAGGAGAGAAACGAAAAATAAGGGATCTAAGGGGAGATCTGAAAGGGTGGATCTATATACCTAGGAAAATGTATAAGGAAGTGTTGGAAATGTAGTAAATGTAAGCACTATAAAAAGGATTTCATATCTAAGAATGTTAATAAATAGAAGGGATCCAAGGATGCCCCTTCCATAGAGGTGAAGACCTCCTCAAAACAAGGATGGGATGTGTATATAGATTCCACAGGTAATGATTTAGAATGTGATATATGGATGATTGACTCAGGTGCATCATGCCACATGACCCCTCATAGGGAGTGGTTCTGTGAATATGAACAGTACACTGGAGGAGATGTGCACTTGGTAGATGATTCACCAGCCAATATCAATGAATGTGGTAGAATCAAGTTGAAACTCAAGGATGGAAGGATTACAAATATACAGGGAGTGCTACACATTCCAAATCTAGATAGAAAGTTGATATTTATCGGAAGAATGGATGTTTTGGGTGGAAAGAACATGTGTGGAGATGGTATTTGGTTTGAGGATCAATTGTATTGATGATGAGATTTCAGTATGGAAATCTATACAAAATATTGGGAAGCACCATCATCAATGAATGTAACATCTATAGTGTGTCTAAGTTTATGTCCCCATACCCCATAATGCAAAATAATTAAAATTTTTGCTTCAAGAACCATGGTTCTCCTTTCGAGAAACAGGGCATGGACGTTAACACACTCTTCAACAATCAATCTCAGGCTTATAAACCATTGTAATAGTCATTTCACCCTTTGACGAATTCATTTTGTGACTAGAATCTCTCTTCCGCACTAAACTCGTCATTTTTGTATTCCTCCTTCCCTCCTGTGGAACTCAAAAGTTGGATCCAACAACACGATGTATTCCTTCAACCATGGTTCCACCTCCCACACTTGTGCCTTCCTCCTTTTTGACCTCGGAACTCGAGAACCAGAAATCTAATGTGCATCGAGAATACTTAATGGCTCTTCCTCCTTCCTCCTTCCGCACTTCTTCTTTCCAAGATTTTGACCTCAGAACTCAAAAATAGAAACCCTAATGTGTGATGGAAATACTTAATGGATTTTTCGGCTTCCTCCTTCCGTACTTTCGCTTTTCACCCTTTCGACCTAAAAGCTCGAAACTCAGAAACTTAACAAACAAGGGAAATACTTGACATCTCTTTCGCATTCTTCCTTCTGCATTTCTACTTTCTGCCTTCGGAACACGGGATTTGGAAAACCAACTTTTGACATTAACCTTTTTCTGTACTTCTGACCTCGGACTTCAAAAATCAGAAAGTTCACTTTTTTCCTTAGAAATTTTCTGCACTTTCGACCTCGGAACTTGTAAATTGGAAAAGCAACTTTCGACTTCCGAATTCTGCACTTTTTTTGCACTTTTGACTTCCAACTTCTGCACTTTTTTTGCACTTTCAAATTCTACTTTCCAACCTCGGTCTTCAGAAATCGAAAAGTTAACTTTTTTCCTTAGAACTTTCGCTTCCCGACCCCAGAATCTAAAAATCGGAAAACACACTTTATGCCTTGTTCAACTTCCCTTTTTCCAGTTTCAGCCTTCCTCCTTCCTTAGGCATATTCCAAGGGGCGGAAACACTAAATCAAAGGTATTCTAACTCTCTAACGGGCTTCCATCCTCCATGAACTTAGGAAAAAAACATAAAAATACAAGGCATAACAATGAAAATGCAGGAACATTCATCATAGTAAAATCTAATGAAATATTGCAAGCATTCATCATATTCATTCATTCTGTCATTCATTCCTAAGAAACTACATTGCATAAACAAGAATGACAGAGAGTACTTATCTTGAGTGATGGATTTGTCTCGCAACTAGCTATGTAGCTGCAACGTTCCACCGAACCTTAGGTCAGTGTGTTCATTAATATCTCAACACACTACACCCCCAATTTGGGCATGATTTCCTCAAGGGATTAGGGAGCAATAGGATCACACTTAGCCAACACACATCAAAACACAATCAAAGCAACCTGCAATTGTGTTTCTCAGACTATTCAGCCAAGGATTACACACAAGGCTAAATACACAACAAGACATAGCCAAAACAACCTATAGTTGGGTTTCCCATACTGCTAAGGAAATGGAAATGTAGATATGCTAGCTAGTGAGATCAACCACAAAGTTATGGACACCTATACTAGATCTATCCATCTTTTCACTTCACAATACCTACACACCCAACACAAGGAAGTATTCCCTTCATTGCTACATAGTTCCCTCAGGCCATACCTTCCCTTCCATTGCTATTTCGGGTGTGCATCAAGGATTTTACAGACCCCCTTGATATGTCTATGAGGTTCCTCTATTCACTAGGTTTATCAGCCAATTCTGGGCCTCTTCCACTCCTAAGCCTTTCAGACCAAAACAGGGATGCGCATCACATCAATCTGTGAGGAAAACACATCCACACAGGCTCCACTCTGTAATAAAGAGAAAATAGGGTCTCATAGAACATTTTCACTTAGGCCAACACTGCAGAACAAAACCTTCCTGGCTCAGGATGTTTGAACCACCAACAACACACATGAACAAACTGATTCGAATTATCGAATGGTCTCCCACTAGAATGGTAGAATGGTCAGGAATAAGGAACATAATGGTGTCCTCGTACCCAAAGAACAACAACAAAACCTTCTCGCGACTGAGAGAAAGGACAGAATGTCATGCATCCACATGCTTCCTTACATCAGAATCAAGATCACATCTTCCTAGACTGCAGACTTACAGGCTTACTCATACAAGTAATCAACTTGACATGCTTTGTTCTGCCCAAGGAATTAACTGCCTCAACCAAATTCTAGAAGAAATTGATGATTGAGGACAGAGGAAAAAAGGTAGTTGAGAGTTCATCGGTTTCCCCATTGACATCTTTTCATACCCTATTGGCTCAGAGGGTTTGACTAACTCCCCACCCTATCCCTTATGGAATCATGTCCCCATCTCTTTCACATTGCAGTCGAATAACTAGTTGTGGTATTTTATTAATTGTATATTTACATGATATTCAAAATATGTTATTCCTTACTTAGCACTATAACCATAGGTATCAACCTCGATCACCTATAAAAAAAACACCAAATCAATGGCATTGCCTTGTCCTTGAGCTCCTTGCCATGGTTCAAATTCAATATGTACATCATGTACAATTCAATACCATGGGGTCAAAACTGGGGTGTTACATTCCCCTCCCCCTTACAACATCACCATGCATAGTGCTCATCACAGCTGAAAAAAAATGCTACATTGGAACTACCTCAGTGCTCTGCAACATTGAACAAAAATGGATGTGCCAATCGCATGGCATCCTCCAGCTCCCATGTAGCCTCTTCAAGATTGTAGTTCTCCCCTGCACCTTCACCTACCCAACAGCTCGATTCTAGAGCACTGCGACCTTCTTGTGGAGGATGCGCAATGGCTTAGTTTGGAAATCTCCCTTGGGTTCCACCTGGATCACATCCCAATAAATCACATGGTTAGGGTCATGTACACATTTATTAAGCAAAGAAACATGGAAAACATTATGAGCTCAACCTCCCGTTTTTCGGTTTCCACCTTTTGCCTTCCTTAGGCGAATTCCAAGGGGCACAAACACTAAATCAAAGGTATTATGACTATAACACGCTTCCATCCTCCATAAACTTAGCCAAAATGCATAAAAAATACAAGTAATAACAATGCAAATGTAGGAACATTCATCACAGTAAAATCTACTAAAACATTGCAAGCATTCATCATATTCATTCATTCCTAAGAAACTACATTGTATAAACAAGAATGACAGAGAATGCTTATCTTGAGTGATGGAGTTATCTCACAACTAGCTATGTCACTGCAACATTCCACCCAACCTTAGGCCAGTGTGTCCATTAATATCTCGACACATTTCCACCCCCGAGCTGGGCATGATTTCCGCAAGCAACTAGGGAACAACAGGCTCACACTTAGCCATCACACATCAAAAACATTGTAGAACCAACCTACGGTTGGGTTTCTCATAATATTCAACAAAGGATTATACACAAGTCTCAATACACAACAAAACATAGCTGATCCAACCTACAATTGGGTTTCTCAGACTATTCATCCAAGGATTACACACAATGCTAAATACACAACAAGACACAACCAAACCAACCTACAGTTGGGTTTCTCAGATTTCTAAAGAAATGGAAAGGTAGAATTGCTAGCTAGAGAGCTCAACCATGGAGCTATGGACACCTACACTAGATCTATCCAACTTGACACTTCACAATACCTACACATCCAACACAAGGAAGTATTCCCTTCACTATTGCATAGTTCCCTCAAGCTATACCTTCCCTTCCAATGTTCTTCCGAGTGTGCATCAAGTATTTTCCAGCCCCTCTTAATCCACCTATGAGGGTCCTCTCTTCACTAGGTTTATTAGCCAATTATGGGCCTCTTCCACTCCAAATCCTTTCAGACTAAAACATGGATGCATATCACAACAATATGCAAGGAAAAAATAGCCACACCAGATCCACTATGTAACATAGAGAAAATAGGGTCTCATACCACAATGCCACTCAGGACAACACTATAAAACCACACCTTCATGACTTAGGATGGTCAAACCACCAACAATGTGCATGAACAAACTGATTTGAATGATCGAATGGTCTCCCCCCAGAATGGTAGAATGGTTGGGAATAATGAATATAATTGATCCAAAAGGATATTGGTGGCCACCCACCTATTCCACTTGGACCCCCACCATTGTTTCTTTCATTTTTTCAGTTTCCTTAATTGTAGCACAATTTACTATTTTTGGCAATTTTCAGGTCCTAAACTTTTGGAGCCGTTTTGAGGCCCTAAACGACATTTTTTCGGCATCGAATGGTTGGAAAAAATAAGAGTTCGTTCTAGACTCAATATTTATTTTTTATAGATGTAGTCCTTGAACATATCCTTCTAACAATGTATCATGCGCATCAAACGGAGGTAGTATGCTAAAGTTACAGCCCCAGGAAATTGATGTACCAAGTTACCCAACGGGGCCCACATTCTTGTGTTTCACCTCCTAGGGTTAGGTTAGGATGTGGAGGGTTTCCATTGTTTCTTAATAATATATGGGCCTCCGAGCCTCATTGTAACACAGGGTTCAGAGGCATGTAGCTGCCACATCTCTTCTCAGAGATGAGCTACCAACACTCTAGCTAGTTTATTTCCATTCTATATGTAAACAAGTTTTAGTTCTTTGATTAATGAAATGAAGTGTTATTTCCACTGCATCTTTGTTCCTATGGTTATTTGTGTATTCTGTTGCGTTCCTACATAAATATGGATCATTGGTATCAGAGCAATATGCTCTTTCTCGATCCTTCTTTGCATGTCTCCAATGAGGGCGAGGTATAAAGAGTTAGGGCTTGATCTGGTTGAACCTTTGCAAGATAAGCCTTGCAAATCCCGACAGCCACCCATGGGGGACGAAAATAAAGACAAGGACGTAGAAGATCCTATCAAAATGTTTCTCGAGGAGGCCCTTGAAAAACAAAGGAATGCGATGATGGATAACTTCTCCCAGATTCTTCAACGACTTCCTGGGCAGCGCATCTGCATCTAGCAGCCACTCTGGAGGCACAACCCCTTTTAAGGTACAAGTAAACTTCAACATTCCCATATTTGATGGTTGAATAGATGCAAATGCCATATATAGATGGTTGAATCTATTAGAAGGATATTTCATGGTTCATGACTTTTTCGACCGGGAAAAGATTACTTTTTCACTACTCAAAGTCACCCCCCATGTCAAGGACTAGTGGGAGACGTATTGTGAAAGAAAAAACGAGGAGGAACCCTCTCTATTATCGGCCGCACCCACTTTGAATTCTTTCTGAGATGCCATAAATGGACAATATTATCTGGTGGGGAGCTATGAGGACAAGTACATACAATGGACTATGTTGCGGCAGTAAAGAGATCAATATGTGCATGAGCTAACGAATCTATTCCATACCCTCCGCACCAAGTTGGGTATCAAAGATTATAAAAAATATTTGGTGTTGAAGTAACATAGTTGTATGCACAGATACATTTAGGAGAAAATGGAGTTCCTCAACATCTCCTCACTTGGTACAGCATACTGGTATGCAACCAAAATTGAGCAAAAATTCAAACAGAAAAAGTGATACTTTGGATCTGTGAATTAGAAGCAAGCGAAAGGTTCCCCCAAACCACAAAACCAAGGACATAGCCAAGGCATGGCGACTCAAGAAAACTTGCTAAAGCTGTAAGCAAAGAGCAACATTGCAAAGCCGAAGAAGGAAGCAGGAAAGTGGTGCGAGTTCCATAAGAGCTCCACTCACAACACAAGTGAGTGTTGGGCCAAGCAATCATTGGTGGCTGAGAAAAAGGCTTCTGAATTAGATGCATACTCTAACAATGAATCAGAACCCGAGAAGGGGAATGATAGAGGGAAGAATATTATTGATGCAGAGCCTAGCGCCACCGTTTCCACCATGAAGATTCAAAAGGAATAACCAGAAGATTCAAAGGAGGAGAATCGTCTTTTCCAATCCCAGATGTGGGTAAAGGGTTCCCCACTATAGTTCATTGTCGACAGTGGGAGACAAAAAGAACCTGATTTCAGCAAAGGTCATGAAGCAGTTAGGCTTGCCGACCACAGCACACCCACATCCGTACACCATCTGGTGGCTTCACCAAGGATGGGATCTCTACATCAGCGAGCAGTGTCACCGTCCCTACAACATCAATCCCTTCACCAAAGAGGTATTATGTAATATTGCTCCTCTTTATGTTTGTGATGTATTATTAGGTCAAGCATACTTATGGAAGTGACATGCTATGTATGAGTCTTGGCCTCGCATTGTTATTATTACATTGGGAAATAAGTTGTACAGGATACCAGAGGTACCACCTCCTGCACTATCTCTTTGGTTACTGCAAAACAATACAGTAAGCTCATTTCCAAAACCAGGAAATTTGTTTTCTTGATGATCCTCCCTCAGGGAAAGAAGAATATCATGGCCACGACCTCTAGACAGATCCCCTCCACATGACAACAACAAATGGACAAGGTCATGGAGGAGTACCAGGACATATTCACCTCACCCACCAGGGTGCCTCAACACTGTCAAGTCAAGCACCCCATCAATTTGACCCCAGGTGTGTTGCTTCCCAATGGACCAATCTATTGACGCTATGTTTTGGAGAATGATGAAATAAAGAGGCAGATTCAGGAGCTACTATAGAAGGGTCACATCCAGCCAAGTTCATCACCCTGTGGGAGCTCGATTGTGTTGGTACAGAAGAAGGATGGAACTTGGAGACTCTGTATTGACTATCGGGCACTGAACAAGATCACTGTTTGGAATAGGTACACAATCCCATGGATTGATGACCTGCTGGACTAGCTTAAAGGGGAAAAATATTTTAGCAAGATCGACTTAAAGTCTAGGTATCACCAGGTACCGATCCAACTGATCAATAAGTGGAAGACTGCCTTCAAAGCCAAGGAGGGCCTTTTTGAATGGTTGGTCATGCCTTTCAGGTTGACGAATGCTCCTGCAACCTTCATGAGACTGATGGATGACATCTTATGGCCATTCACAAACTCATTTGTAGTAGTGTACTTGGATGACATCCTGATATTCAGCCAAACTTGGGAAGAGCACCTCCACCACATCTGACAAGTCCTCCAAACACTGTGACAACACAAGTTGTGTGCCAATTTGGACAAGTGCACTTTTGGCATGACCCAGTTTTAGTATCTAGGATACATTATTGATGAGTGTGGGGTACATGTGGATCCAACCAAGATCCAAGTCATTTGGGATTAGCCAGCACCAACTACTCTAACAGAGCTTCACAGCTTTCTGGGCCTTGCTAATTTCTATCGCAGGTTCGTGTTGGGATTCTCTCATATCACTTGGCCCTTGAGTCAAGTCACCAAGGGAGGAGCGAAAGAAAAATTCTTCTGGTCGAAAACTCAATAGAAGGAATTTGTAGAATTGAAACATCACCTCTATTATGCCCCAGTGCTCACATTACCATACTTGCAACAACCATTTGAGATCGAGACAGATGCCTCTGACTATGCTATTGGGGAAATCCTTACTCAACAAGGGAATCCAATGGCATATCACAATGAGCCACTATCTGACACAGACTGCAAATATCCTACTTATGACAAAGAGATGTATTCCATTGTATAGGATTGCTGAAAATGGAAGCATTACATTTTGTGGAAGGAAATGATCATCCACACAGAACACCGACCCCTACAGTTCATATAGACACAAGGGATGTTACAAAACAATTGCCATCAGAAGTGGTCCACATATCTACAACAGTTTCATTTAAACATCAAGTATAAGAAGGGAAGCACCAATAATGTTGCAGACTGCCTCAACCGACCACCGATCGTGGCGATAACCACCGTGCTCAACTCTTGTGGGAATGAGACTTCTGATTGGCTGCTTCTCTACAAGAGAGATCTAGAATTTAGCCACACATACATGACCCTCTTGGAGGGAAACCAAGTTCCAAATTTTCACCTCCAGGATGCACTACTGTGTCACATGGGACACCTTTGTGTTCCTTCAAGTGAGAGTGCTAAGATGATTTGGGAAGTGCACTATATTTGGGTCACTGGGCATTTTGCGGTCGAGAAATAGTGGCAGTAATACATAAGTATTTCTATTGGTTGAACCTTCGACATGATGTCAGGAAGTACATCCAATCCTGCACTGTTTGCACCATTTCCAAACCGTCCATCAAGAAGCAAGGCCTCTATACTTCGTTTCCTACCCCTAGTCGACCTTGAGAATCCATCTCCATGGATTACATGTCAGGCCTTCCTTCTACTAAGCATGATAACGAATATGTGTTTGTGATCGTTGACATATTCTCAAAGATGGCCATAATGGCAGCCTGCAAGAAGAATATCACAACAAAATCCACTGCTAAACTCTTCTTTGAACAAGTGTGGGTACACTTTGGGATCCCATAGTCTATAATCTCAGATCGGGACAGCAGGTTCCTTAGTACATTCTGGTCTATCCTATGGTCAATTCTAGACACCAAGCTCATAAAGTCCACAGCTTTCCATCCCCAGAATGATGGCCAGACAGAGGTTGTCAACAGGATGATTAGACACATTTTGCACATGTACAACTCAAAGCATCCACACACTTGGGATGAGAGCCTCCCCTATGTATAACAAAGCTATAACCGATCCCTCCATAGCTCAACCGACCACAACCCCTTTCAGGTGGGCTTGGGATTCCAGCCACTATGTCCCATTGACGTAGCCATGCCATTTGCAGCTACTCCGATTGATTCACCTCATGTCCATCTGAAGTTTCCAAGGCGAACAACTTCATTGAGTTCATTCAGCACATTCACCAACATGTTCATGGCATATTGGATAGATCCAATGCTAAGTACAATATATGACATATTGGTTGAATATATGACTAATTGCACTCTGCATTTTTATTTATGTTAATGTTGCATATACGGAAAACAAAACCGAGTAATATTTGCATATGGTGCTATAATATAAAATTGAATTTTTAGAATTAATACAGAGTGATGTGTTTGGATGTGTGCTTGTTCCATCATTAGCTATATATGTGTATTATGTTTCATTTATAAATTATTTCTTAATGAACACATGGATTTGTTTCCTTCAAAAGAAATCTGAAGTATTTTTTAAGTTTAAAGAATTTAAGGCTCTTGTATAGAATTAAACAGAAATTACAATAAAGGTGATGAGGACAGATAAAGGTGGAGAGTTATGTAGGAATGAATTTGAGGAATTATGTAAGAAGAATGATATATTGAGGAAGAAGAATACTCCATACACACATACACAGAATGGTGTTTCCGAGAGGAGGAATAGGACATTGAGGGAAAAGGAAAGGAGCACACTCAGTAGTTCCAAGATAGGACAATAATTACGGGCAGAGGCAGTGGATACAACATGCTACTTGGTAAATCGATCACCCACTTCATCATTGGTTGACAAAACTCTATAAGAGGTATGGACTGGTAAGAATCCCTCTATTTAAGCATTTGAAAGTATTTGGTTGTGATTCTTATGTACATGTTACAAAAAATAAAAAGAGCAAGTTGGATAACAAAGATGAAAAATACATCTTTATTGGTTATAAATATGGTATGAAAGGTTGTAAGCTTCAGAATCCTGTAACCAAAAAAGGCAATTTATAGTTGATATGTTGTGTTTAGAGAGTTCAAAGAAATCCCTAGATAGGAAGGGAATCCAATGGAAAAGGAACTAGAGACAGTAAAGTTTGAGTTAGAGAATGAAGAATATGACTCAATAGAAGAAGCTGAAGAAGATGATGAAGAAGAAGAACCTCATACCCTAATTTTGAGGAGATCGTCGTGAGAAAGAAGGAAACTAGAAAGGTATTCCCCTCTTAATTTTCATTCTAGTTTTTCTTTATCTATTACTGATGATGTTCCTAGAAATATGAAGGAAGTTGTTGATTCAGAGGTTATTGATCTTTGGAAGAAGGCCATGATTGAATAAATAGATGCCTTGGACAAAAAATCATGGGATCTAGTATAGTTACCAGCTGGAAGAAACATTGTTGGTAGCAAATGGTCGTTTAAAAAGAAGTTGAATGCGGAAGGTATAGTGGATAAGTACAAATATTTCTTGGTAGAAAAGGGATATTCTTAGGTAGAGGGAATTTATTTTGGTTATATATTTTCTCTAGTTGAAAAATTAACTTCTATTAGATTTCTTCTTTCTATTGCTATTTCTTTTGATCTTGAAGTAGAGAAGATGGATGTGAAGACAACATTCTTACATGGGGATATAGAAGAATAAGTCTACATGAAACAACTGGAATGGTTCACAGTAAAGGGAAATTAAGAGTTGGTATGTAAACTAAAGAAGCCCCTTTATGGTCTAAATAAATCTCTAAGGATGTGGTACCAAAATTTTGACACATACATACTTGGATTGGGGTTTGTGAGAAGAAATGTTTATCACTATGTATACTCCAAATGGGTTGGTTATCACTTCAATAGCATAGTATTATATGTTAATGGCATGTTGTTGATTGGAAACAACAAATAAAGGAAGGATCTTGGCACTGCAACCTTCATTCTAGGAATGGAGATAAGAACAGATCATGCAAATAGGAAGATATGTTGAGAGGGTAATACAGAGATTGAGACGATACTATAAATGTTTAACATGCACAAAAGTAATTCGGTTAAGGTTCCTATTCCTGTAGGTGTAAAGTTATATGTAGGCCAATACCCAAAGACACATGAAGAGGATGTAGATATTTCATGAGTTCATATGCCAGTGGAGTTGGAATTTGTATTTATGCAATGAAATGTACTAGATGTGACATTACTCATGCATTGGGAGTTTTGAGAAAATATATTTCAAAACCAGGAAATTAGTTGTAGACAAATGTAAATAGGGTCTTGATATATTTGTGGGGAACCACATATTATGCAATCTTGTACCAAGGAAGACCTAGACTAGATAGAGTAATAGATGTACATGGATTTGTTGATTCCTAGTGGGTTGGATATATTTATTGCATAATATCTACAAGTGGGTATGTATTTAACCTATTTGGAAGAACTATCAGTTGGATGAGCAAGAGACATGATGTAGTTGCACTCTGAAATAGATAATTTGAATACATGGAAGCCACTCATGCTAGCAAAGAAGTAGTATGGATGCATAGACTGTGCTCAATTTTTGCGTTTGTAAAGAAAGTTGTAAGGTTATATTACGATAGCCAAAGTATAACTTTCCTAGAAAAGAACCCTACTTATCATGCTAAGACAAGCATGTTGATGTGCAATATCACTTTGTGAGAGAGGTGGTTGAAGCCAATAAGGTGTTGCTGGAAAACATTGACACCTTGAAGAATGTTGTAGATTCATTAACAAAGTCTGACAATACAAAGAAGTTATCCTGGTGTAGAGAATCTATGAGCATTGATGCCCTGAACCTTTGAAACTATGAGTATATGACTCATTGCTATACAAATGGGAGAATATTAGGTATATATTGTATTATTTATGTGTGTTTGTATGTGCATGTGTCTGGGGGGGTTGCACCTGTTAGTGACATGCCTGACGATCACTCCAAGACCTTCATAGAAATGGTCAGGAGACCATTTTTTATGCAATCTCCATTTTTGGGGGTTGTTTTCTAAAAATAAGTATTTAATCTCGGTTAAGGGATTGGGGTCTGTTTTCTAAGTCAAGGTAATGGATTAGGGTATTGTAGGATAAAAAATACCTATACTTTATTGTGAGTAATTCATAATGATAATGAGAAATTAGGAGGTGTGGCTCCAAGGTTTGTTGGTTTTCTCGGTTAAGGGTTTCCAGGGTAAATCTCTATGTTTTATGTGTGAATGCTATGGTTTAATATCTATTTTTATTAAAAGAATGTGTATGATTTGCTTCTCTGCACATATTTAAAACTTGCAAGGATCTTTTTTAATTCCATAAAGATATTTCTCAAGTAGAAAAGACAAGGTATTTCTACACAAGTCAAGCACCTTAAGGAACATGCAAAAAAATATATCACATAAACACACCAATGTATTATATCAGTAAAACACATAGAGATGGAAAGAGGTAATTTCCCCAACCAACAAAACCANCAAGCACCTTAAGGAACATGCAAAAAAATATATCACATAAACACACCAATGTATTATATCAGTAAAACACATAGAGATGGAAAGAGGTAATTTCCCCAACCAACACAACCACTTAAGCAATATATTAATGCGAAAGGAAAATTGTTTACTTATGGGTTTCTCACAAACAATCATTAGCAAATTATTGCATGTTCTCTTTAAACAACATCATGGACCTATGGGGTGGTAATGAATGGATCAATATAGCCATCAGTATTAATGAGAAAATTAACCATTGGATAACTTTATGTCTAGTTTACTATCATATTACATAAGTACAATGCATACTAAAGAAACACACTTTATCTAAATGCACATTAGATTAAGTTGATCTTAACTAAATTTTAAGTGTTCAAATATTGTAACACTCACATGACATGGGATTTTTAAATTTCTTGAAAAACCCTTAATATGATTCAATGCCCTTATCCTTATGAAATTCATTGAATATTGGGATGTGGAATCCTTATTGATATAAAAAGAGAAAACAAATATAATTTTATATGATGCATAATTCATGATAGGGCTACCTACGTATGGCATATTGGTTTTCATCCAACTGATTAGGCAATGGGATAGGGCTACATAGAACTTATTTGATAGCCATAATTGAAAATGTGAAATAGGGCATGCAATTGACAATTCANCATATTGGTTTTCATCCAACTGATTAGGCAATGGGATAGGGCTACATAGAACTTATTTGATAGCCATAATTGAAAATGTGAAATAGGGCATGCAATTGAAAATTCACATTGAATTTTTCATATGTTCCTTATTTTTTGAGACGATCCTTATGTTACATGACATGCACCATGATATTAGAT
This sequence comes from Pseudotsuga menziesii, assembly GCA_001517045.1. Taxonomy (NCBI): domain Eukaryota; kingdom Viridiplantae; phylum Streptophyta; class Pinopsida; order Pinales; family Pinaceae; genus Pseudotsuga; species Pseudotsuga menziesii. The sequence goes on along the minus strand of LPNX010747960.1, from coordinate 7,984 downwards.
AAATAGAATCAAGGGATGCTTACATGATATGGTCGAGGTACTTGATGACCATATGTAGGGAAGGTGTCATGAGAAATGACTTTTAAGCTAGTTTTTTTAAGTAGTGGAAACAACTCCCAATGGTGATAGAGGACTATCCATAAGTGGATATGGATTACATGGGAGATCCACAAATAATTTTCCCTCCCATCCAGGCATGGGGACCAAAGGGTAAGTGAAAAATGCATGATGGTTTTGATTGTATTTACATATTATCGTCGATGGGGGTTAGTTTTTCTTTAAGAAATAAGTTACTTATGATCATCCTTTGTGTTTGTGTGTTCAAATGTGGGACTAGCGAGGATAGAAATACATTAGAATCAATGAGGTTAGGTCAAGAAGAATAATGTTTTCTCTATATAAAAGTGTCATAGACGAGATGTATAGGTGATCATAGAGGATACTCACAAATGAAAATATTGTGTGATCATAAACCAAGGGTGGATACACATTGCCGAGGAATTGATCGAGCTATTCTTTTGAGTGCATGCTAATTGGAATAACAATATGAGGGTATTTGTATGCATGTATATATTTTTGTGTGTGTACGAATTTTTTTTATGGACAACTATTTGTTGATACTTACTTTTGATAAATAAAATGTTGTGATTCATTTGTGTGTGCGCAAGTGTAAAAATGTTTTTTATTGATTATTTGTTGATTATTGCTTATGATAAATGCAATGATGTGATGCATATGATTATGTACATGTGATTATAGTATGATTCTTATATATATTCATGGATTTTTTATGATTATGTTGAATGGATTTTTTATGATTAACTTGGAATTTAATTTGTAGTATTATCTACAAATCCATTGAGACTCGTAGCAATATGAATGAATGAAATGTTTTAAAACTATCTAACCAATTATCTAAAGTACAGACATTTTCTAAACAAAGAAATATCATGTAGATGATAATAATTATTTAATTGTGATAAGTAACTGAGAATCCAAATGAACAAAAAGGGGGAAAATGTTAAATTGGAAGGAATTGACGAGGAAGCTAATCATAACTTCATATTTCACTTGGTTATCATTAACAATGTCATCGCATACATTGCTCACATGGAAGCATTTGTGAAGAGGATTAAATGAGCCAAGTTTATGAATCGATATTATGAGTATATTGACTTCCACCATTAATGTAACAAATGTAACATAAGCAGTGAAAATCCGACTAAGAAGGACAAGAAAGCAAACCAAAACAAAAATATACAATGAAAGGATGCAAAGAATAACTACCGATACATGTTGTGAGATGCAACAATCCCAAGGATAGAATTTATTCAAATATAACTAATTGTGAAGGTTCTTTAGGAGTTCACCATATGAACCAATTAGAAAAAATAACCCAATCACCAAACATCATTTGATGCAGTAAGGACCCTACCATTGGGACTAAAAAATTAGCCTACCAAGTTTATCATGGTCCTAATCATAAACAAGGACTAGATCACCTCACAAAAGGAGAAAGGGTGATCATGATGAGGGTGAGTGCACAAAGTTGAGGGTCTCTTTTGGCACTTTAGATGCAATAGAAAACTGAAAAAACAGACATCCATCAACTTGCATGGATATTTTGAGACACTTACACAATGAATCATGAGATGAGTAAAAAACAAGAAATGTAGGAAATTGAATGACCTTTCCAAATATATAATTTCTTTCTATTTAAAATGTTGTTAACTATCTAAATTTAGTTATTTTTTAATGGGCACTTTTTATTTTTGGGACAAATTATAAGGTATATGTTTTTGTGGATGTAGCGTCTGAGTGACTAATGATGGAATAAACTTACAAAAACTGGTATACATATAAAGAACATATAGTACTAGTGTATGTCAATTATGGGTGTAGTGTTTGAATGTCTTAATGCAATTATTTGGAAATGGGTTTTTTATAGCATGCAAAGGTCGGTGTTATATATTGCACCATACAATTTGTTTTTAAATGGTTGAGAAATGAAAGAGATATGGACGAAAAAACAACAGTGTGTTTTTTGAGTTGAGGAGTGATGATAGAAGATAAATAGGAAAAAAATAGAAAAATTATGTATTCTTGTTAAAATTTACATATTTGGAATCTACAAAAAAAAACATACATGTTTCTAAAATCTCATAAAAAATGGAGGTGTGCAGCATAATTAGACGAAT
>LPNX010747952.1:4290-143135 GCA_001517045.1 Pseudotsuga menziesii | reverse complement strand
AAATTAAATGAAATAAATAAAATGTTTACAAAAAAATTCAATGTCATAGAAGTCCTTGTAATAGAATTTTTCTAGATTTCTTGAAATATGTGTTAACTAGGTGTAGCGAAGGAATGTGGCATAGGAAAGAAACGTTGACTCTATGTGGAGGAGGGAGATGGATTAGAGTCTATGGAGTTGAATGACTCATAGATGTGGAGGATAAAGGATTTAATCATTCTCCATGGTAGTTCCTATGCCCAGGTAATGGAACTAGCTATGCAACCACCTTCTCCCATTACAACTGGCATCTGGTATTCAAGCAATATACAACCTGTCAACATCCACATAGGATAGGGGCACTCACACTTCCATCGAAGAGTAGGAAATACTCCTATAATACAATGGAAATACCATGTTAGTTAAAAAAAGATATTTTTGGTATTCAACAAGAGTGGGATGTAAATATTTTTTGGTATTCTAACAAGCAACAATAAGCTATACCTTATATCAAAAGGCCTAACCCTCCAACTTGGGTATTCATCAATTTTTCTTTCTTCTCAGATTTCATAGGAAATGTTTGTTCAGTCGTGAATTCTACACATTGCAGAAAGTGATTATCTTGGGTTCCATTGAGTGGATTTTCATTTTTTTGCAAGAGATTGTATTCATATACTTGCCTAGCAGCACAAAGTAACTAGTTTCAAGAAAAATCCACATCATTGGAAGAGTGGGATGTTACTTATCATCCTTGATACTAATGCATATCACCCAAGCCATAGTAGAACATGGGCATCTAAAATGTACGATGGATCCATTGATCCCTTACTCTATCAATTTAAAAGTGAATCAAACAAGGAGAAAGAAGAGGAATTCAGAGCAAAATATAATCAACGCCCATTAATGTCTATTATTAGCTAGAATAACCAAGGAATGTAATATAATATCAATAAAATTGGAGCATGTTCAGTCATTTTAGAACACTTGCACTGAATGCATCTTTGATACACCATCATTGCACGTATATATTGTTAAGACAAAAAACTTGTGATGAGATGAATAAAATATTTATATCCTTTAAAATCTATACGATATAATACATTTTATAGTGTTACTATAGAGAAGTGGCCCCATCCAAGCTTTCTCTAAACAACATAAGACCTTGTTCAGATCTGGGATCACCATGCTTTACAACCACTTTAGTATCATCTTCTAGTTGTCCCTGATAAACATTGTAGAAGCCACCAACAAAATTTTTTTGAAAAAAAACATATCTAGCCATGCACTCTGCTCCCTTCAACCATGAATTTATTTCCTTATGCAAATTAGTTCCTCACACAACTCCAAACTTCTAGAACTCCTTAGGCTAAAACCTCTCCTCCTTCTTTGGTTTCTATTGTACAAAACTTGAATTCCAATAGGATTCCATACGAGTCTACAACACATGCTTATTCATGTCTATAGTGGGAGTGACTAATTTATTTTATTTGGTCTCCCTTTCTTCATTAGACGTGGCTTCCAATTTTCACACATGACTCTTTTCTCCCTAGCCATTGTCTTCTTCTTCTCATGGGATTTTTTTCAATATCCAACTACTCCCACTCCATATCCTTCTAATTATAGACTTGATGGATTCTTCTTCCTATCTCGCTTAACTAGCCTCCATATAGCAAGGAAAGGAGTCAAGAAAAATCGAGGAAGAAAAGGACCCTCCCAATAGAGAAACACATGAGACCATCTACTCTCCATCAAACTTCTCCAAGGTGTAATTTTATTATTTTTCTGCATCCATTGGGGCATAATAATGTAAATCAACCAATTCTGTATGGTTCATCTTTTTAACAGTATTTGGTGATTTGATTCATTAGTTTGGTTTATATTTTCAATAATTCATGGTTACTTGGTTTATTTAACATCATTTAACGATTGTCCAAGTCACAACTCTTAGATTAGGATTTCTACTAGCCGTTGTTACAGAAAACCCCATAACACCAAGGAAGGAGTTTCCTTCTATGTAATGTAGCCCCTCATGGAATCCCCTTTATCTAATGCAAGCAAGGGAATATATTTTGTTGGGAACTATGGATTTAGAAATATTAGCATTGGATTATCACTTCTCTATATATCATATCTAATCTTGGATGTGGTTTTCACATATGTATGGTAGTAGTTCTAAAAGGATAATTACACATGAACAACACACTATGGTTAGGATGAGAAAGTGAATAAACAATTAATGAACTATGGATGAATTCCTTTGTGCCACAAAATTCAAGGAAATGTGTTTCATGCTTACATTAGCATCATCTTCCTTCTCAATAAGCCCATTATCATTCCTTGGGAAGCTAATTCCAAAAAATGTTCAAAATTAATTGACATATCTAAGGGTTGAATAACTCATAATTAAATATGGGAAACACTAAAATATTCTTATTTTTATCTTAGCCTATTTAGGTTCCTTTATCCTCTTCTCTTGGATTCATAACTCCTTTATATTCCATTTTATCACTTTGGTGTGTTTATTATATAACCAAAATGTGTACAAAACCAATGTATAGTATGGGAATGGTTCACTGTTTGGTGATCAGTTAGTGTATGAACTCTAAAATCACATATGTATAAGCTTCTAGAAAAGTTTCATTGGAAATAAACATCCATAATCTAGTGTCAAAATTATAGTATTACATAGTTTGTGTAGATATTTTTGGTAATGGGGCCATTGGCTAATAATTTTATCAATTTTATGATTATCTCAATTACTTTCATTCTTATGTAGGTTTCCTTTTTCTTTTTCAATATGTTCATAATCTTGAAGGGTAATTAACGTATCATGGTAAGACATGATGTTTGTCTTTTTCCTTTTTGCATCTCAACTAATTCTAGGATGGGTCGTGGATTACGGGATATATCCTTCCTCTTCTTGGGTCAGGAGAGAACAAGTTCATTTGGTTTTGGTTTTCTCAATATAATTAGAGCTTTATCAAAATCTTTGACATTAGTTTCTTGTTGTTTTTTCATGGGGAGGAATAAATTATTTCTTTGGTTTGTTTCCAATTTTGCGATGTTTGGCCATTGTTCAAACTCATGTTTGATCACCTTATCATTGAAAATGAATGGATAAGGGTTTGCCTCTATTTGGTTTCCTCTTTAAATTATTGGATTGATATAAATATTATCCATGGTGGTATCAAACTTTAGCCCTTATAATAGTGGTTGATCATGTGAATCTATAATCAAAGCTGGTATAGAGTTACCACATTCTCAGTTGTATCAATTGTTAAAGTGCTTTTCATTAAACTCAGTCACCAATAACATTCAAAAGAATACATTCTAATTCTCATGGTATGGTAATTTACATAATTCAAAATTTCATTTACCATCTTGGTAAAGTATATCTCTACCCAAATGTATGGGAGGTTGGGATCTCAAGTGTTTGGACTAGTTCAATCATGATCTGCGTGCTAAAAAAAATTCGATGAGTCTTTTTGGAGATGATTTCCTATACAAATATTACTTGTTATTTGATACTTTTACCTACAACAAATATTTCTGTAGAAGCTACTTAAAAGTAGTGTGCTGAGGCATGAGGTCATGGGATGGACAAGGCATGAGACTAAGAGTTGATCAAGCTTTCAAAGGTATCTTTAGAATAAGGTATACTTTTTTATATGGATATAGCCATAATGAATATTAATAGGACTATGAGTTTTCATGCCCAAACACATGATTTTTACAAAACTAATAGGGAGTGTAGGTAAAATCCTTTAGACATTCCTTTTGTTTAGGTATTGAACCGGAGTTGGAAGGGGAAAATATTGATTATGATGACAAGTTCTTATCCAATGGAAATATTGTTGTTTACCCTAATTGAAGGAGTTAGTTTGATCCGAAAGAAAACACAATAGTATGAATGTAGCTTTATATGAGGCAATGAATAGGTATATTTTAATGGATTGCCAATAGTAAGGTTTTTGTGTGAGGAATTCATGTGTGAAATCCATTGTTGAAGGAATGGGATATCATGGACTAGAATACATTATCTGTATCCTATGGCATCCTATCTCTTTCACTTTGATTCCGACATATGAATGAATCCATAATGCAATTCATGGCCTACTGAAACTTTGTGCCCAGTGCCCACAAAATCCCTGTGGAGGTTACAAAGAAGCAAATATCACCCAAGTTTAAGGAGAGGTATATCCACATAGGTCAAACAATTTTTTGTTTGGAAAAAGACACTTTACAATGCAAATATTACACAAAATTTTGAAGATACTCCAACCCTTCTACCATGTCCACGAAAATCTGTAGCCTCTAGTTCCAAGTTAGAACTCAAATCCTTGCATTATTTGGTGTGATTGTTGAAGAACAAAATCACTATAAAGCAATGTTAGTCATTTGACACATTTAATGCGTTCATATAGCCAACTCACCTTTCAGTTCATTTATGCGGTACTTACATTTCAACACATGAGAACGATGGATGTGCCTTAGTATTTCGTATTTTGTTCCAAGAATTTTTTTTGTTCATTTAGGATGATGCAATTCAATAATAGTCCATCTCTTGCCTCATGGTGAGAGTTCCAGGACGCATGATGTGAAGAGATTCATTCCGTTCCTACCCATTCCAAATCGCAACAGAACTGCCACGTTACAACAAACAATCACAAGCTTCTTACAGATTACAATGCTTGTCATGATGGGTTGAGAAACATAACTCTCATACAACTTCACCATTATAAAACTTCAAAACTCAGTTGATATTTTAACAACTCAAAACATTATAAAACAAAATTCATTCACTGAAGAGAGCTTTGACTCTCATGAGCAGTCCTAAACCTTTATATAGATGAGAGTATGAGTTGTCTCCATGGCAAAGTGATCAAAATTGAACGTGTCATAGCCAGTCAAAGGGCTCCTAGCACGTACTAGAAGTGCAATATTTGATAAATTTTAATTTTGAAATTTTATAAAAAGTGTTAAAATTAAATTGAAAAGTCATAAAATCTTTACATTATTTGATGTGATTGTTGAAGAACAAAATTAAAAAAAGAAAAACATACAGAGCTATATTTTATCTCTCTAAATCAAATCTTATTTTATTATGTATTTTTTTATAAAATAAAAAAAAATCTTTATATTTTGTCTTTATAAATCAAATCTTATTTTATTATGTATTTTTTTATAAAATAAAAAGATTTTTACATTATTTGGTATGATTGTTGAAAAACAAAATTAAACAAAGAAAAACATACATAGCTATATTTTATTTTTATAAATCAAATCTTATTTTATTATGTATTTTTTTTAATAAATAAAACAACTATTTATATCATTTGGTGTCATTGTTAAAAGGATAAATTTTTAAAATTAAAATTTTTTTACATTATTTGATGTGATTGTTGAAGAACAAAATTAAAAAAGGAAAAGCATACGGCCCTATATTTTATCTCTCTAAATCAAATCTTATTTTATTATGTATTTTTTTTAATAAGGCAAGTATTAAATAAGGGTATTGAGAGAGAGAAAATGGAGATACATATATATATTTTATCTCTATAAATCAAATCTTATTTTATTATGTATTGTTTTATAAAATAAAAAAAATCTTTACATTATTTGATGTGATTGTTGAAGAACAAAATTAAAAAAAAGAAAAGCATACAGAGCTATATTTTATTTTTATAAATCAAATCTTATTTTATTATGTATTTTTTTTTATAAATAAAAAAGCTATTTATATCATTTGGTGACATTGTTGAAAGGATAAATTTTTAAAATAAAAAAATCTTTACATTATTTGGTGTGATTGTTGAAGAACAAAATTAAAAAAAGAAAATCATATAGAGCTATATTTTATCTCTCGAAATCAAATCTTATTTTATTATGTATTTTTTTTTATAAATAAAAAAGCTATATATATCATTTGATGTCATTGTTAAAGGGAGAATTTTTAAAATAAAAAAAACTTTACATTATTTGTGTGATTGTTGAAGAACTAAATTTAAAAAAAAAAAGCAGAGCTATATTTTATCTTTATAAATCAAATCTTATTTTATTATGTATTTTTTTAATAAGACAAGTATTAAATAAGGATATTGAGAGAGAAAAAAAATGGACATATAGATATATATTTTGTCTTTATACATCAAATCTTATTTTATTATGTATTCTTTTATAAAATAAAAAAAATCTTTACATTATTTAGTGTGATTCTTAAAGAACGAAATTAAAAAAAGAAAAAGCATATAGAGCTATATTTTATCTCTATAAATCAAATCCTATTTTATTATGTATTTTTTTAAATAAAAAAAATCTTTACATTATTTGGTGTGATTGTTGAAAAACAAAATTAAAAAAAGAAAAGCATACACAGCTATATTTTATCTCTCTAAATCAAATCTTATTTTATTATGTATTTTTTTTAACAAGGCAAGTATTAAATAAGGATATTGAGAGAGAGAAAAAAGGGACATACACATATATATTTTGTCTTTTTATTATGTATTTTTTTATAAAATTAAAAAATCTTTACATTATTTGGTGTGGTTGTTGAAAAACAAAATTAAAAAAAGAAAAGCATATAGCACTATATTTTATCTCTCTAAATCAAATCTTATTTTATTATATATATTTTTTTAATAAAGCAAGTATTAAATAAGGGTATTGACAAAGAAAAAAAAAAGAGATACATATATATATTTTGTCTTTATAAATCAAATCTTATTTTATTATGTATTGTTTTATAAAATAAAAAGATCTTTACATTATTTGGTGTGATTGTTGAAGAACAAAATTAAAAAAGAAAAGCATAGAGCTATATTTTATCTCTATAAATCAATTCTGTTTTTATGATGTATTTTTTTTACAAATAAAAAAACTATTTATATCATTTGGTTTCATTGATAAAGGGAGAAATTTTTACATCATTTGGTGTCATGGTAGGATAAAATTTTAAACAAAACCTTTCAGGAAGGGTAATATTAAAACCCAAAAAGTAAAAAAAAATGGTCCAAATTCCAAAAACCAAATTCCTACACAGTGTGGAGTAAACCAGAAGGTCAAGATTTGATATGTGGAGTAAATCAGAAGGTCAGTTGAGGTATATAAGATCCGAGTTGTCTAAAAGGGGACTTTTTTCGGAGTTGTCTAAAGAGAAGACTTTTTGACTTCTATTTCTAGCTGGTTTTTACCAGTTTTTTGCCATGAATTTTCACTGAATTTTCAAAACTTTCAAAAACACTGCCAGATTTTATTGAGAGCGACTGCAGGAGGTTTTCTTCTCACTTGATTTCATTTTTTAGCTTAAAATCTCCCAACAAACAACAGAGATCACAAATTTTGTCAATTAAATTCATCAAATTCCGCCCAAAAAAACCCAACCTGATAATCAAAAAGTCAAAAAGCCCCCGGTAAGATCGGACTGAAGAGTACGACAAAGTCAAAATGAGATAGAACGGAGTGAAAAGTAGGAAAATCATGTAGGATGGAATCTCATGATGGATAAAGGAGATGAGAAGAATTGACACGTGTCCGTTTCACTTAGCTGTAAAGGAGTCTGTGCGTAGTACGTGGGCACTGGAAATAGAGCGCACTCAGAGGAGACGCGTCCTTCGGCGTAATAAATCCATAGCGATTTTAGAAGAGAGAGTCAGTGCTCACCGGAAGGGTTTGAACAGCAAACGTCTGAATTTTCCATTTAGTTTCCTGTGTTTGTGTCACTGTGGGAGGAGATACAAAGCATTAGTTTACTCTGTTGGGTCATTGAGATACAATCCATTAGTTTAGGGTTCTCAAGGATCTTGTTTCAAATTTGATAATAAAACGGTAAGATTAGAGTTTTATTAATATCCAAAATTTGTGTATGATTAAACAATATCTCATTTTGAATCAACTTTGTTCATCGAAAATTTGACCAAGAAATTCCCAGTGAATCGGAATCTACGATGGAGAAGTTGCGTTTATTGATATGCTCCGTTGTGGGATTCTTTGGGCTACTGGCGGCTGCGTTGGCTTTAGTTGCAGATGCCAAGCGTGTCCAGGTGAGTAAACCTTACAAACTACAATTTTTTGATTTGTTTTTATTTTAGATTTTCATGTTTGGTAATTATGGTTGGCTAGTTGTCTTCATCCAAGTTTTTGAAGACTCAAGATCATTCAAAAGAATTAGAAATTGGTCAACTATTATATCACAAATAATCCAAAATAATGATGTATCATTGGAAAACTATGTTTCAATTCATATCTTGCTGGGTAACTAGGCATATCTATTCTTCAATTGCTAATAATATGAGTAACATCATACAGATGCAAGTGATATTTTACTTTCATACAGATGCAGGTGATATTTTACTTTTGTCACTTTAGGAAGGAATCCCTTTCCTGATTTTGTGAATTTTGTGAAAGTAAAATGGAAATTTAACCAAGTTTGAAATGAAATTAATAGTGGACACTTTCCAAGTCTGAAATTATTAGTACCGGATACTGAAAGAGCGACTATTGATATGTTACTGCATAGATCAAATTACATAGTAAACTGAGATTATTGATTGTTGAGTGGAAAGAAAGCATAATTTTGTTATTGTTTTGTTATTGGAAAGAAAGCATGTACTAATACTAATACTAATTTGATTCAACAACAGCATTATGAGATTATTGAACAATCAAAAACTCGGATCTGCTTATATCCAGCCAGTTCGTCTGAGGCACTGGGAATAACTTCAGCGTTGGCTCTTTTAGTGGCTCAAATTGTGGCAAATGCTGCAGCTGGTTGCGTCTGTTGTTGTGGTGGTCTTTATTGGTCAAGATGCAGGAAGGCAATTGCCATTATTTGCCTCGTTGTTTCATGGTATTTAAGAATTCTTCACATTATTTTAATCAAAATGTTTTCAAATGATTACATTATGTATAAGAATTAGTTAGTATATTTTTTTAAATTAAGTTTTGGGTTACTTTGAGTGATTAAGTTGTGTTTGATACATTTAGATAATATGGTCAAACTTTTAAGTTAGCTATTTATGTTGAGGGTTTGTTAATTTTAATTATTCAATAAAATTGTTGAAAACAAATCCTTATTTAGATAGATTGAACTTGCTGATTATTCCTTGAAAAAAAAAAGAAAACAAACCCTAATTATTTGGATAAATTGAACTTGTAGAATTTTATATTAGTTGTAAAATTTTATGGTAGGGAAAGGAATTTGTTGTGAATTGATATAAGAGAGTTTTTGAGGAAAATTGTACTAAACAAATTCTAATTATGCTCATAGGTATTTAGATATTATATTATGCTTATAGGTATTTAGATATTATGTTAGATTTAGGATTTGCTTGAAATTTTGAGTTGATGAATAAGATTAACCCAAATGTAAATATCTTGTTATGCTTAAATGTATTTTGATTAAGATTTAAACAAGCTTCAGTTAAAGTTAAAGAATGATGAAAAGAACGAGTAACAATTTGTTTTTGCTTTTTAATATCATTTATTTATTTACTTTTATTATTAAATAGTATTTGTTTTGTGCTTATATTAATTCTGAACAATTTGGTATGAATAATAGATATAAAATTATATATTTTACTATTTGGTTAATAGATAATTATCTTCACAAAATTAAATAGTTGATTGTATTTAAAAACATTCACCAACCATTTTCTTTCCAACAATTTCTTTGTGGTTTTGTTACTTATTTTGTTAATTATTTGAATAAATTGAACATGTAAGCTTTTTATTTTTTTTAAAACACCATTATCTGTTCTATTATAAAGTCATTTGACCTTTTTTGTTGAGAAACAACAAAGTAGTTTCTTACATCTGATTTCCATGGCAGTCATGGGGTCATGGGTATATGTTCTTCTCATTAAAAAACAAAAACAAAGTGATTTAAAGTTCTGTTCTCTCATAAAGTGATTTAAGGTTATGTTCTCTCATAAAGTGATTTGACCTGACCTTTCATCGTCTCTGATTGATGAACGCTTCACAAAGGTGGTTGAAAAGGTCTCATAATGTCTCTGAAACACTGATGTTTTTTTCTTTTCTTTTACAGAATGTCTGTTTCTTCAAACCAAACACCACGGGTTAAGATATATCAGAAATTTATTAGATAAACTTTTATTCAAATATTGTTTATCTTTTTTTTTTCTAACAAAAAATTATTTAGTATTAGATATTTTTTAATTGTTTATTCATATTTTTTAACACAAAAACATTTAGCTCAAAAATTTATTAAAGTTATTATATCTATTTTATATTAGAGAATATGAATATGAGGATAAAAAACACTTCCTCTTATAATGCCTTGATCTCAGTTTCATAATCTTTGTTGTAATTCTGATCTTCCTAGCCTTTTAACTTGTCAAAATTATACTGAGCTTGGGAAGCTTCTTTCCAAACTCTTTGAGCATAGAAATACAATTTTAAAACAAACTAAATAATGCATTTCTTTGGGTCCCATAAACCAAAGTTTGGTTAGAGTGTAAGTTCACCATCATCATTATTTAAGTCAATATTTATTATCATTTAAATCAAGATTTATTAAGTAGAATGTTTTATCATTGAATTCTGTTTTGTATTAATTTATTTATATTTTAAGGAATTTGATTTTATTTTAGTATTTGATAAATTTAGGTTTAAGATAAATATATTTTAATTAAAAAAGTACAACTCTTTAACAACATTTTCTCCATTTTGCATTGTAAAATGTACAGAAAATATGTACTTTTTCAATCAACTTTATTAGTTATTGTTGCATGTGTTTCATTGTAACCAATATTATTTCACATGATAAGTAGATTTAGTTAAATAATTATTATTGTAATATTTTATCTATGTTATTTATAATACATATTTAGTAAAATCCAACTATATAACTAACAACATATTTATTTTTCACTGAGACTAAATTATAAGAGGAATTATAATTGAACTCTATTTTCATTTTTATTCAAATTAAGTAGGAATCCTAATTGAATTATAATTAGGAATTGTAATTGAGTTTCATTTTTTTTTAAATTTAAATAAAGTAAGATTTATATTTTAATATTAGAATTTAGTTTAAATTTATTTATTAAAATTTTATATTTGATTTTGATTTTAATTAAAATTAGATTGTTATTAATTTTATACTAATTATTTATAATTTTACAGGATTATTTTTGCACTCGCATGGGGTTTAATTATTGTTGGAGTTATTCTCAATGAAGAACACAATATAGAAGAGGATTCCTTTGGCAATTATTCTTGTACCATTACAAGGGTAAGGTTTTTTCTAGGAGGAGCACTCTTGGCCTTAATATGTGTTATTCTTGGCATGATTTACTATATTTTAACATCTGAAGGGAAAAATCTAGCTAAAGAGATAGGACTTCAAAATCAAAATATTGCAATGGCACAACCATATTTTAGGCCAACGCTGTAATTTGTTAATATGAAGTAAATATAAAAACTATATTTTTCTTATATTATTTTTATTTCTAAACAAATTTAAAAATATTGATATGGCACAACCATATTCTATGCCAATATTGCAATTTTTTATTTTGAAGTTAATATAATAATATATTTTTTCATATTATTTTTATTTCCAAACAAACTTATTTTCCAATGCATAGTTTGATTCATCCTTTTACATCGCATTGGGGAAAAACAATGCTATAGATGAATCAATTTGTACATATGTAAAGAAATGTCCATTTATATAAGTGTATTTATGTGAATAAATAGATAGATGAATACACTTGTATAAGAATAAGGAAATGTCCATTTATATGAATGAAGTTTTTTCTCCATAGAAAAAAAAATATTTTATTTCTAATATCGATAATCTAGAATACATACATAAGATGTTGTAACACTTAAAAATTCAGTCCTATTCATTTTGGATAACTTAAAAAACTATCATAATTAAACACTTTACTTACAATTTCATATATGCTTTCCAGCAAATAGAATAAATTCACCTCAACTCCAGGTATAAATAGATTTTCTCTTACTAAATAAAATAGTACAAGAATTAGGTATTACTTGCAAAAAGACTAAAAAAATCTTTCAAACTTGTTTTTGCAAAATTTGATTCACCTGTAATTTTAAATGATAAGTTGTCTATTCATCTAATTCACATGAAATCTAAAATTTTGATTCACATGTAAATTTAAATGATAAGTTGTCTCTTTATCTAAGGTCACCTTTTGGTAAACAAGGCACATATACTATAGAATGCATAACATGTTTTATAAATGTTATATAATTTGAAAAAAATGAATTATCAAACTTCATGTAACAACAATTAGTATTAAATATAGTTCTGAAATTACTCTTCTTCTATTAAATAATTTAGCTATGTAGAAGATATGCTATCAAATATTCTGTGTCAACATTGGATTGGTCACCTTTTAGGTTGTAAGCAAGGGGCATATAATAGGATGCATAAAATGTGTTTTTAAGGTTATAATATGCCAAAAATGAATTATCAAACTGCATATAAAGACATCTAATTCAGAGACTCTTCCAGATAGCCACATTGAGAGGTCAGATAACCAAAAACACCACCAAGATCAAAATACCAAGGAATACATCCCATCTTTATCCTGACTTCAAAAGATGTCTACAAGGGAATATAAGAAGAACCCAGTCATGGCTTATCCAGGGAGGCACTTATGGACTTGCTAAGAAACTTATACAAGAGGAGATCAACGTCTACCTCAGACATCCAAAGGATGTAAAAAATCTAAATTATATCATACTCTTGAAAAAATAAACATCAAAGATGTCAAAGAGAGTAGGTCAAGCTCAAATTAAAAGAGATTCATCGATCCGTTCCCCACTATTTCACCTTCACATATTTCAGTGAACTGTAAGAGGCCAGATGTCATAGAGAGTGCCTCATTTGATAATCCACCTGCCTTCTTGTTGCATTCTCTGTAGACATGAGCAAAATCAAGGGAAAGAAAGGATGATTCGAGATTCCTGATATTTTGACACCATCCATATTCCTGATTCTTGAGAAGAGTTATCATTGTCACCAAAGTAACTACTTCCCTCACTTTGGGCTTAATCCAACACATGGAAGGCTTAAGTAAGAGAAACTAAGTTGTAAAGATAAATGTAATTTCAGAGAGACTTAGGTTTATACATCAACTATGAATGATTTCTTGCTGTAAATTAAGTTGATGTTAAATAAATGTTTTCAGAAAGATGTTATTTGATGTTAAGTTGATTTCAGAAATGATGTTAAATGATTTCAGAACTTTTTTCAATGTTCTTTATTAGTGCATAGTTACTATTTGAATATTAATTAGTGTATATGTAAATTCCCTCAAACTGTAGATCTGAATTATTAATTCAATTACTGCTATAAAACCTACGAGAAATGTGTCTTTTCAAACAACTATGGTCCATTTTGCAGATTTTGTAAGATCTTAGCTCTGTCTAATACCAACATTTAGAATAGTCATGAAATTCTACACAAAGAAAAAATATTAGCTAAGATAGCTTGCTTCTTAGCATTATTATAATGTAAACTGACTGGATGTTACTCTAGGTTAACTCTAAGAATTTTGTAAGACATTTTCCCTTTCTTTACCAAATACCAGCATTTAGAATAGTCATGAAATTCTACATGAAGGAAAAAAATTCGTAAGGGTAGCTTTCTTCTTATCTATTAATGGAATGTAAATTGACTGAATGTTACACTAAATTAAATCTATGAATGTTGTAAGCGGTGATTTCAAATTAGAAATTATAAAAGAAGAAGGATAATAAAAAATAAGAAAGGATAATAAATAGAGAAGAGAAGCTAAATGACAATGAAGATTAGGCACTAGCTACACACACCAAGAATGGGAGATTCAGAAGGAAGTAATATTGAGTGCAAGGGCATGCTCTCATCACTCTTTCCCAAGTTCTCTCTGTTAGTAGAGTGCACCTCAGTCATCTTCAAAAAAAGGGAGGATCACTTATCATCAATGCATCAATGCATCAAGAAGAGAAAAAGTGAAAAGGAGAAAGTCTAAGCCCTCAATGCATCACGAAGAGAAAAAGCGAAAAAGCAAAAAGGAGAAAGTCTAAGCCCTTAATGCATCACGAAGAGAAAAAGCGTTCCAGTTAATGAAGTATCTATGATGGAAATTGAGGCTGATTTAGGGGGAGCATTCCATTGTTTTGGCATATTTTAAGGAAATATGGTTTCTTGGTACATGGATCAAATACTATCTTGCACATGTATCCATACTGAATCAACCATTTAAGGATTTAGTTGGATTAACCCCTTGATTTGAGGAATGTCCTAGCTTTAGGGAAAGCATCTAACAGTCAGCTCATGTTCCAAATATTGGGGAAGTTATTATTTGAAGAGTTTTGAGGAGGATTTTCCATTATAGAGAGACACCTTCCATGAATTTTATTAGCATGAATGGAGAATTCCCTAATCTCATTGAAGACACATGGAATTCAGAGGAGGGAGGGATGTCCATATTTTAGAGGTTCGTAATTGTCATGTACACCTAAATGTGTAGATCTAGTAAATATTAATCCCTAGTTTTGTTGCATTCCCTCATGATATTATAGTAAATAATGGTATTCATGCTTTTGTCTTTGAAGTTGTATTCAGAAAGGATGGTATGATGAAACATTGAAAGGAATCACAAAACATCTCAGCATAGAGAATTCCATTCCATAAAAATTTCCCGTCAATTTGGGAATTCCACATGAATTCCATTCCATGCAAATGGGAATTTCCAAATTGCAGCGACAACATAGATTTTCCAGAAGTTAGTTTGTGCTTGTTTGAATACTTTGGTTGTCAAAATATAAGAAAGCAACAGATGGAAGATTAAACGTTGGAAAGGATGCAACTAGCATTGAATTCTCCTTTGTGCCTACTGGCACGTATATTAATTAATGAATATCATCCATCTCAGTGTTAAATACCTCTTATGTCATGTATTTCTTTAATGTCGACGTGTTTGTGGCATACAGACTATGCATTTGACAAATGCAATGCAATCGAAATCTTACAGTATTTAGTTTCATATCCCATCGAAACACCCATTTAAGAGTTGATCAGATTGATTAAGTTTAATATCCAAGAGCATGCCTAATGTAGTTTATTCAACTAGGGTCTACAAAATCATTTAAGGAGGGAAATTATTTTCTTTAAACCTAAGACCATTGATGAGATTGATTAAGGGTGGGTGCTTTTTTACTCTGTGGACAGGGTTGGCGTAAACAGGGCAGCATTTATTAATCTCCCAGCAACCCATCTTCTCTTCTCCCAGCTTCCAGCAGTGAGTTCCTTCCTCCCAACCCGAACTTCTCTTCTACTTGCTTCCAGCTTATGACAAAAACACCAACACAATGTTATACTCCCTACTTGTTTATGGCTGGGACAATATACAGAGTGAACTACATTATTTTTAAGTCCTCTGTCATTCGTTTAAGCTCTTCAATTGACTTTTGTATTTCTAGATTACAAAAAACACAGGCACACAGCTAAAAGTTACCATAAGTTTAAAAATTTGTCCAAGGAACAATTTAATAGACAATGGGATTGAGAAGCTACTATTTTTCACTAGAAACTCTTCCAAAATAGTTTGCAATCTTCTTTTACATGAAAACGCAGGAATCCTAAAGCTACATATTTACGAACAAGGTTCAAGCAATGTCAAATATGATTATTTGGCCAGTTGTGAAATCAAGGTTATCTTTTTATTTGAAGTAAAGCCCACAATCCTTGAGATATGCTTATTTAGAAAGTGTGCAACATTGAAATTACTCATTTAAATTGATTTTTGCATAATTATTTTTTCTTAGTTCTCTTCTATTGAAATCCATGCTAGACAGGAGTGATCTCAACTTGTGCTTGATTGATGATTGAGATTTCAAATAGTTTACCAAATACACTTTGACGTCTCTTTTATGTACAAATGAAATATGTAGATGATGACTCCACTACATTTGGGCAATAGGAAGGAATTCAAGTGTGTTGGCTGCACATGCTGAACATTGTGGAAAGGAATTTTTTATGGTTGTCCCCTTTGAGGGCACATATTCAGTTGAGGTGCTCTTCTTTACTTCACTAGAACAAACTTGTCATACTTTATTTTTCCTTTTTATCATCTTATATCACAAATTTATTTAAATCAAGTTTTCTTAAAAAAAGGATATCATTTCTAGAGGCAAACTATAGTCTCCATGATTGACAACTCTCTCCCACAGCTTGTAAAGGTAGAAGAATGGCATGTTGGCTCACAAATATGTCAAGAGTGCAATTTATATGCTACATAGTTGTTTATAAGTTATTTCTTCTTTAGTCATTTTATGCATTTCTTTTTGTAAATATTTTTCTGAGAATATAGGATGTATTTTTCAAAAAAATAAGGTAGGGAATGTTAATTTGCATTTGCAGCCTGTACCATTACATTCAGAGGCAGAACATGGAACATGCCAAGGTGTTGATGACAAAGATAGTAAACGAAATCTAGGTGGTATTCCAAATGGAAGATCTCACACATACATTTCATTCCTCAATTGCTCACATTTACTCATAAAGTTTTGCAATTATAACACTTGATTCCTTGTAATCGACATGTGGAAATTTCTATCTTCTTCAATTTATGTGACGAGTATTTCTAAAAAAGTTATTCTTTCAGATATTTCATTTGAGCTAATCTTTCAGCTTATCCACAATTAGTGCCAAAGCTCATGAATTATGTATACATGACATGATTGTCTCATAAATTCTATCTTATCTCAACTTCTAAGGATTATATCTAATAGTTTCCTTGAATACGAAGGTATGGTTAGATATTGTTGGAATAATTCTGGACTAAGGTGAGTGACTTCTCAAAGTATGAGGTTTTCCTCATTAGATTGGATGGCCTTACAATACTCCTTCTCTCCATGGAAGAAATCTTTAAGCAATTCTTGCACTTTGGGTATTCCTGTAGAATTTCCCACGAAGACAATTTTGTGAATCTAGGTTTTATAATTTGTCATTATTAATGGATTTTTTAAACAAATAAAATGTTCATTGTTCATCTTCCCACTCTCCTAATTTTTTAATGTTGGTCCTGGTTTTCATAGAGATGAGGGCAGACAACACTCTCTTAGCCGTGTTGCATGAACTATGAAGTCCCTTTGGGATATGTTGAGTTTGTATTTTCCCCCATTATGTAATGGAGATGATTTCCTGTCAAACCCATATACAAGGTTCACTCAATATTTTTAAGACATCCAACCCTGTTAATTTCCCAATGGTTTTGGTGGTCCTTTTGAGAATCATTGTAATGAAGCAGGATGGCTAATAACAACATTAATAATTCGATAGCTTGTGAGGTATTATTAGGTGGCACTAAGATTTTAGATAAGCAAGGCAAAGGCTTTAATTCCTCCCAGTGCAGGGTGGAGGTTTGGAGGGTTTTGAACTATGCTAATTTTCCTTTGTATGAAGAGATCTAGAATTTGGGTCCTATAGAACCAGCCACATAATCGTTGGTTATGGGAGGTTTCTTGTCATGTAAAAAAATTGGTTACATTCCTATTTTCCAACGCAAGTCAATGAAATCATTTCTCCACTAGCAAATGGCAATAGTTAAAAACAAAGCTTATCATAATTCTGAGTCTGTTTTGTTTAAAAGGTAGTTAGATTTAAGTTTTGTTTTGATCACATTGTTGTTTCTAGCATTCCATATTCAATCCAAGCTGGTGTAGCCTGTCATAATGCATTCAGTATATCCTGGCATAATGGTAGGCAAGATCTATCAGTTACCCTCTATTAATATGTATATTTGGAACCAGCCAATCCAAAAGTAATTTAATTTTTTTTCTAGCAAAAGAAAATGTAATTTTGTTATCAACTATTTAGAACTGCAAACATATAGTCAAGCCTAACTAGTGTAAAGCTAGTGCTTAGAGAATGGCAATATACTGATGGTTCCAGAAGACTTCACAGTCATAACACATCAAATTCTCAACACTCTTTACTTGGATCTTCAACTTTTCATTCACCAATTGGCAAAAAGCTTAAAATAACTGTAGTGGAAGGAAACAACCTTGCTAGAAAAGACAGATCTCGAAAGAGTGATCCTTACATTAAGCTTCAGTATGGGAAGGTCGGGTTCCCCAATTTTTGAGTTAGATATTTTTCGTTTTCTAGAATTAGACTGATCTACATATTGGTGGATATCTACAATGTTTCCTATAGCTGTACTTTGCAGTTGGTTAGCATTAATTTTTTTTTATATATAATCACAGAACATTCGTAGAACAAGATCACTTTCACAAGGTATCACCCCCATATGGGATGAATAATTTGAGTTTAACGAGATTGAAGGTGATCAGTATTTGAAATTAAAATGCTACAATGTAGAATTTCTTGGGGATGAGAGTATGGGAAGAAAACTTGTGAATTTGGAAGGACTAGAAGAAGGAGAAACCAAGGATGTTTGGATCCCCCTTGAAAAAGTTACAACAGGTGAAGTAAGACTCAAAATTGAGAAGAAAAAGCAAGAGCAAGACACTGAGGTGAGTAGAATATGCAATAAAAACCTCATCAATATGTTATTCCATGTCTAGAAACACCACTATATTGCCATCAAATGTCTTAGAAAATGACTTTGTGACCTCTCTGTTAAAAACAAAGAAACTTGCTGATAAATTCCAACAACCACCCAGCTTGCTGATATGTACTCAGTTGAGTAATCGCTCAGCTATGTGGAACAGACCCCCAATAAACAAAAGAATTAAAAGGCATTTTTCATCAAAGGATTAAACACAGTATACCTTACCTCCAAGACTGCTATGCAGTGGCTCTCCAATGTGCCTCCTCTAACACTGCTATGCACTAGAGAAACCCACCACAAATCCACGACCAAAAAATGGTGAAAAAACACTATGCAACAGAGGACCAACAATGTTTTTCTCCCGATGGAAAAAAACGGTGAAAAACGCTATGCACCAGAGGACCAACACTGCTACGCACCAGAAAAAGTGCCCTCGTTATCTAGAAAACACGACGGTGAAAACCCAAGGACCAACACTGCTACACACTAGAAAAAATGCCCTCATTTTCCAGAAAACACGATGGAGAAAACCCAAGGAACAAAACTGCTACGATTTGAAAAAACTCCCTCATTATCCAGCTAGAAAACATGATGGAGAAAACCCAAGGACCAACACTTCTATGATTTCAAAAAATGCCCTCGTTATCCATAAAATTAGATGGAGAAAACCCAAGAAAAAAGGATGGAGAAAACCACAAGAAAACCCTATGCAGCATATGCAAGGTGCACGCAGGATTATGGTGGAGGCACGGGCATGATTGTGGAATAAAATATCCCCCAACATATTGCATATTCGTATAGTTAAAAAGAAAACCTTTTTAACCCTAATATACCACCAATATATTGGCTTGTATTTTTTTTATTTTTAACCCCCCACTATGAACGGATGTGATATCATATTGGTCCCTAGGTGACGCCTCTGTGGAGTAACCATAACTATGGTTCTAATGACCTAACTTACATTAACTCACCAGGGCTGACTTCTCTAGGAGATTCTAACGACCCTATTTCCCCACAATTGCGGGGACTTTAATCCTTAATCAGTAAGGACGGTTACCCTCTATGGCTTTACATTACTTGTTTACATTATTGATTCTCATGATAGGAAAATCGGGGTATGACGTGACTCAATTACATTACTGATACTTCCCTATAGGAATATCAGGGTACAATACATAAGATATACAAGTGAATACATTTCGAAGTTACAAATACATCAAAACTCCCTCGTAACTAGGAAGGTATTCTCTTGACACAATTCATCAACATAAGTCTTCTTCTTTGGATCAAGTCTGGATCTTCACTGGATCATCATCGAAACTAGATCATCATTGGATCATCATCGAAGCTAGATCATCACTAGATCATCATCGAAACTGGATCATCATCAAAGTTGGATAATCATTGGGTCGTCATCATCACTACTTTCACTATCTTGATCAAATGGTGCTATCTCTCAATTCTACTCATCATAGGAAGTTCTACAAAGCCAACCCTTTTTCATTCTGGTTGTAGGCCTAGCCTCCATGTAGGTATTCATCTTCTTTAGCACTTATATCTGACCATGGGAGGAACACATCTAGAAACCATGTCAGAAAGGCTCTCCCAACACTTACATCTGACCATGGGAGGAACACATACACCACCATGTCAGAAAGGCACGCCCAACACTTACATTTGACCATGGGAGGAACAAATCCAACAACCATGTCAGAAAGGCTCAACACTTATATCTTACCATGGGAGGAACACATCCAACGACCATGGAAGAAGCACTCAACATTTATATATTACCATGGGAGGAACACATCCAACAACCATGTAATAAAGGCTCTGCACTTACATCTGGCCATGGGAGGAACATATCCAACAACCATGTCAGAAAGGCTCAACACTTATATCTTACCATGGAAGGAACACATCCAACAACCATGTAAGAAAGGCTCTGCACTTACATCTGATCATGTGGGAACACATCCGCAGTCACATTAGAATGGATCTGCACTTACATCAAATCATGTGGGAATACATCCCGCAGTCACATCAGAATGGCTCTGCACTTACACCTGATCATGTGGGAACACATCCCGCAGTCACATTAGAATCGATCTGCACTTACATCTGACCATGGGAGGAACACATCCAACAACCATGTCAGAAAGGCTCACAGACTCATCACTTCCCTTTGGAGGGAACCTAGATTTGGAGAACACCAAGATTCTCCCTGAAGTACTCAAACTTCACTATAGCTAATGGCTTGGTCAACACATTAGCTATCTGCTCATCCCTAACAATGTACTGGAGCTTCACTGCTCCTCTCTACACCATATATTTGATATAGTGACATTTGATCTCGATATGCTTCAGCTTGTCATGGAACACTGGGTTCTCTGACAACTTCACACAACTCTGGTTGTCGCAATATATACAAGTAGCATCCAACTGAAGATCAAATAAATCAGATAGTAGCTTCCTAAGCAACACTGCCTCACAGCTAGCCGAACAAGCTGCAACATACTCAGCTTCGGTAGTACTCAGTGCCACACAGGATTTCTTCTTGCTAAAACAAGAGATCACACATGATCCCATAACACCCTAAAGAACTCTTTCTATCGATAGAACTACCCGCCCAATCTGAATCAACATAACCTTCCAGGTTAATCTTCTGATCTGCCTTATACTTGAGCCCATAATTAATTATACCCTTAAGGTACCTCAGAATATGCTTTGCAGCAATCAAGTGAGCATGTATAGGATCTGTTAGGAACTGGATCAATGTGTTCACAGCAAAGCAAATATCTGGTCTTGTATTCGTCAGGTACATCAAGGACCCAATCATCTGACGATACATCGTAGCATCAACTGAATCTGATGAAGCATCACTCAATAGCTTCAGGTTCGATGCCATAGGTGTGGTCATGGTCTTATAGTTCATCATCCTGAACCTCTTCAAGATCTCTATTGCATACTTCCCTTGTCCCAGGGATATTCTATCCACATTCTACCACACCTCCATGCCTAGAAAGTAGTGCATCATATCCAAGTCCTTCATCTCGAACTCGGCAGCAAGTCTCCTTCTTGCAACTTTAATGAGTTCTTGTTTTCTATCAGGAACAAGTCATCGACATATAACAAGAGCATCACTGGTATTCTACCTTCAACCTTGAAGAAAAGGTTGGAATCCTCTTTACTCTCAGTAAAGCCTAGAGTCATAAGTAAGCTGTCCATCTTGTTGTATCATGTCGAACCTTAGAATCTTCTGCAGTCACTCCCTCTAAAGCAGAGCATCATTCTCCCTCTGCCTTTCGTACTCTATGCATTGAAACATTATGTACTGGAGTGACAAGTAGCTTCCTCTGCTACTAATATTCTATGTATCCATATAGGGTCAATGGATACCAAGATCCTCTATCTTGAACCTTTTCAAAAGTTCTCCTCGCACCCATCTGTGAGCTTTTCATCCTCTATAGGCTTTCATATTCAACCTTGTAGCAAAGGTTAATATCTTCATCACTCTAGGTGATCTTCAAGCTCCTCATGTATGTGTTATCCTATGGGTGTCTTCTAAGCTCGTACAAGGACTTCTTTCATTTGCACACATGATTCTACCTATCATGTGTCTTAACTTATAGTGGATGAAAATGTCTCTTCGTAGTCTATGCCTTCTTTCTGTGAGAAGGCTTGTGCTACGAATATTTCCTTGTATCCCATAGACTTCTCTTCATGTCTCGATACCGCATCTCAGACATCATTCTTCTTGAACTGGTACTCTTTTTTCCTTTCTTCTTGGCTATTTCTTCATAGCTAGAAGGCTCTGCATCAATGATGTCACTCAACAGTGTCACTTAACTAGAGTGTCTCTAAGGCCTCTTTCTTTTTTTGAAAGTATCGTCATATTATCCTTCATCTTGGATTCTTTCTTGAATTGTCGTCACTTGTTCTTCAGAACAAGTCTCATCCTTCTTTTCTTGTAGATGATTGTACGCGATCTTTCCTACAAGTCAAATGTAGCAGTTGTATGGTTAGAAACATTTCATAAGGCATATTCATAATGGAAAATTATTATGCATAAAGATATTATCATGCAACTATTTTAGCCAATACAACATTCATCCATATCTCATGGAAACTTTCTAGATGCCTTCCATCTCTACTAGGACAACATTGATATTGTGCACTAATCTAATATGTCAGCAAAGAGGTTTCATTCTAGATAAGTAGCAATGGAGAGTTGTATAGCACCATGGGCTACTTACCCATCACATGCATAATAGTAGTATACTGTCATTAATACAAACATTCTATCATGCATAACACATCAACTGAATATAAACAAATGCATAACAAAATAATATCATGAAATTACAATTGAATACTTATCTTTATTTGTTTCATGGATAGACTCCTTCTTTCAGCTTCATCATCTTCTTCATTCATAATAGCATCATTTCTTATCAAAATGCTTAAGATGGATAACAGGTTCTTCAAGATTTGAGTTCTTCATATTCCTCATTGTTTGAGGTATCTTCTTTGAATCGTGAAACCTTCATCTTCAGTTGCTCCCATCTTCTTTTCTCTTATTATGAGTCTAGCTTCTTCTTGTGTGTGCTCTTCCCAGAGTCTGCTAAAAGTAATCACTTCCTTCTGGCACACTTCCTTGAATGAATTAATCTCATGATCGTGTGAGGCCATTCAAGGTGGTTATCACAATTTATGTATTCTCTAATTCTTCATCCACCGCTTCAAGTTGTTCTTTGATTTGAGGGACCCTTGTAAGGTTTGCCTGTATGGTCTCTACATTCTGGATCTTTACATTCTTCAACTGGTTTCACAAAGTCATCTTCTGATTTATGCTCTTCCCTTCAAATAGCTTGGTCAAGGAATCAAACATCTCTTTAGGTTTCTTTAGGGAAGACACTTGTGTTATAAGGTGATCCTTGATTGAATCAGCAATGATCTTCTTGTCCTTGACCAAGTTCTTCTTGTGTAAGTCTTTTAGCCTCATCTCCCTCTGGAACTGGAACCTCTCCACTTATGTAGGTGTCCAATTCATTTTCTTCAAGAACCAGTGAGATCCAAAACTTCCATGCTTGGAATTTGTCAGTTTCACCAAGCTTATCATCAAGTTGGTGTGACTAGTCATTTAGAAATGAGAACCTCAAATGTAAATAGCAAAATATTAGATCTTACCAATTTGAGGTGTCTGTCCTGGTTTCGAAGCTAGCTGATCTAGGGTTTGTCAGAGAAACCCTAATTTTCAAAACTTGGAATCTTTCAGATTTGATTGGATAGAAATATAGAAATATTCAAGGTGAGATTTCCAATGTACTCCTTTTTTGAAAACAGTGGAGGGAAGCTCCGGAAATAGGAAGCCCTAGTTTACCAATTTCTTCTGCAGAAATGTCTGATACTGTTTCTGCGATATCTATGAAATTACTACTCCTCCTTGTCTGTAATTTTGTACTGAGATAATTTCATATTTCATATTTACAACACCATATTTTTTACCAGAATTGGTTTCACCAATCGGGACTTATGAGTGTTTTCCCAATATGACTTGTTTCAGGATTGTTCAACATGGTGAAGTTGTACGGACTGCCATATATCATTGTTTCACCTTCGGAGTATGAAACTTTTACCTAAAATATTATAGTCCCTACCCTATCTATAAAATCTTGAAAATTTGCATTTGGACCTTTGCAGCCCTAGATAGAGCAATTCTCCCTAGGTGTCATGTTTAGGGATGACTCCTAGAAGAGGCTGGAACCCTGATTTGGATGAAACACATCTCCCAGAATATAGAGAATCTGAGGCTAAAATTTTTACAGGGGGTACATCAGGATTTTATGTTTGATTTGTGAAAATTTAGGCCCCTGATACTTTTGCAATCCTGAGATATAGCGAATTTACCAAAACTACTTGTTTTAGTATTTTAGGGTTTTTTAGGCTCAGGGTCAAACTAGGGTTTGACTTTCTGAGAGTTTTACTCAACCAAAAATATCGACCTTGGTCTCTAAACTTCAATTTTGATTAGGAGAGAAATCCTATGCTGGGATCACTCAAAAATTCCTCTTCTGTGAAAAGCCCTAATTTCCCACAACAAAAATTGAAAATGCCCGAAATCAATTTCAGCTTCGACAGAAAGATGCACCCTTCAATGGAGAGTTAGCCTAGAATCCTTTTTTTGATGGATTGTGGAGAGAGACCCAAAAAGTAAGAATCCTTAGCTTCTGCAGCTGCACTGTGTCTTCTTCTCAAGTTAGCTCTGATACCATGTTATATTTTTATCATTTAAGCAATATGATCTTAGGATCTTATCTGAGAGAATAACATGCACAGTAATAATCACAAGAGACAAGAGACACAAGGAATTTTCCTCAGGGAAACCATAAAGGAGAAAACCCCACAACTTCCTCATAGATAGAATGAGCACCAATGGCAGTAGTAAAACCAAAAGATAGAAAAGATGATCTCCAATAGTTGTTCTCTCTCTCACTTGAGAGAGCTTCTCCTCTCTCACTCATGCGCCCCAATTGAGTGAGTGTGTGTAATAAATAGAGAGGATCACTCTCTATTTATATTCTTTCGTTCACTTAATATTTGACTCTGTTATGTAGGCTTGAGTAACCAAAAATAGGGTACTAATGACCTGACTTACATTAACTCACCAGGGCCAACTTCTCTAGGAGAGTCTAACAACCCTAGTGCCCCACAACTACGGGAACTTTAACCCTTGATCAATAAGGAGGGTTACCCTCTATGAATTTACATGACTTGTTTACATTCCTGATTCTCTCGATAGGAACATCGGGGTATGACATGACTCAATTACATTACTGATACTTCCTGATAGGAACATCGGGGTACAATACCTAATATATACAAGTGAATACATTTCGAAGTTACAAAAACCTCAACCATGATGATCTACTTGCTTGAATGTACAAGAAATTTCATGATTCTTTGATGAGGTACCTTCTTGATGTACATTTGTATGATGTTGTTATGTGATTTAATGATCTATATTTTGTACTCATGATGTTTGTAAGGGTGCAATACAAGAAATGGGATCTTGGCATTGCTTGGTTTCATCTCACTTGGAGTAGAAGTTTGATTGTTGGTTTGAGAAATAAAACCAACCTTCATTTGTTTGAGTTCATCTTGGCAGAGTAGTGTTCTAGTTTCCTATGTGCGAGACCTTTTGAGAGATTAAATCAATTTTCACATGCTTCGTTTTCATAGCATTTCATCATGGAAATTTCAAACCATGCATGTATCAGGATCATATGGGACCCTGGGATCATTTTTTGTCTCATTGGTTTCAATTGTGGGGGAAACAAGCAACATTGGAGATTTATTCACCACTTGAGAAGATGATTGTAATTAGAGTAGTGCAACAACAAGCATGGTGGTTCCTCTCTATAATTTTATTGGAATATTAAGAAACTAAAAGTTTGGTAACTCAACACCAACTTCAAAGAATTATACAGAAGCAAAAAGGGGTGAAAGTTCAGAAAAGGTTATCAAAATATGGAGGTAAAGATTATTTGCATAAATTTGGTTTTTATGGATTTGATTAATCCTTTTGGTGTTATTGGTGATGTTACAAGATATATCAGTATGCATAATCCACATATTTTTACTTTTGGGAACACAAAATTGCAGTACATGAGTGCCACTACTCAAGTTGCAACTAAAGAAAATCAATGAGCAGAACCATTAGAGAGCACTTGGCGCAAGGGAAGGAGTACCAAATGAGGATGCCACTTGGGAATATAATTTTTCTTTTAGCATACAAAGTTGGAATTTATTGAGGACAAACAATCTTGAGTGGGGAGGATTTGTCATGTCTGCAATTAAATAATTTCCAAATAAGACTATTTGCAAATAATGTTTCACCAAGCTACTAGTTCCATAGGTTGAGATGGAGACATAA
The DNA here is from genome assembly GCA_001517045.1 of Pseudotsuga menziesii. Lineage (NCBI taxonomy): Eukaryota > Viridiplantae > Streptophyta > Pinopsida > Pinales > Pinaceae > Pseudotsuga > Pseudotsuga menziesii. The sequence goes on along the minus strand of LPNX010747952.1, from coordinate 116,663 downwards.
TTTTTTTAATAAGGGGCTATGGGATCCAAAGGACATTAGTTTACCATATTCACATTTAAATGGGTCACATAAATGATAAATGCTAAGAAAATAATGTGGCATGGGTTCATGGAAGATTCTATGACAAGTATGATAAATTCATACCTGATTGCTGACATATGACAAATTTTACATGTCACGTCTAAAAATAACCACCAAGAGGTCAAATTTGGGAGTTAGATGCAGCCATTCAAATTGGGGAAAGAATTGGAGCATGAAGAGGAAGACAAGTGTCATGAGAGTTACTAAACCACTAAGATGAGTTGGAGGAAGCTCATGAAGGGAAGTTAAAACTTAGGAGACCTCATGAATTTAATAAAAGGATTTAATGAGGAATGAGAATATATTTTGATCATTTTTTAGTTGGAATTTGGAATTTTTGGAGAGCTTTTGATTTTCCATTGCACGGTGAATGCACACTTACCCTGCTAGTGAACCAATTTCGAGGGAGTTGGATTCCTTTCCAAGTTGGTTGATGGAGAGGCCATTTAGACATATCATGGGATATTAATGAAGGATTTTTATTTTCAGGTTGAAGGTACTACAGTCAAATTATCATCTATCTCCCCATTCTCTCATTCCTTCTTCTCCATTTCCCCCACACTCTCATTTGATGGCGCACTTGTTGGAGTGATTCTTGCACGTTGCAGAGGATAGTTGATGCCCAATATTTGATACATGATTGATGTCTCTATAATATCATATACATATTCTCTGTAAGTTTAAATCTCAGAAATACATGTATGAAAGGCTCGCATTTCCCATGCTCTTGAATAACTAATTTTAATGGATTTGGATTCAATATTGAAGTAGCTTTATATTAGATTTGTATGAGGACATTTATATGATTTTTATGATGATGGGGAATCAATATATGATGTATGGGTCTGTAATATTATTTCCACATGATATTTAAGTCGAAATATCAGAGATACATGTATGAAAATCTTGCACACTCATGCCCTTGTATCATTAGTCTTCCTAGATTTGGCTTCAATCTTGAAGTAGTTTTATACCATATTTGTATGAGGGATATTGTATGAGTTGGATGATGTTGGGAAATCCATATATGATGTATTAATATTTAATTTAATGTTCATATCCTCTATGGGTCTTAATCCAATAAAATCATGTGTGAAAAGATTGCATTCCCATGCCATTGAATCACTAGTTTCCATTACTTTAGCTTCAATCTTGAAGGAGTCTTGTATCATATTTGTATGATGGATATTATCTAAGTTTTATGATTTTGTGATAGAAATACATGATGTGTTACTCTTTAATTTCATGTCCCTATGATATGTGGGTCGAAATCCAAGAAATCCACATGTGAAACTCTTGCAATTCCATGCTACTAATTCACTAGTTTTCATGTATTTGACCCCCATACTGAATGAGTTGTATACCAGAATTGTATGAAGGAATTTATATGGTGTTTAATACTATTTTGAAATACATTGGTATTATTTATATGGTCCCTATATGTCACATCCTTATCTTAACATTTAACTCCACCTTTCATTTGCCAAAATTGAGCTAGTTATGCAATTTCCCCATAAGCAACTTCACTGAAAGTTACCCTACAAATGTTGCAGACCATAATAAATTTGAAGAAACTAATAAAAATGATTAAGGAAAATAATTTATGTCTGATACTCATTCCCATACTCTGTTCTTAAATTTGGGAGGGTCGTACTTGATTTGGAGAGCTAGTTTGGCCATCACCCTTGGGGGGATTTGAACACAATTTCCTAGTAACTTTGGTCTTTTTGTCATTAGACCCAAACAAGTTTGTAGAGGTATAAATACTGATACAAAGTATCCATAAACCACCTTTGTATTTTTTAAGACTCACCATACCATCTCATTTCAATTTTGGGACCATTTGGTGAAAGTTGGAACCCTCTAGAGTCATGACTAGTTAAGCTCGAATTTTGGCCAATTTGTAATTTTCTCCAAAATTCCAAAAATGGAAATTACAGAGTGTAATGGGGGGCCAAAGAGACCATTATATTAATGGTGGAGTCTATTCAATGTAAAGTGGACAAGTTCCACTATGTTGTTATTATTAAATAAGGATGAGTATGTTAGTAAATAAATGTAATAGGACCTCATTAAATAACACCCACCAAGTAGTTAGAAAATTAGAGTGTATTTTGATTCTATAAGTAAGAATGGGCTCATCCTTATGATGTGTGGAGAATAATATTGTATGTGGATCTCATCTCATAGGAGGTTTCCCCCTTGAAGAGCCAAGTGAACATGAGTTGATTTCTCCTTTCATATAAATCAATTTATATAATAAAACTGAAATATTTTTTTTATTTGTTTGTGTATGATATTATTTTCATACTTAGTTTATTACAAGTTATATAAGAGCCACTTTCTACGACCAAAGAAAAACAATGATTTTTTTTCAATTTGTTTTGCAGGTTTTCATGAAGAAAAAGAGGGCCATGACATTAAGATCCATTTCTGAGCCTTTTTAAATTGAATTTCCATAATATTATTGCAAATATAAAATAATATTGGAAAAATCAACAATTTAAAAAAAATCACTCAAATTGAAGTTTGGGAGAGGAAGATATGGCCATTTGAAATCTGCATTATTTTCAGGGTTTCATGTGATAGTCGTGAACCTTGCAAAAGTGATAACTTTTGACATGGAGATTAGATTGCAAAAAGATAAACATTGTCGAAGAGATGTTTTTTAGGGATTTCATATTCATATTATATACCATAGTTCCAAATACTCTTCCCTATTATATCACCCTTGCAACAATTCCTCCCTCCATTGAAGCATGACAACGTGGGGACCCATACCATGGGATAAATCTTGGTAGAAGATCACAAGTACATTTGGAAAGGATTTTTGTAAATTGGAAGATATTTCTATCAAGCATACAATATCTTCTTTCATCATAGAATAATATAAACAAGACCGATATGCATGGTATGATTTCGAGGATAATCGTGACGGTTCGGTATATGGATAGCTGTAATTTTTGGGTGTCAACTATTTTTGTATTAATTTTAATGAATATTCTCCTTCATATGAAGAGAAACTTGTGACACAATGCCAACAACAATATGCCTGTTCTACAATAGCCTTCTTCCTCTTGGATCCATTATTTTCATGCTCTATGGAGGATTCAATTTCTTTGGTTAGTTATACTTATATGGATACACATTACCATATTAGGAATGTGACACATAATAATCTGTCACGTCCCCATGCCTCCGACCGGCGAAGAGGACGTGACTACAAGCTTCAAATACTCGGGCTAAGAGCCCCATGAACATGTACAGGCATAAAATTGCAGAAATAGAATGCTTAAACTTGTATATTGAACTAGAATATGCTCACATGAATATTTATCATGCACATATGCAATCATCTATCAGACACACCGAAAACATCATACATTCAACAAGCATTCATTTTAACATGTTCATCATTTTCATACCATTGACAGAAAATATGGCTGCAGAAGTAAAAATGGGCAAGATTACTTATCTTATGAAAACTTTGCTCCGCAACCAGCTACGTCGCTGCAACGTTCCACCCAACCATAGGCCAGCGTGCTCCTTAATCTCTCGGCAATGCTACCACCCCCGAGCTGGGCATGATTCTCCAAGGAATAAGGGAACTAACAGACTTACACATAGCCAAGGATGTACAAAACACACAGCCAAGCCAACAAAGTTAGGTTTATCAGGCCATCAAGGAGTTGGGAAAGGCTAAATGCTAAGCTGGTGAGCTCATTGCAGAGCCAAGAACACCTACACCAGAACTAGCCTGACCTCTAAGACACCCAAACACACCCAACACAAGGAATCAGTCCCTTCTCTGCTACACAGTCCCTCAGGCCCTGCATTCCCTTCCAGTGCTATTCAGGGGTGATGGAGAAGAAGGCCAGCCCTCTAGCTCTATCTGTGTGGTTTCCAGCCACCAGGTTTATCAAGCAAACCAAGCCCCCATCCCTGCTCCCAATACAGTCCGAATACCAACCATTGCACTCAGGCAATCAATTTAGCTATCACAGCTTAAACAATGAAAATGAATTCTGAGTCATTCTTGGCCCTATCATGGCCAAAATGACTCTCAGGCGAATTTACCACAGTTCCCAACATGTAAGGAAGACCACAACGACCACAGCCACAACGTGGGAAAACACAGCCCGTCCTGGGCAACGAGATCACAAAGAAAACATATACAGACCACGCTGGGGAAGAAATTACAGTCTCCCAACCTGTGGGTGAGCGTGAGCAACAATGCAAAACCCACAATCAACTAGTGGGGAGTGGATATGGCCTCACTATTCACAAATCCGCAAAGGAAAACTACTGCGTGGGTAAATCCAGCAAAATCCTGTGCATGAAGACGAAAAATGGGTAAGAATCCCTCTGCGTGAGAATGCACAGCAATGGAGGGGATGCGAAATTGCAAGTGCGTGAGCGTTTTTTCCATTTTGGAGTCAACCATGGGTGGAGTGTGCATGTGGGTGAGGACTGACAGTCCTGCCACCCCACTCCCAAAAACAATTAACTGCCCCAACCACCAGCAGCCTTTCTTAATGAAAGTGGTTGGAATAAGACAAGGGAAGAAAACACATGGGTTTTTCTCTCATTGGCCAAGGTTGGAGAAATCCCCCCCACATCCTTATCCTTGTAAAAATCATGCCCCTTTCGATTTAGTTGCCGCGATCGTAGCTGGTCGGGTTCATTTAATTAATTATAGATGCATATTTACATGATGACCAACATAATATGTGCCGCATGCCCCGATATACAATCGGTGACAAATTTAAATCCAAAACATAACATGACCGATCAATGGTGGGGCCTTGGCCTTTAGCTCCACACCATGATCATTTACTGTATATACATCATCATATACATCTAACACAACGGGGTCAAAACTGGGGTGTTACATTCCCCTCCCCCTTCAATAGCACTGTCCTCAGTGCTTACAAAATTGAACAAAATGCTACACTGGTATTGCCTCAGTGTTCCACAAAATTGAAAAAAAATGGATGTGCCAATCGCATGGCATCCTCCAACTCCCACGTAGCCTCTTCAGGTCTGTAGTGCTCCCATTGCACCTTTACCTTACCTATGGATCAGTTCTGGAGCATTGTGACCTTCCTGTCAAGGATGCGCATTGGCTCGATTCGGAACTCTCCCTCGGGTTGCACCTGAATCACATCCCAATTTATCACATGGTTAGGATCATGTACATATCTCTTAAGCAAAGAAACATGAAAAACATTATGAGCTCTAGTGCTAGCAGGCAATGCAAGTCTATATGCAACTGGCCCTATTCTTTCAAGCACTTCAAACGGCCCACAGTATCTCGTTGACAACTTGGCACAACTACCAAGCTTCAAGGAACTCTTCCTTTCCCTCACTCCGAGGTAGACATGATCCCCAACACTGAACTCCCTGTTCACCCTATGCTTATCTTCATAGCTTTTCTGTCTGTCTTGTGCTACTTTCAGCTTCTGCCTGATATTTACAACCTCTTGCTCCATTTCCTTGAGCAATTCTGGTCCAAACACAATCCTGTTCACTGGATTATCCCAATTCATTGGTGTCCTATACCTTCTTTCATACAAAGCTTCATACGGACTCATCCCCAAGGATGCCTGATGTCCATTGTTATAAGAAAACTCTACCAAGTGCAAGTAATCTTCCCACTTGGTTGGTTTGTCCATTACGTACATGCGAAGCATGTCTTCAAGCACTTGATTAACTCTTTCTGTTTACCCATGTGTCTGAGGATGGTATGCAGTGCTGAAATTTAGCTTTGTACCCAAATCTGCAAACAACCCCTTCCAAAAGTTGGAAGTGAACTTGACATCTCTGTCAGAAACTATTGCCTTTGGCAATCCATGCAATTTGAATATATCCTTCATGAAGATATTTGCAATGTCGCCAGTCTCATATGTAGACTTAACCGGTATAAAATGTGCTGCCTTAGTCAGCTTGTCTACCACAACCATGATGGAATCATGTTGTCTCCAAGTCATCGGCAATCCTGTAATAAAATCCATGGAGATAACTTCCCATTTCCATTCCGGAACTGGCAAAGGCTGCAACAAACCTGCTGGATGTTGATGCTCAACCTTTACCCGTTGACATTTCATGCACCTTGAAATGTATTCAGCCATATCCTTTTTCATACCTGGCCAAAAGTACTGCTTTCTAGATGTAGTAATTGTCTTCTGATATCCTGGGTGACCAGAATAGGGAGCTTGATGGATTTCATCCATGGCAACTCTCCTCAAATCTGCTACATTTGGAATATAAATTCTGCCTTTATAAGTGAGAAGTCCATCTTCTTCCAATTTATATCCCTCGTACCTCTTCTCAAGACTTTGCTGCTGCAACTTGTCTTTTACCTGCTCATACAATTCATCTCCAGCAGCATGACTAACAATCCGCTACCTCAAATCCGATTGGCAAATACTAAGAGATGCCACATGCATTTCCTGCACCTTCCTGCTGAGTGCATCAACTACCTTATTTTCTTTTCCCTTTATGTGCTTGATTTCAAAATCAAACTCACATAAAAACTCCAGCCACCTTGCTTGCCTAGCATTCAGAGTAGGCTGATCAAACAAATATTTCAGTCCACAGTGATCCATTCTGAGCTCAAATCTTCTACCTATCAAGTAATGCCTCCACATCTTGAGAGCATGTACTATGGCTGCAAGCTCTAGATCATGAATGGCGTAGTTCTTCTCATGCTCCTTCAACTTTCTTGACTCATAACATATCACGTGGTTGTCTTGCATAAGGACTCCTCCAAGCCCTTGTCTGCATGCATCAGTACACACCACAAAATCTTTCTCTGGATTTGCAACCTTCAATACTGGTGCACTAGTGAGAAGATTCTTCAACTGCTGGAAGCTTTCTTCACACCTCGATGTCCATTCAAACTTCATCCCCTTCTTTTGCAAAGAAGTGATAGCATGTGCAACTTTGGAGAATCCCTCAATGAATCTCCTATAGTATCCTGCAAGTCCCATGAAAGATCTTACATCTGTCACATTTCTTGGAGTAGGCCAATTCATAATGGCTTCAATCTTTTCAGGGTCCACAGATATACCCTCCTCTAAGATAATGTGACCCAAATACTGAATTCTATCTCTATAGAAGTCACACTTGCTTAGTTTCGCATACAACTGATGCTCCCTGAGCAATTGCAATGTCAATCTCAAATTATCTTCATGTTCTTCCTCATTCTTAGAGTAAACAAGAATGTCATCAAGGAAAACAAGAACAAACTTATCCAAATACCTGCTGAAGACACTATTCATAAGGCACATAAATGTAACTGGCTCATTTGTGAGACCAAATGGTACCACTACAAACTCATAATGCCCATACCTTGTCCTAAAGGCTGTCTTATGGATGTCTTCATCCTTGATTCTCACCTGATGGTAACCAGACCTCAAGTCAATCTTGGAAAATACCCTTGCCCCTCTCATTTGATCAAAGAGGTCATCAATCCTAGGCAAAGGATATTTATTCTTCATAGTAACCTTGTTCAATTGTCTGTAATCAATGCATAACCTGAGTGTACCATTTTTCTTCTTGACAAACAGAACTGGTGCTCCCCAAGGAGACACACTCGGTCGGATATACTTCTTTTCCAACAACTCTTGCAGTTGCATCTTCAATTCTAGCATCTCCGGTATACTCATCCGGTAGGGTGCCTTGGACACTGGTGCTGCTCCTGGCACAAGTTCAATTGTGAAGTCAATGTCCCTCTTTGGAGGAAGACCTGGAATCTCATCAGGAAACACATCCCTGAATTCCTGTAACACCTGATAGTCCTCCAACCTTGGAGTTTCATCTCTTGGTTCCTACAAAATCTGAGCTGCATACAACTGGAAACCCTTCCTACAGAACTTCTTTAACTGCATTGCTGAAACCTACCTTACTGAAATCACCTTTGGAATACCTTTCACTACTACTAGGTTCCCTTCTTCATTCATGCACTCAAAAGTCTTATTGTAGCAATCAAGCTTCACCCTGTGAGCTTCTAACCAATCCATTCCAATGAGAACATCATAGGAACCAAGCGGTAGAACATTCAGATCTACACAAGTGACCAATCCATTCATGACCAATGGACATTTCTCTACCACTTCACTGACCTTTCTCTTAGTTCCAGTGGCTAGCTGGACCAACCAAGACTTCCTATGCTTTACTTTCTTAAAGGCACAAATCTCTACTACTCTAGGAGTAATGTAACTGTGTGTAGAACCAGGGTCAATCAAAATAGAAACAGATTGCTTAGAAATCTTACCTGCAACTTCAACCACAACTGACTGGTGATCTGCTTGACGGTCCTCCAGTGCTGCATAAATCCTAGGAACTGCCCTTGCTACTTGACCCACTGTTTCTGCTTCTTGAACATTATAGGTTGGCCTTGCACTCTCATTCTTGAGTGGACAATTTCTACGCATGTGGGGTCCTCCACATTTCCAACATTGAAGTGGCCCTCTATTCTGTTGTGGATCTTTAGGATTTTCTCCGGTCACTCCAACTGGCTTACTCGCAGCTTGGGATGGCTACTTCTACTGATTCCTGAAGCTAGAAGGTTTGAAACCTTTCTTCCTTTGGTCAAAATTCTCGTTCTTCTTGTCCTTCCATGCCTTATGGAAATATGGCTTACCTTTGCTTTGCTCATAGCAATACTTATCCTTTCTTATCGCTTCTTCAAGAGTTCTAGGTTCGTAAAACTCAATTCGATCTTTGTAAGACTGAGGTAATACACTTAGAAAACAATGGAACTTTACTTTTTCATCTCTGATGTACCGGACATACCTCAATAGCTCCAAAAACTTATTAGCATACTCTTCCATGGTCTGTTGTCCCAATCTTAGCTCATGGAACTCCTTAATATTGTCATCATAATACCTGTCAAATAGGTATTTCTGCTTAAAATACTTCTTGAACTGTTTCCACTTAAGTCTCCTTTCATTGATTCTCTTTACTTGCTTGAAGTGTTCCCACCAAATGGATGCTCTTCCATTCAGATTGAATATGGCAACTCTTGCCTTCATGTTTCCTGAATAGTCATGCACTTGAAAGTACTTATTTATACCAAGAAGCCAAGCTTCCGCCTCTTGTCCAGTCTTTATCTTGCCATCAAAGGTAGGAGGTTTAGCTTTCTTAAATTCATCACGAGAGTGATCCCTATGGTGTCTCTTTCTTTTTCTTCTATGCGAAGAAGAGCTGGAATCCCCACTAGATTCTTCGGAATCAGATGATCCACTAGAAGTCCTTCTCCTTCTCCTAGTACTGCTCTTACTGCCTCCTGGTCTTGCTGTACCTTGTTCAGAGTCTATCTTTCTATGCAATTTTGTCAAACTCTGTAACATTGTAGCATTCAACTGATGCTGCTCTTCCTGGGCTTTAATCAGGCTTCTCATGGTAGCTGCAACATCTGACGGGGTCTCTTGGAATCTCCTTCCATTTGACTCAATGTCATCATTCCTATTACAGACATTTTCTCCCATGGAATCTCGGGCATGCTCATTAGAATCCCGAGCATCATACCCATCATGGGTTCTCATACTGAACCACCCCTTACGTACCAAACTGCACTACCTGGAATACTTCTCTTGAAGGTGACTATAATTCTGCAAACGTGTTAATAACACAATTGTTAGATGCATACATTGATACAAATCAACATTACTTACCTTCTCTTGGAATAATCATAAAATTACAAATGCCCAAACACACAAAATTTTCTTCATTAAGGAATGACTATCTGAAAGGAACGACAGGGGTCAAGGGGGCTTGCCCCCTTGTGGCTTACGCCACTGCAGGGTGGGTCGAGGGCAGGGCCCTCGTTTTTTTTTTTTTTTTGTAAATTATTGGGTTTTTGCGCAATCTGGCGCACAAGATCGCTGCCTCATTTCTCCTTTCAACCCTAAAATTTCACTGAAAAGCAGCTGAAAAATACTTCTGAAAACAGTCGAGAACTGCTGAGAAATCCCATGGAAAAACTCAGAATTTTCCTTCCCTTCTCATCGGCTGTCGGATGTCTTTCCACATCGGAAGCCAAATGACTTTGGATTCCGCAACGACGGACAAAAACTGCTTTCTCTTCCGCGACATCGGAAGCCTTTTTACATTGGAAGCCAAATGACTTTGGATTCTGCAACGGTGGACGAAAACTGATTTTTCTTCAGATTGGCGGCTCTTACTTAGAAAAATTTTCAACTCTCGGCGTTAGTGGTTCTTCCCTATCGGAAGCCAAATGACTTTGGCTTCTGCAACGGCCGCTCTTTACTTGATTTTCGAGCCTTAACCCTTTTGACGTGTCGACGATCGGATGACTTTCCCTTTGGAAGACTTATTGCTTTATCTTCCGCAACGGCGGATGGGAAATCACTCTCTCTTTCGATGATTTCATCGCTCAGTCAAATTTTGAACTTCTCTGACCGCGTCGGCTGTCGGCGGTCTTTCTTCATCGGAAGCCAAATGAATTTGGCTTCCACAATGGCGTCACGCCAAAGGCCAACTCTTTCCGACGGCCGCTTTCTACTTGGAGAATTTTTTTTTAACTCTTCGGTCGTCGGCGAACTTCTTGCATTGGAAGCCAAATGACTTTGGCTTTCGCAACGACGGATGCCTAATAATTTCTCCATCCGCAACGGCAGACATCCGGACCCTTCGTTCTTCCATAGAATCGGCGACCGAAACCTTCCCGCAGCTGCAACGGTGGATGGGAAACCGCTAGACCTTTTGCCACATCGGAAGTCGGAACCTCTAACCCTCTGATGACCCGACTGTTAGCACTTTAGAAAAATTCTTGGAATTTTTGTTGTTCTCAAATTTCCTGATTGCTGCTAGGCAGAAGGAAATTCTGCTTCTGTTATTGCATATTCTTGGCCCATAGAGGCCCATTGTTGCCAACCTGAGGCTCTGATACCATACTATCACGTCCCCATGCCTCCGACCGGCGAAGATGACGCGACTACAAGCTTCAAACACCCGGGCTAAGAGCCCCATGAACATGTATAGGCATAAAATTGTAGAAACAAAATGCTTAAACTTGTATATTGAACTAGAATATGCTCACATGAATATTTATCATGCACATATGCAATCATCTATTAGACACAGTGGAAACATCATACATTCAACAAGCATTCATTTTAACATGTTCATCATTTTCATATCATTGACAGAAAATATGGTTGCAGAAGTAAAAATGGGCAAGATTACTTATATTATGAAAACTTTGCTCCACAACCAGCTACATCGCTGCAACGTTCCACCCAACCATAGGCCAGCGTGCTCCTTAATCTCTCAGCAACGCTGCCACCCTCGAGCTGGGCATGATTCTCCAAGGAATAAGGGAACTAACAGACTTACACATAGCCAAGGATGTACAAAACACACAGCCAAGCCAACAAAGTTGGGTTTATTAGGCCATCAAGGAGTTGGGAAAGGCTAAATGCTAAGCTGGTGAGCTCATTGCAGAGCCAAGAACACCTACACCAGAACTAGCCTGACCTCTAAGACACCCAAACACACCCAACACAAGGAATCAGTCCCTTCTCTGCTACACAGTCCCTCAGGCCCTGCATTCCCTTCCAGTGCTATTCAGGGGTGATGGAGAAGAAGGCCAGCCCTCTAGCTCTGTCTGTGTGGTTTCCAGCCACTAGGTTTATCAAGAAAACCAAGCCCCCATCCCTGCTCCCAATACAGTCCGAAGACCAACCATTGCACTCAGGCAATCAATTTAGCTATCACAGCTTAAACAGGGAAAACGAATTCTGAGTCATTCTTGGCCCTATCGTGGCCAAAATGACTCTCAGGCGAATTTACCATAGTTCCCAACATGTAAGGAAGACCACAACAACATCCACAACGTGGGAAAACACAGCCCGTCCTGGGCAACGAGATCATGAAGAAAACATATACAGACCACGATGGGGAAGAAATTATAGTCTCCCAACCTGTGGGTGAGCGTGAGCAACAATGTAAAACCCACAATCAACCAGTGGGGAGTGGATACAGCCTCACTATTCACAAATCCGTAGAGGAAAACTACTGCGTGGGTAAATCCAGCAAAATCCTGTGCATGAAGACAAAAAACGGGTAAGAATCCCTCTGCGTGAGAATGCACAGCAATGGAGGGGACGCGAAATTGCAAGTGCGTGAGCGTTTTTTCCATTTTGGAGTCAACCATGGGTGGATTGTGCGTGTGGGTGAGGACTGACAGTCCTGCCACCCCACTCCCCAAAACAATTAACTACCCCAACCACCAGCAGCCTTTCTTAATGAAAGTGGTTGGAATAAGACAAGGGAAGAAAACACATGGGTTTTTCTCTCATTGGCCAAGGCTGGACAAATCCCCCCCACATCCTTATCCTTGTGAAAATCATGCCCCTTTAGATTTAGTTGCCACGATCGTAGCTGTTCGGGTTCATTTAATTAATTATAGATGCATATTTACATGATGACCAACATAATATGTGCCGCATGCCCCGATATACAATCAGTGACAAATTTAAATCCAAAACACAACATGACTGATCAATGGTGGGGCCTTGGCCTTTAGCTCCACACCATGATCATTTACCGTATATACATCATCATATACATCTAACACAACGGGGTCAAAACCGGGGTGTTACATAATCATAGGTTCATGTAGATGCAGTTCCATTGATGGGTACCAAATGCAACACATGGAAATTGGACTTAGGTTTCTAGATGAGTCCCTTCAACTCCTTCACCATGGTTATTAGCACTCATACATGGGATCCAGGATTAATATGATGCATGATGGATGACATCAAAATTGTGTCTCACATTGGTCCATGGGACACTGGCTCCTAATCCTTCATCAACATGGAAATCAACATTCACCCATTGGATCCTAATAATGTTTTTGCGACTACACATCAAGAGTTGAGGGCAATGCTTTCATAAGGGGGGTGGAGTGTTATGACCCTCCCTAGGGATGAAATGGGGGGCCCAAAGGGCCTATTAGGGTAATATTGGAGAGAATTAAATTTCCCACACATGTGACAACATCTCTATCATACTACGTTGTAGATTTCCTCACTAATCTTCGTGTAATAAAATTTACAAATCTTTATGAAAAGATCATGTCAATAATTGGGTCTAGTTTCGATGGTCAAAAAGAGAAGTTGTTATTCTCCCCACCAAATAGGGACCAATTATTTTAGTCTTGCATAACTGCTTAAATATGGGATGAGATGTTTCCAAACATTTTTTAAGCCTCAATGGGTAGCTAAATCAGTTGGTACCACTATTTCTAGGACATTGCAAATAATCCAATAAGTTGTGCAGCTCCCTAGTTTTATTCCCATAGGCTTGGAGAACTACATCTATGTTTCCCTCTTTACAATGGATAGCTTCCTCAGAATAAGGGGGAGGTTTCCAAGAGTATTACAGAGATTTATTTCTAAGGGAACAAACTAAGATACAAATGTAGTGTCCACATGCACGAGAAAAAAAAGGGGTTGCAAATGCAAACCTCATATAAATATTCTAAGAAATACAACACTAAATTATTGAGAAAAATTACAAGGACTCAATGTTTTGGAAGCTTATCCTCCATATTATTTGCATTACCCCTTGATTATGTTTTATGACATCAATCCAACTTTCACCTTCAATTGGAGCATAAGAACATAAATGATAATAATATTTTAACACTTCATAAGAGATTGTGTACAAAAGCATAATCCTAATGTGAATATCAAGATTCATACCATCAGTTCCCTATTCCAAGGGAAGGTTTTGTGACTATTAAAGCTGATGAAGTAGGATAATGATAACACGATACCTTTCCCTCATCCCTTGGAGGGCTAGTCAAGGATTTTGGAATAATAGAAGGAACAAAAGGGAACTTCATAATGTCAGAAGAAACAACAACATGGGGCTCTAACAAAGTATTACTAGGATTGGTAGGATCCACCTTGCTCCATACTCTTTTTTTATCTCCACCACCAAGAGGAAGACAAATGATCTCCTTTAGATCGCTTAGGGCCCTTTACCTCTTCTAAAAGTTGCTAAGTGAGAAAACTCAAAAAAGAGTTAGAAATGGAATACAATATGCTCATAATCCTCATCTTCGGTCCAACTCCACTCCTCATAATGCAAAACCATTTCATCTAGAAGCCCTTTCTCAACTCTACATAGATACATCTATTTGTTACAATGCCTTTCTTCTTAATCTTGAAATATCACTTTAAAATTAAAGATATAGTCTTTATGTGTTTCTATATGTCACAAACAAATCCCTTTTCCTAATTCAAGATGAATTTTCAAGAACATGCATTTAACATTGTATTAATTGAAAATCAACTATCATTTTTATTTATGTCAAATTAAACTTAAGAAAATTAGAATTTATAAATTATATGCTAAAATAGTAATGGAAATAGCAAGTAGAACATGAATTTCTTTTAGCATGAAAAAAGTTTCAACTTTCTTATAAACACTTACCATCATAAATACAATCAAAACCTAAAATAAAATCCCACTTACCATCATAAATACAATCAAAACCCAAAATAAAATCCCAAGGTAAAAATGAACTTGAACAACTTAAACTCTACATAACCAAAAATCTATTTGGAGTTTTTCAAAAATGTTTAAATTATTAGGATTTAAGGTGGACCAACGACTAAATTTGGTATATTAATTTTTAAACACGTTTTCCAAGTTTACCATGTTTATCCTAAATAGGATTTGTTTTTAAACCAAGATTGGATCAAATGTCCAAAACATGACATACTCCTCACAATCCAAGCAAAGAGATAGTTTTTGTTAGAAGTTGCGGGAGTAATTACAAAGTTGGGATGGGAACATTGTAATGATTTCGTTGTTTTATTTCAATATTATACCAAAATATCTTGAGATCACATGCAAGAAAAAAATTATTTACTCACAAACAAAATACTAATTATGTCAATGGGCGTACTATTTCACCTTTGTAAAGATGTTGGATGGGAAGTTAATTAAGATGAGAGGTTAATTAAGATCATACACATTAGAGCTTAATTTTGAATATATAAAATTTATCTAGCATACACATGAGAGGTTAATTAAGCTCAACACAAATTATAACTAAACAAAATTCTTAAAAATAGTGTAGATCATCCAATATATTAAGTTCCAAAATATATTTCGAAATGACACATATAATCATATTTATACCCTTATTTTAAAGTAGAAAGAATATTTACCAAGGTTACAAGAGCTTTGTGTGTGATATGAATTGGCTAAAAAATCTGGTCACTCATCCTAAAATCAGGAATAATGTATTTGGAATTTTATCTTTAGATTTTTTTATATCAAAAATATATATTTAAATTTTTTATTTTACAAACAAAATTTAAAAACAAAAAAAAATTCAAATTGAAATGATTCATATAACATCATGGATTCTATTTTTTCAATGTTCATTGTCAAATGATTCATAACATCAATTATCATAGTGATGTCATATATGAATTCTTGATACATCTTCCAATACGTGTAACATCATACAATCATAACATTAAAGAGTTAAGACTCAAGACTAAAGTTCTTCAAAGTAACAAAAGTTGAGATTATTTAGAAAGATCCAAACATATGAATGAAAAACTAGAAATATGAAAATATGGATTGATATTGACATATTGGAAATATAGTCATCTCCCTCTACATCCTCTAATGGAGCATCACCTACTTCCCCAGACATATGATATGAAGCATCACAAGTAGAAGATCTAATAAAGATGCCACTTTTCCTATCAACAACAATGATAGAAGAACTAGACACAACTAAGATAGACCTAAGCATGGATGCCTCTATATAAACCCCCAACATCAAAATGATATATAAAATAACTATACAAAGAGGTTATCCATCAACTAGTCAAGGGTATTCAAGTCTACATCCTTAGGATTCATATTCCATAGCTTAGAAGGAACCTCATTATAGTATGTCTCCGGTCAAGATATGAGATGAATATTTGAGTGATAGTATACATGGTCTTCTGCCTTTGTTGATTGAAATCTATTTCTCTTGATTGAAATGATCAAGTCATAAGTGCTCCGATTTCTCTTTATTGTTGAAGAGATACAAACCTATGAAAGAACTCTAGATGCAAGGGTTTTTAACTATGGAGTTTTGGAATCAATATTATATCCCCACCATGCAATAGGTGTCATGCTTACCCTATTAGCTAGTGCATTTACATTTCCAAATGCACCACTCCCTATGATGAATGAACCAAATTGTTTATTTAAATACATTAGCTCCAATGGATGAAATAAAATATTTGAAATTGTTGTTCTAAAACCTTTGGCCATTGTCTTTGTTTGGGGCCTTCCTCCTACCCCAAAATTTAGCCAAGTACACCTCATCATAATACTTTGGATTTAATGCATATGCTAAAGAATGTAGATGGATATTCATGTATTTGTTCCACTTGCTAATGATTATGTTGTTTATGGTTCCAAACAAAATAGGGTCCTTCTCTTCAAGAAGTGCCTGATTTATCTCCATCCTATAATAAGTTTCTTCATAGATGTCACCCAACATAGGCATATACAAATCAAAAAGTTTCAACAAATCAAAAAGTGGCTCTATTACAAAAAAAATATCAACTTGAACCTACCAAGCTCATAAAAAATGGTACCTATATCCAACATTGATTTTTCAATGTTGCTTTGTTTCCATGTTTGCCACTATGGATTAAAAACCATGGAGGAAATTTTTTTCTCGTGTCTACTAACAACCTGATCATTATATAATGTGATGCAAATATGGTTTCTCCAACCTTCAAAAGTTGGATTCTAGCAAATTCCCTATACATAGATTATGCATGTTGGTGCTTAGTGATAATATGAACTTCCCTTGCTTATTCAAATAGATTTTCATCAATTCAACTTCAAAAACAATGGATTTAAAATAAAATTTTAAACTATGCACCACACAAGGTGTGCAAAAAATATGGTCATATAGTCCCTCAATAATTTCCCCAATTGTTTTGCATGAGACATGCATTATAACTTCCCTTGAAGCATCCATTTCCCTTAATAATTTATATGGGTATAAAGGATATATTACAATAATCTTTTCCAATGGTCTATTGGCCATATCAGTCGAACCATCAGAGACAATAAAGCTAACACTATTTCCACTCCAATTGGAATGAATCAGTTCCAACACTTTCTTTGCAATCAATTTCTCCTTCTATTGAAGGGTAGTTTGAACTTTCTAAAAGTTTGTCCCATTTCAACCCCTAGAAAACTCATTAATTTCCTAAGAATGTATTTCAATAAGAAGATCACACTACATTGAAGAGTGTTATGCATTAAAATATGGATGTTGCAACCTTGATGTTTGTCTCATCACTCCCTCCCATATCAAACATTTTGGCCAATGTTCCAAGTTTTTGTCTCTTGTTTCACCAGTAGAAAAATGGGTGATAAATGACCAAGAAACCAAAAACATTGGCACTATGCAAAGTAAATGACTAAACTACAAAAAAAGTTGGTCACCACAGTGTTGTAAGTGAAATATGACCAAGTTTGAGCAATTTTAAGTGATCACAACTAAAAATGACTAAAATAAATGACTATATTAGTCATGTGATAAAAATACGACTATATAAGTTAATAATTATATAATATGTCCTTATAATTATTAAATATTTTCATTGCCATGAAGTGCAACAAGAGGCATTAAACATTACCTTCACCTCCACCATTGTTACCTTCAGAAGCGGAAGTGGAGACTCCTCCTAACAAACATACAACTCCCACCTCCACCTCTGGATGTGGGCAAGCTTCCTCAGTGAGCAGACATATTTTTGATTATTTATTCGAAGGCATGGACACCAAAACAACACTAGATGGGGACTAGAAGTGGCCGCCACACTGATGTATCGATCCATTATTCCCATTGTGTCAATAATTATGGAATGTCACTGTGTAGAAATGTAAATAGACATATCTGTTTCAGGTGGACACTCCACCCATCATGCCCAACTAATAACTTTCCCAATTTCATGATGACATTGTGTTGGATGCAATGGCCACACTGAGAGGGGCGAATCTGTGTGAGAGAAATTTAAACCACTTTACCAATCAAAGTGTATCAAGTATTACATTATCAAATTACATCATCGTATGCATCTTATAAGTCAACCATGAGTCATAAGCACAATCATCACATCAAGAGAGACACAAGAATATATGTAATTTTAATCTTTATTTATGGTAATGGAAGACTACAATTTTATCGATTACAATCAACACCAATTGATGAAAAGAGTACAAACTCTCATAACATGACCCAAACTAGTTTTCTTAGCTCCAACCAAGAAGGCCCAAGGGTTTGAGGAGTCCAATCCTCAAGTGCAAGATTTTTCTTGCAAGCAATCATATGGCTCTCCTACAAAACCAACCTGTACTTTGCACATCAATATCTGCTTATCAATGTTGTTTGTTATCTACTCATCACTCTCATCAACACTACTGCAACACTCTTCTCAATCTTCTCTATTCACATTCTCTTCAATACTGCTGCTCAATGTCTGCTAATCAACCTCTGCTCATCCCTCTCTGTCAATCCGCTCATCAACACCTATTCATCTACTCATCACTATTGCTCATCAATACTTCTCATCAACACTTGTTCATCTTCTCATCAACCATGTCAAGTCTGCACTGCTGGTCATGCCTCTCTGAGTCTTCATCATTCTCTAGACATCAAAATTGTTCATCAACACTAAGGAGTGTGCATCATCATCATCATGGTATGTGATATCATCATCCCTCAACATATCATAGGAATAGCATTTCATTAGCCAGTAGTATGCATCATCAACATCAAGTATACATCATAGTGCATAGGATAGCATCATCACACGATGGTATGCATGTACATAATATTGTAAAGGAGTGCATCAACTTCATATAGTGTACATCATTATCACATGCATTATCATCATAAAGTGTATCAAATCATAGCATAAAGGTATGCAACATCATCATCATAGCCTCCATAATGACTTAAAATACATATACCAATATAGAGGCTCACATACTAAGATCAAAGATGAACTCTATCCATGAGAGACATGTGCCATCACAAGAGAAACCCAAAATCATGAACCATACCTTTTAGAATATAAAAAAATGAAGAAGCAATAGAAAAACCAAAATAAACTCTAGATCATGTCACCACATATCCCTCGTAACAATATTTCCAACAATCCAATAATTTTGTAATTTCGATTCCGTATGAGGGAGTTATGTCAATTTTAGTGAAGATGCCCAAAAATTTATCCTCCACAAAGTTTCACACTTTTCTCTAAGAGTTGCGAAATACCAAATAGAGGCTTGATTGATGAACAAATGAAATATTTGATATTCTATTTATATAGATTTTGGAGGAAATTTAGTACCTCAAACTGGGCCGACATGCAATTCAAAATTACAAATAATTAAATTCTCTTTTGTTTGGTTGACTGACCCAAAATGATGCGGTACACCAACTTAAAAAATTCATATCTCTTCAACCAAAAGGAGTTAGAATATGCTCCACATATCAATGGGAATGGATTGATAAGGAGAATCTCCCTATGATGAGTTTATCTACAAATTCTTGGTATAATACCCTTAAATTCTTCAATTTGTTTAGGACTTCAAATATTCCAAACATAAAGGTGCCAAACACCATGTTACTTTATGCATAAGTTCCAAAGTCAAAGGATTCAATGGACATCATCAAAGGCATGAGGGATTCAATGGTATTCACATCCACATACTTAACATCAACAAGGAGGAGGTCTCCACCATATACTCATCATATCAAGGGTATCAAGGACCCCAACACCACCAAGGTGTGGGGGTTCCTAGGCTTCTCCTAGGGTACCATGACCTCATTAAAAACACAAATGACCACATAATGGGTCATTTGGACTCTTTGAAGTTCTACACTTATTCAACCCACCAAGGACTCTTTCTAGGGTACTAGGGCATACTTTGTGGTACTGGGGAATCCAAAGAAACAACTAGGGAACCATAGAAACAACTTAGGGGAACTTAAACGCTCTAAAGGGTGTACAAGGATTTTAGCATTGTCCCAAGGGCTCCATGTGTAGTCACTAGGATCATATTCAAGGTTTATAAGACCCCAACAAGCCACAAGGGATTAATTAAGAACCCCATTCAACATAATACCATCTCACCACATCAAGTGCAAGTAGTGGACTCCAAGACCATACCAAGGGCATCAAGGTATTCATCAAGGGTTCGAAGTTTTCATGGGATTCTTCATCATACCAAGGGCATGTTCATGGGTTCCATAGCACATCAAAGACCATACAAGGTCATCATCATCATATGAGAGATCCATGACCCTAACAAGGGTTACAATTTCATCAAACCACTAAGTGTGGTTTCAAGGAATTCTTCAAGGCTTCTTCATCAAGAAAGAGACTTCATAGGATTCTTCAACTACCTCAACCACTCTAGGATACCTCCAGCGGTCAAGATCCATTATGAAATCACCCGTGGGATTGCTAAAAATTCTCCTGGGGTACCATGACATCATCAGAGCATGAATGACCACAAAAAGGGTCATTAATGCTTCTCCAACCCATATAGGGCTTCTCCATCATCCACAGAGGATTCAACACCATCTCTAGGGTCTTCATCACCATCAGCAGTGTATTCAGCATCTTCAACAAGGTGGTGTCTCCAATATCCATCCTTTTGGGTATAGGGACCTTGTCAACTGGGTACAAGGTGCTTCAAGGAATAAACCCACTCTGTAAGTGGCCCAAGGCACTGAAAGTGGGACTTAGTGGCATCAATGACAACCTGTGGGGCCACTGCAAGTCCATGTTGGCATCAATGACAATTTCATCAACACGTTGTATATATACATTTCTTGTGGAAATATTCATTTGGAAATAACTATACAAGTATACATTTTTTTAAAAATATTTTGTATATAGATATAGATAATATTAATTATTAGGTTCTTTGGGCTATAAACTAAAAAAATGTTACTAGGTACTCCCTATGTCTCTCTCTTTCTCCACACACACACACACACACATGTATATATTGAAGTCTCCATAACATAAGTTATATATTTGTTATAAAATTTAAAATTAAAAACAAATTAAACAGAAACAATTTTTCATTCTACCAAACCACACCACAACACAGACTGCAACTGGAAATTTTAGGTTCTTAATCCAACATGAAGTGGAGGATATTTGGTTTCCAATGCAAAACTAGTTCCAAAAATCCTTCATCTTTGAGGGTTCCAAAATTCATCCATCTTCCTTTCTGGTTCTTTTTCACATTTACATTTTCTCCCATTTAGTTTTTTGTTCTTTGCGGGTTGATAATTTCTTACCCTTCATATTTGAGGGTTCCAAAAATCCTCTATATGTAGGTGATGGATATAGAATAAATGAGGATCACATCTATTCTCAGGTATGGGTTCATCCTGCTTCACTGGTCAACCCTTGGCATATCCCCTTGCGAAGCCCCTTTGTTACTGTGTAAATCGAGTTTTTGATGCTTTTTTTGGTGGTATTTAGATGGTCATTGGGGGGGGGGGGGGGGTGTTTTATTTATTTTAATATGAATTTATACTAGAGTAATAATAATAACATGAATAGAAGTGGTGATAAGAGTGGTAATGACATTTCTTGGTGGAAAGTTTAATTTTTTTCCCTGTAATTAAATTTTTGTTTTCCTACAAATTGATCTTCAATCGCAGTGCAACCTTTGATTATTCTTTTCCTTGAAATTGTCTTTGGTTGTTTGCAGTACGAACTATCCATTGAATATGAAGATACATTTGCATAGTTTTTCAATGCAATTTTAACTATGTTTAAGAAGGTTTCGATTTTTATCCATAGAAAACCTACCAGTAATGAAGAAGGTCAAGAAACAAAGAGTTGTTTCTCTTAACCGATATATATTAATAACCAAGATATATAAAATCAATATTCACAAAATCAACTATTTCTCCTTCATATTTTCATCTTGTTGCATGATATTTTAATGTACCTAAGGCTTATTTAGGCACACTAACTCAACCATAGAGAATCTTAATGACCAATTCACCAAAACTAGTGAAACTAAGTACTACAAAAGTGGCTAGAATTGCCTAAATCAACTTTAATGCACAGAGGAGATTGTCTGACTTCACATAAGCTCAATGATTACTTCTATAAGGAATTTTTTAGGTATGAAAATGTAATATCAGAACCTCCGCAATAATATGTAATTGTAGCATAATTCACCCTTTCAAAGGTTATAACAGAAATAGTGAAATTGAGGGTTTAACTAGTCATTTTAACAAGGAATCAATAGGTTGATTCCAAAGAGTGTGAAATAAAGGAGGAATGTGATAGATCATGGTTACTTTTCACAATGCACTAGGACTATTTATGTTTCAAACATCAGCAAGGATGAAGTCTACTCCAAGGCTCCTGGGCACCACAACATATGCAAACTAGATCTTTCGATGTGCACTTCCCAAAAAACCAAAGGTGAGGGATTTCGACTTGGGGAGGCATGGATAACTCCTATTTTTTGTCATATATAATTTTTGGTTTGAATCTCAATTTTTAATATGTTTTATCATGGTTTGGAGATTAATAAAAAATAGCTATCGAGACAACTCGACTTGTTTACAAAGAGACCATATAATTTGTAGACAAAGGCATGGAGAGTGTTTATAAGAGTGTTAATTAACTTCAAAACTTGAAGAGATGAAATACATCAAGTATAAGTTAATGTATTGACAAAATACTAAAGACTAGTAAATTTCGGTGCAATTCTAGAGAACATTGGAAAGATGGAAGAAATATCAGACTTCTACCCTTTATTAATCTCAGAACTAATGGAACATGTTCATAATATTACATATAATTCTAAATTGATCCCGTAGGATTCTCATAGACAGAAGAGACTAGACAATTTACATGGGATTGAAGAAAGTAGAAGAAAGAAGAGACTAGACAATTTACATGGGATTGAAGAAAGTAGAAGAAAGAAGGAGAAATGTGGAAATTCAAACTAGAGACTTACAAATTATCCTTTATTAATTGTGAATCAGCTTGAAGGGAATTTAGGACCTGAAATAAACACAATGATAATTTCTGGATGCCATTATCCTCTCATCTCACTAAAGGAGGCAACAGGGGCACATATCCTGGCTGTGACTGGGGAACATCTCCCAACCTGAGTAGCTCGGAGCTCTCAATACAAAAGTTAAACTGTAAAAAATATGTGATGGTGATGTGTTCTCATTATTTTATAGGAAATATGGCTTACAAGTCAAATTTACTCTTGATGTGTCCCACTTTTCTCAACCAATGCTCCCCTATGAGTTGAATTGGGGACTTTCTTGCTTTTCCACTGACATGCATTTTCCTTCATTTGGAATATGTGCCCTCCTGCTTTTATATTGGATTTCATTTTCTCATTTTTGGAAACTGCACCCTCCTAATTTTGGCCTGACTTTCCTTTCTCCTTTTTAGAAACTGTGCCCTCCTGACTTCCAAAATTTTCCATCTTTTAATGCTGACAACGTTTTTTGCACTTGCCTTCTTTGTGCATGATTTTTGATTGGTTGCTTTTGTCACCCTTTCTATCTTTTCTTCTTTTTTGGATCTTTCTTAATTATTTCCCTAGTTTCCAATTAGTGTGATAACCCATTAGGTCTACAAGGCCTCATGCGCCCCCCCTTGGCCACCTAACACATCCACTAGGTACAAAATTTAATATAAAATAATATAAAATAATTAAAACATGAAAATTTTATCCTAAGTCTATTTTTTTTTAATGATGGAACATCGCTCAGGAAACCCTCAGGTACTTTCCCATTTATTTTAGGATGGTACCCGAGGTAAACTATTGGCCCTGATTATGGGGCCTAACCCGGTGGGAACATGGAGTGAGGCCCGACATAGCCACCCGGGGATTTGACCCCGAGACCTTCTGCTAACATAAACAACTCTCAACCACTTGATCTAACCCACTGGGATTCCTAAGTATGAAAGTTTCATACAATGATATTTATTATCTAAAA
Organism: Pseudotsuga menziesii; assembly: GCA_001517045.1. Taxonomy (NCBI): domain Eukaryota; kingdom Viridiplantae; phylum Streptophyta; class Pinopsida; order Pinales; family Pinaceae; genus Pseudotsuga; species Pseudotsuga menziesii. The sequence goes on along the minus strand of LPNX010747952.1, from coordinate 92,491 downwards.
AACTTAACCCCCTTTTTATTAATCTAGTCCTTCACTAGGAACCGTGGGGTTCTCAAGAGATGGGGGTTTCTCCATGGTGTTATCAAGAAAATGGTGACATTATAGTCCTTCCCTCCCAAAATTTCCTGTCCTCAAGAAAGAAACCAACTTCAACCATTTATGCATCCAACCGGTGACTTCAACTCTTCGAATATATTGTTGTAATTTGTATAGAATCGGAATCCTCAATTTGAAACTAAATACCAAATTTCACCATGTGTCTGCTTCACCACTCTGATTATAGTGATACCCCAATGAATAAACATTTTTTCAAAAAAAAATTCAACCCAATTAAGATAAGTGAGTTTGGACCCCACTAACTCCTCTGCAAGGGTCCAATTGCTCCTTTGCCTTTTGGAATGCTTGCATTCCAAATAATTCTAGGGTCCCATGGTCTTATATTCATCCTTCCAAACAGCAGTAAAAACAATATATATTCATCATCATAGAAAATGAAAATGAGGATGTGAAAATCATACTACCACACTAGAATATCAACATTTCCAGTGCAAAATCGAAACTGCAAGGGACCTTGTAATAACTTATGAATCTCTTCAATGTAGGGAAAAAACCTTATGATCCTTCTCCACCAAGCATAAAATATCTTATGTTCCTGATCCACACAAGCATTGGAGCTCATAATTTTGTTGCTGAAATGAAATAGATGTGAGTAAAACTATATGCATACTCTAACAACCATAGATGCCCATGTTGCTCATAAAATATGTAGGATTTGTCCGTTGAAAATCCATTGGTGTAAGAAAAAGGTACACCCTCCAAGGTGCATAAATCCAACAAGTACTTATCCATCCATTCCATGGATGAACAAATCCTCCAACTATTAGGTCCATATGAAAATCTTATGTCGTTCCCATGTGCATAATCCCAATGGCTCAACTCTCTGCCACTGGTCATGAAATCACCACCATGAATGGATGAATCTAAGATAGGTAATGGATGGATTTTTTGCTCTAAGAAGGGGATGATTCTCTCATAAAATCCCCAAGGATGAGTGTGGGATATTCTTGCTCCTTACTTGGCACCAAAAGAAAGAATCCCTTCACCCAGTTATCGTCCTCATGTGCTATGGTTGTAGTAGAAGGTGTAGAGGATGAAAAGTCATTAACAAAATTGAAATTTTGGTAATAATCATTCATCAGGAATGTGGATGAATCCTTGAATCCTTTTCTTGGTTCATAAAATGTACCATCCTATGCATCCTCCAAATTTACACAACTTTCACCAAGAGGCATCTCCAAATCTCTTTGAAATAATGGAAGTGCTTGGTCTCCATTTTGTTTTCTCTCAAATTATTCAAGAACATTCAAATCAAAATGCACCTCCTTTGCATATTTACTGGAGGTATATAATGGCTGCAAAATATATCTTTGTTGGTGGTCACAGGGTAGGACAATATCGGTAAATCCAAAATACTTATCATAGAAGTAAAAATATTGTTTTCACTTGATGAATCTCCATCTTGGCTATGTATTCATCCATCCAATCCATGGACGAATAAAATATTTGGCTTGTTGATTTATGTGAGATATAATCATCCACCTTATTCAAAGCTAAGTATTCTCTCCATACAGGTGGCTACTGAGGCCTCTCCTCCAATGCAGGCATGCCTAACCACTCCCTATAGATGCAGGAAATACTTGTGCATCCTTGGGTATCCATCTCAGTGATGTACTTGTCTATCCAATCCATGGAAAAATAATTATCTTTACTTCCAGATATGAATGGTATGCATTCTTGAATGTATTTATGAAACAACTCAAATGTTTGGCCAATATCTTCTATGAAATCTCCTTTCACCAAAATTTGAAAATCAGAACTTTCTTCATTTCATCCTCCATATGAAGTTCCTCCATCATACCCAATGAATTTCCTTCCATGCAAGATGAAAGGTGTGGTACATCCATCTCCTTTTGAAGTTGTTATATTTGCAACTTTGACTCTTGAAGATTCTTTTGGGTGCTCTCCAAAGAGACATATGCAACCTCCAATTCATTACCAAGCCTTTCTACTTCATCTCCCTCCCTTATAAGTGCATGATGGTATATTTTGGTTACCTCAAGAAGATGATTTCTATCTGAGATCAAGTTCATGTAGCTTTCCTTCATCTTGTCCACTGCTTCATTGAAATTTTCAAAAACTCCCAGGAAATATTCTACTTGCTTGGCTTATCTGATCTTCTCTTCACCCTCCTTTAGTGATACACCTAAATGTTGTGTCTCACAAAGAATATTCTTCAAAAAATGATCTTCTTTGTGGTCCATTGAAATATCCAAATTTGATCTATATGATTCATTCTGTTCCAAATCCTCATGTGGTTGAGAAGAGTCTAATATTTTGGCCTCATCATCCTTTTCTTTTTCTATTGCAGCAACATATTTCATTTTATGCTCATGAGAAAATTCTCCTTTTCCTTCACTTCAAATATCTTGCAGTTACTTGTGCTCTGTTATGTCCCCTACCCTCTACTCGCCAAGAGAGAGGACGAACTCGACTATTCTATCTAACATCATAATCGAGGATCTAGCCCCATGAACATAAACAAGAATGCATTGAAAATAAAAGAAACATACATATGCATAATACATGTAAATACAGCGGAAGAAAATCTCATTCAACACATTCATAATGTTCATAACAATTCATTAAACAAGTACATTACAGGATTAATACAGAAAATACAAGAGAGAACTTATCTTGTAAATGAGATGTCCCGCAACTAGCTATGTCACTGCAACGTTCCATCCAAACATAGGATAGTGTTCACATCAATATCTCATCACCACTGCCACCCTCGATATGGGCATGATTTCCACAAGGAACTAGGGAATGGAAGGATCACACATAGCCATATACACCAATGTTCAACCAATCCAATCTATAGTTGGGTTTATCAGGCTGCTAAGGTATTAGAAAGGAAGAATTGCTAAGCTAGTGATCTCAACCACAGAGATATGGAAACCTCCATAAGATCTATCTAGCTTGGCCTCCATAATACCTACACACCCAACACAATGAAGTATCCCCTTCACTACTACAAAGTCCCTCAGGACATACCTTCCCTTCCAGTGCTCTTCAGGGTGTGCATAGAAGAATAGCCAGCCCTTCTTGATTTTTCTATGAGGTTCCTCTCTTCACTAGGTTTATCAAGCCAATTATGGGCCTCTTCCACTCCTAAGTCTTACAGACCAAGACACGGGTGTACATAAAAACAAAATAAAAATGATGGGCATGAAGGAAAATGTCCTGGGAACCAAAAATGAAAATGGTAGAAGGAAAAAAAACCTTGGGAGATAAAATTCGTTTGTTAGAAACATCTATGGAATTCACAGGAGAAAAAAACTACCCCTTAAAACCCCAAAATCGCGGATCTCTTCTCCCATTCACTAAGAAATCCCAAAAATGAGTTCCTAGCCATGGAGGAGATGACAAAAAATGCAGGAAAACATGAGGGAAATGCCCCAGCTATCTCCAATTGCATGAGGAAGCGAAACATATGGGTGAATAATGGAATGGGAACCAATTTATGGGTATTTACTTGCCCAATAAGAAAGAATATGTTTTTAAAAAATGATGGCTTTTCCCAATACGAATTTTTACTGCCATACTCCTCCATTACAAGGGCATTAACTACCTCAACCAATTTCTAGAGGAAATAAATGATTGGGGACAAAAGAAAAAATGGGTAGTTGAGAGCTTTATGGGTTCTCCCATTGACATTTGGATTTACACTATTGGCTCAAGGGTTTGAATACCCCCCCCCATTTTTCCTTGTGAAATCATGCACCCATCTCTTAGGTGCATTGCATAGGTAGTTGTGGGTATTTTAATTAAATTGCATATTTACATGATGTCTCATTTTATATTGTGGTTGGCTAGCATGAAAACCATAGGTATCGATTTTACTTTCCGATACATAAAAACGATAAATCTATGGTGGGGCCTTGGCCTTTAGCTCCTCACCATGATTTAATAATGGTAATTACATCATATACAATTTTAATTCAATGGGGTCAAAATCCGGATATTACATGCTCCCCTTCATAGATATTTGTTTCAGTTTCCCACCTGCAATACTAGGTGGTTCATAACTCAACTCGATGAGGATAGTGGGGTGTGTCTTCTCACTCATGTCAAGCCTCTCCTATCATGTGGCTGAAACTTCATCATGATACAAGGGAATACACATATGAACTGTCCTCATCCCTTTGCATCAGATTTTTCTCTTCATGTGGTGGAGCTATGGTAGTTTGATCTTCCACCAAATATTTTGGTTCACATCCAACTCATGTGTGCTTGTCTTCTACTTCATTGTGAATCCCAAATGATTATTTGAAATTTCAGATCCAATATATGTCCTTCTTTTGGATATGATCCAACAAATTTATTACCACCATTGACAACATCATCCTCCTTACTTTTTCTAGCAGTACCAAAAGATCTTTGAACCTCCTCTGGCAATAACATAGGCTTTATCTCTTTGCAAACCTCATTAAAATTATGTGTAACCTTCTATTTATTGGATATGTTGTATGGGTATTTGAATAGACCCACAATTTGAAGTTCACAATACTCTCTGAAGGACAGTAGCTTCCTAACTCCTTTATTCGATCTCCAGTACTAAAAAAGATGTTGAACGGGTTCTTTTTGCCTTAATTGCTCCACTTTATACCTTGAAGAATAAGTACTAATTCCCTCGTCATACATATGGATATAGGAATAAATATCGTCTATTCTACCAAATTTTATATGATGGGTGATACTTGTAGAAGGTACATCCTAGATATTGTCTTCCTCATCTACAATACTCTTCATACTGCTCATAATCCTCATACAACTCATAGAAATCATCATCAGAGTACGTCATGGATTCAATTTTATTCTAAATAAGAGATTACTTTCAACAGGTGTAGAGGAAAGTGATCCAATACCAGTGTAATGTACAATGCTTATTTAGGCACACTAACTCAACCATAGAGAATCTTAATGACCATTTCACCAAAATAAGCAAAACTAGGTACTACAAATGAGGCTAGAATTGCCGAAATAAACTTTAATGCACAAAGGAGATTGTCTGAATTCACATAAGATCAATTATTGATTATGTAATGAAATTTTCAGGTCTGCAAATTTAATATAAGAGGCTCAACAATCAAATGTAATTGTACCATAATTCACCCTTCCAAAGGTTACAACAGAGATAGTGAAACCGAGGGAAATTCTGAAGAGTGTGACATAAAGGAGGGATGAAATATATTATGGATACTTTTGACAATATACTAGGACCATTTATGTTTTGAACATCAGAGAGGTTGAAGTCTACTCTAAGGCTCTTGGGAACCCCAACATATGCAAACTAGATCTTTCGTTGTGCACTTCCTAAAAAAACAAAGGTGAGGGATTTCGACTTGGGGAGGATTGAATAAATCCTATTTAATGTCATATATCATTTTTTTTTCAAATACAAATGTTTAGATATGTTTTGGAATGGTTTGGAGATTATTCAGACAAAACTAGCCACTGGGACAACTCGACTAGTTTGGGTTCAAGGATTCTGAAACAACCAAAGGGACCATCAAATTTGAAGATAAATTCATGGAGAGTGTTCATAAGAGTTTTAAATAACTTCAAAAAATGAAATATTCAAAATACATCGAGTATAAGTTGGCATATTGACAAAATACAAAAGACTAGTAAATTTCGATGCAATTCTAGAGAGGCATGGAAAGATGGAAGAAATATCGTAATTTTATTAATATCAGAACTGATGGAACATGTTCAAAATATTAAATATACTTTGAAAATGGATCCCAAAGTATTCTCATATACATAAGATATTGTACAATTTACATGGGATTGGATAAAGTAGAAGAAAGAAGGAGAAATGTAGAGATTCGAACGGTAGGCTTAGTGATTCTCCTTTCTGAATTGTGAATTGGATTAAAGGGAATTCATGAAATGAAATAAACACAATGATAATGGATGAAGACCATTATCCTATCATCTCACTGAAGAAGGCAACATGGGAACATCTCCCAACCTGAGTATCTCAAAGCTCTAAATACAAAAATTAAACTGCCAAAAAGATGTGATAGTGATGTGCTCTCATCATTTTATAGGAAATATGGATTCTAGTTATAATTTAATATTCATGTGGCCCACATGCCTCAACCAATGTTCCCTCATGAGTTGAATTGGGGACTTTCCTTCTTTTCCATTGACATGTCTTTTCCTTCATTTGGAAACTATGCCCTCATGCTTTTAGACTATCTTTCATTTTCTCATTTCTGGAAACTACGCCCTCTTTCTTTTGGCCTGAATTTCCTTTCTCCTTTTTGGAAACTGGGCCCTTCTGACTTTCAAAAGTTGCATGCTTTCCATGTTGAGAGCTTTTTCTGCACTTGCATGCTTTGTGCATGCTTTTCTAGTTGGTTGATTTTGTCATCTTTTCTATCTTTTCTTAATTTTTTGGACCTTTCTTAATTATTTCCATAGTTTCCAATTAGTGTGACAACCCATTGGGTCCACAAGACCTCATGTTCCCCCCCTTGTCCACCTAGCACATCCACTAGGTACAAAATACAATATAAAATAATTAAAACATGAAACTTTCATCCTAAGTCTAAAAGTTACATACAAGGATATTTATTATCTATCAAAATTAACCCCCTTTTAGTTAATCTAGTCCTTCACTAGGAACCATGGGGTTCTCAAGATCTAGCAGTTTAACCATGGTGTTATCAAGAAAATGGGGACATTACATATATTCGCCATATTTGGTGGATTTATTATGGTTTGTGCTCATTCACAATGGATGTGTTGATTGAGGGGCATTGGATATCATATTTCTCTCTGGATTCTTTTATTCATGGTATATGGTGGTAAAAATCACCATTATATGAATATTTTTGGTATGTTAACTATTCAAGGGTTTAAAAAAGGATGGGTAGAGGATTTCATGGTAATTTCTATAATCAAGGTCTTGGAAATCATTATAAATTCAAAGAATCTAGGTAGAGGAGTTTATACATGTCAGAAGGTTCCTTAATTATGGGAAATTGATCCACAAAAATAATTTTAATGCAAAAGTTGTTATGTATCCTCTACAATTTGTAATCAGTTAGGGATTTTTGTTGAAAGGGAGGATAATTCTTCTCAATCCCCTGCATGTAGAGGAGGATAAAGAAGAGTGTTTAGGGCCACTCAATAGAAAAGTGTTCACCTAGGTCATCCTTATTTCAAATTTTCTAGAGATAATAGAACAAAAATCCATGTGGGTCATCTTTGTAGGGTGGCATGCATATCTAGAAACAACATAGATGGTTCATACAACCAACAATCCCTGCTTTATTGCATGAATTTTTCAAAGAGACCAATTTTCATATATCAAGCAAATAATGGGAGAAAAGAAAAATCTAGATTATAATTAATTCTTTTAATAAGTCAATTATAACTACCCAAGTCATTAATACTTAAAATTTAGTATGGTTTTGGCAAGTTAATGACCAACCCAACATATCGCTTGATTAGAACCCTTTGAAAGACCTACAATTCACTTTAATAAAGTGATTGGATGAGAGGAATCAACTTAAATGTTTGAGGCTGAGATGATCCTTTGTGATTTTTAGGACTCAAGTTGAGATCCATCCAAAATTTTCAGGACTCGGGCCGAGATCTATCCAAAAATTTTAAAATTATGCTATATGGTAGATGTCATTTGATCATGGGTCATACTTGCTAACTCTGTTCATGTTATGTTGGTTTGAATGTTCATTTAGTCTACTTAATTTGTATGATCTACAACCTTTTTGAACTTTAGATGTTCTAAATACTAATGCCATCAATATTACAAAGAAAAGGATGAACGACACTTCTAAACTCAAGTTCTGAATTATTTCATGTTTTTATTCTTCCAATCTTTCCTGAATGTTTTTCTCTTTTGTTCCCCCCCAAAAAACCTGTATATTTGATATATCAAGTTTGGAATCAAAATTTACATGGTATGCCACCTATCTCCAACTACATTTTACAGTCGTCCAAAAAATGGATAAGTTTCAATTCCTCCTTCCTATCCTTCATATAATCAACAAAACTTGTGTAAGCTATAAAACATAGCCCAAAATAAAAATCTTAAATAGTGACAGTACAATCCATACTTATAGCTAAAATAAAAATATCGAAATGGAAGATTATTAGTACAATCCATACTTATAGCTAAAATCAAAATATTGAAATGGAAGATTATTAGGATAACACATCCTACTTGAACTCTTGAACTGTCAATATTCCTTCCTGTAAAGAGAGAGCTTCATTTGAGAGAGAATCAACTTCAGTTTTTATTTTGCAAGAAATAAAATAAATTAGCTTTTTTGGCCTATTATTTGGATGGTCCATATTTATCGTTTAACACTAAACATCAAGTGGTCAATAATATTTAAGTCTTATGTCTGAAAGTTAAATCATAGTTGACAACAAAATATGACACATCTCATAGATGCAATTTTGTTATGGACATTAAAAAAAGAGAATAAGAATATAAACTTTGTATGATGTTACTTGTTTTTTATTTGACATAAAGGAAGAAACAACATGTAAATACAAATACATATTGTGGTTGACAACACAATCTATTACATCCCATAGATGCAGTCGGGCATGGACATTGAGAAATAAGTATGAGAATATAAATTTCTTATGATGGTACCTGCTTTGGATTTTGGATCAAGGTGAAAACAATATGTAAAGAAAAATACAACTTGAACAAATTTTGCAGTTGTGTGGATTGAAACAAGAATGCTTGAATTTTGTTTTAATATGGAAATTGGCCTAGAAAATTGTTCTTATACCTTTTGTGTTCTATTCAATTCTATCATATTAAGGAAGTTTCCTCTAAAGGTATGTGCCATTATGAAAGTGGAACAGTGTAAATATGCTTCTCATGTTTGGGAGTATAGTTATGTCTTTTTTTCCTGACACTTACTTTGATTTTTTTTAAATAGTACATTATGAGGTCACCCTTGCAGACACTAGTGAGGTAATTTTCACACTATACGTGAATACAATACTATATTGTCATTTGAGTTGGGTAAGGGCACAATACTCAAGGCTTGAGAAATAGATATAAAAAACATGAAGGTAGTCAAATGTTTGAACCCCTCAGACCCTTTTATATGAATTTTTCTATGACTCAAATAACTCTTGTTGTACTTAAAACACATATGTGATTGTCTATTGCTTCAAGGATGGGGAGGTTGCAAGAATTACTTGCAAACTCAAATATTCTTATGGAAGTGTTGTTTCTCCTTCAGATATTCCATAAGAGTAATATATATTCATTTGTATTGATTTTAAATATTGGATATTTGGTTTATCTTTCGATATTCCATATAGTTCTATTTTATTTTGACTCTTCATTGTTTTTTTGTTAGTGAAACACTCATTTTTTAGGTTGAGTTGATGTCATGCAAACCAACGAAAGGTTCAACTTTTGGCAATGTCTCAAATGAGAATGACATGCAAGAGTAATTTTAATGATATTCCTATCTTGCATGGCCTATGGGATATTTGTAACATTGTATACCTACAACTTAGTTAAGGGGTACCTAGCTCATTTTGGCTTAATGTAATCTCAATATCACTTGCAGGGAGCTGGAGAAACATAGGGAAATTGTTGCATCTAGAAAAGAAAAAGAAAATAAATGAAGGGAGGAATCCAAAGCAACAGTGGTCGCTTGTGTGCAAGAAAAAATAGAGTCAAATAAAGGTTAGGTTAGAGGTAAAGGGAAAAGCAAGGGGAAATGATAGAATAACTCTACAAATCTTGAGGATGATGGTCTTCATTTCTTGTGCATTAATATGATAGTTATATATATACTATTTAACATATTTATTTTTGGTTTTCTTCTCAGTTGATTAGAAACAAAAAAGATCCGACTATGTTTTTTATTTTTGGAATATAATTTTGTGTGATATAACTGTTTACACTACTCTTAGTTATTTCTCATAGTCTCAGCTTTGTACCTAATCATACTTATTTTTAGCATGTTTCCACATTATGTGTGTTTGTTTTCAAATAAAGAATTCAACCTCCACCAATTAAGATACAACAAGGCTTCAGTAAGTATTTATTTACCTAACAGATTGCTCAATAAATGCTCCTATATGTTCAGGTGTAATTATGGAATGTAAGTACCAGATATAGTTTTCTTTGATTAGGAATGATGGACCATGTCTTTAATATTCCACTCATTAACTTAATTCTAACATTTAATGTAATGTCTTGTAATGAAAACTTTTATATTGGTCAATGGCGATAATAATAATCTATATTAATTAGAGTAAGGAATATAGTACATAGTACATATTCAAAATAATTGTGGTTCGAAATCACTATGGCTTCTCTACAATAATTGTTTTTTTTATAAATATTCTAATACTCCCCTTAAATATTTGTTGTCATTTTTGTTTAGCTTTACAAGAAATACTTTGCAAAGAATACCAAGGTAAGTGGTTGAAAACTGATAAATTTCCAACCACTGAATGACTGGTAACTCCAATGGACAGAGTGGAAATGGATCCTACGATCTCCCTTCAAATCACACATTTGTGGATAAGATAATACCAATTGGAATTTCCCTTAGTGACTACTCTCATTCAACTTTCTTACAACTGTACAAAATAATCCAAAATAGTCATAAATTCACACTATAAAAAGTAGTTTTATAAAATTTACCATGTCTTGAAAGAATGGAACTAATTTGGTTCAACATGGAGGAACATGGGCCATCTTCTTCACTATATTTATTTAATTGCAATAGAAAATGAAGCCAGGGAACATTGTCTACTTAAAATATGATAGGTTCAATAATTAGTTATTCAAATCCTCCAAAATCATGGTAATATCTTTAGTTTAATGTTTCATTGAAATTCACAACCTTGCAGAGATTGTCATTTTATGCTTGATATTTTTAGTGAAAAATTTCCCATGCAACAATATCATAAAAGTGGTCCAAAAAATGAGCACACCTCACTCTTATAATATTGAAATATAAAAGGGGGATTCATGTCACATATATGTCCTAAAATACTGTAGAAAAAGAGCATTCTACTAATCAACTCCTTTTCCTGCTATGATACATAACCGATACAATGAATTGTAAAAGAAAATATTACCTACATGCAATCATCTTTACATGATAATTTTTTATCATATGACTAGATGTGCATGGATTGTTAGTATTTTCTCATTGAAACTCAAAATCTTCTTTGTTTAGAGTTAGAGTCTCATTTTTAGGGGTGATTTCCTAAACATTCCATCTATAATTAACATGATGGTGCTAACACTTTTCAAATTTGGTGACTAAATCCTTGTCCTTTAAGATTCTACCCTTGAGGATAGAATCCTTCGACTACGTTCCTCTTAAAAGGGGATATTGTGGATCAAACAAATGCCTCTTTAGGAACTAGTAAACACCTACATATGTAACTTGACAAAATGGATTATCCTGCAATCGTAGGTTAGTGTGATTGAAAACCAATATGTAACCTTGGGTCATGTGACTGACATGCATCTACAATGGTAGTGGAGAATTTGTTGAGCACAAGTGTTAAGTTCCATTCTTGAAATGATAGGTCACGGGACAAGCATTTTTCTATGACGCAAAGTTGTAGAAACACCATACTTCATGATAGTATGTTGCAGTCCAACAAATAAATGTCAAGAGAAACAAAAAAGACAAGAACTATAGGTTGTAGTACATTCAAAGATTACAATATCAAAGATGTAGGGATTCCAATCTCATGGAGGCTAACAACAAAATATGAGTAACTAGAAAATGAGTTTGACGTTGTAACTTTCCTTATTGGAATTACATCTACCAACAAAATCATTGTATACATGTATGGATTGTAACAAGAATGGATCAACCTAAACTATCTCCATTGTGGAGCACACATGACATGGTATGGTGTTTCTTGTAGTGTTGCTCATGATTTTGAAAATGTGGTTAGAGAGCATGTCTATAATCAATAATTTTTCTTAGATGAAGAAGAAGGAACAATGTATGATTTTCTTTTAGGGAAAACAAGAATTTTCGCTCCAAATTTGTTATCTAAACATGGAGTTATTGTCTTCAAATATGTGCAAAAACATGGCGATTTTGTCATCACTTTCCCTCGATCTTATGATGTAGGATTTATTCATGGTAAGAGTTGTTTGCATTTGTTTACATATAAATTATATTGCTAGTGTTCATTTATTTATTATTTTTTGACATATCCACTACCATGATTGAGTGCTAATAATCCATGGACAATGACAACTTTTATTTGTATTTAGATTTACTATTAGATAGTTGTCTAAGGATTCAACTGTGAAGAGGTTGTGAATTTTTCTTTAATTACATGGTTTCCTTTTAGGGTGATTACATGTAAACACTATGATTTTATTAACTGGGTGGCACTTTTACCTCATGAGGAATTACTTTGTAAAGAAATAATGAATCTTTCCAGGACTAGGTTTTCTTAAGAGGGAAGGCATTCTTCTTTATCTATGGAACACACAGTGAAACTATTTTTGAAGGTTTTATATGTTAACCTTATAATTTTAAAACATCATATGATCTGGTCACTAAAGAAGCTAGGATCATAGACAAGTATTTCACTTGGACACACAAGCACCTCCCTTTTCTATATCTGCACATGCTTATGTTATGTGGCATAAATTAGTTGTGAATGGTATACCCTTCCATTGTGCCTCAATAATGGTATGTATAAAATAACATACCATTTTGTTCTATAATAGGTCATTATTGTGTTTACAAGAACCTATTTTGTGGTCTATTCTAATCCTTACTTGTTAAGCTTGATTTTTAAGTGCACAACGAGGGAGATAAGAGAATGTAATTGTGGCAGTATAACTATCTTTGTAAGAGAGTATTTTATGAAGATGGTTTATGTAGCACAAATATTTGTATAGGATGAGGGAATTCTCGATGAAGTGTGGGAATATCTACCTATAAAAGATCATATTGAAATAGACTCCTTTGATTCTTAAGAAAGTTTGATTTATTGTGGAAACTTTGTTGAATATCTTCCATATTTTCATCTAAACTTAGGAGAACATAGTTCATTAAATAAGAATTCAAATCGGGAAAGTAGTAGTAGTTTTGAACCATGGGACTTTAACCACTGATATAAACATAAGGATATCTAAAGTCATAATTACAATGCTAGTTTTTCATAAAACCCTTGAAGAATACTTTTCATGGTCGAAAATGAAAGAATTAGGTTTTGTGTGCCCCTGTCTTTATTATACTCTAGTAGGTTTCTAGGAATTTCCATTGACTATGTATCCTTTTACACTATTTAATAGTGGATTTATCTTGTTAATAAATAAGTAGACTATGTTTATGTCTAGCTCTAATATTATATTTTTATATTTTGATTTAAATGCTTAGGACTAGTAATCTAAGTTGTTGATTTTTATTATTTTAAATTTATCTTCAATACACTCATTTCATTGACTGACTTCGTACACCATTTTTTGTGTCCTTTTTTATTTTAATATAATGGAAAAGGTTGAAATATCCCAACATTAAGTAATTGATTAAATACAATTATGGACTAGGTTCCAAGTTTAGATTGGCATAAAGTAGAAAAAATTCTTTATTCAAAGCAAGTTTACGGATAATATATTACCGTCGATGAAATAATTGAAGGGAGAATCTATTAGCATTTACAATCACTTTTGTACATCTCATGTTCTAAAGAGATAGGGACTTTTCACAACTTCAGGTCACCTTGGTTTATTGTAATCTTATAATTTAGCACATGAGACTACTCATGTTGGTACACCCATAAACGTTTTACATTACATGAATGCATTTTCTTATTTCCTCAAGTTTGATTCTTGTATGATGTTTTAATTTCTAATTTCTAATAAGTGTACATATTTGTTTTTTTATGTGTCAAATGTTTACTAAATTTAATCATGGGCATACACATACAAGAATTCCAAGCAAAATGTCAATGAGACTAAAACTACAATCCAATAGTGGAAAATTATTGGAGTTTTGAAGCAACTCAATCAATTTTTAAACTATAAATTTTATAAAAATTACAATCCTTTCATGTGAGCTGTTGGAAGGGTGGTAGCAATGTTGTATTTGGATCTTAGTATCCTTTATTTGAATTACAAATGATGCAATATGAGTATTATTATTAGTTCTCTCCCCAATTCTTAAAGGGTGCTAGCTCAATGGAATATCTCTCGCGTTACAAGTATGAGGTTGGTTGTTCGATTCCTCAATGCCCTAATGATATTGCAATAATGGTATTTCTAATAAAATATTTTAAAAATGGTCGCAGTAAATGACCAAATAAATGACTAAATGCCCCACCAAATAAATTAATAAACATATTACCAAACAACAACAACATATAATGACCAAATAAATGACCAAATAGCAAAATTAATGACGAGATAAATGACTAAATATATGACCAACACATGAAGCAATTCAAACAATTTATGACCAAGTGATAAATGACCAATTTGCTCAGGAGATAAGTGACTTCTAATTTGTCACCAGTGGTCACGTGACCAAAATTATTCATTTATAATAATTTTTTAGTCACTAATTACACATTTGTGCTAGTGTGTGTAGATTTATTTATTGTGTTTGAGATTGGTTGTTTCCTACAACTCCTCCTTTTTCCCTTGAATAAATCTATAAAATTTTTATCTACTTGAAAACTATCCACATCCTTTTGATTAATAATTTTGTAATGAAAAACTCCATTATCACCTTCAATCCTAAGAAAATGGGCCTTATCTCTTGTGTATGAACATCTTTTGTTTGAACTTGCTACAATTTCACAAGAAACTACCACCAATGTTCTTCTCCTTCTTCCCAATATTGGTCACATAATTTCATAGAGGATAATCGATAGGGTATGTTGGTTATACTTTTTGATCTTCATTTCTTTGATCACCATTTCCTCCTTTCCCAAAACCACTCCTCCCACCATGCAATCCATGCACAGGTTGAATTGTTTGATGTGAGGAACACTAAACATTGAAAAATGGTCCCTTCACATGTTTGAAACTTTGAATTATCATATTTTAATTTTATATTTATTATTTTTAATTTATTTTTGTTATAGAATATACTATCATGTACCTAAAATCCAAGGTTCAAAAGGCTTCACTAAAAAATATCCTATAGGTTCCAACATATTCAATATTTTGAATACATAATAAGGTCTCACCTGAGACATGCATAGGAATTATAAGGACCACCATACGGGGTGCATATGGAAGGATGGGGAACTTCTCTTCATCTACTTAAGTATTCATTCATTCAGCACATGTATTAAAAAACTTATCGATCATATCTTTATATAATGCATACATTCATAATAGATACATGACAAGAAAATACTCTACACATAATACAAGGAAATAGGTTATATATTATCATCAAAACTAGATTGAAATACATTATACATCCCTTATATGGAATTCCCATGGGTTTCCTATCTCACTCAATAGCCTAGAATCAACAACATGAATACAATAATCCTCAAAATACCAACACTACTAATCATTGGACCCCAACCCATTACAAAAAGTTCCTTTAAGTAGGAATGTGTTCCCTTTCCATGTATTTATCTTGTATGTGGCTTTAGTGGCATGCCAAATGTTATGTGTAGGCTGGTGCTGATGTGCGGCGAGAAATTTACGCATGTTGTCTCCTTTGGTGCGCCCTGTCCCACCAACTGGATTCTTCATCACATGAGCAATTGTCCCAAAAATTGGGTGCCACAAAGCCACCAATGCTATGATGTGGCTCATCCCGAGCCATGAACTTCAGGGTTCTTAGGCTACCAGTGATGGTAGTTGCATGCACAACCTAATGGAAAATTTCTAGAGCTCTTTATTGATGGACTTGAAGTCTCTAGAAATTTCGATGAGATATTTTTTATATTGGTCCATTTCTTGTTTTGTGCTCTTACCCATATCAGGTTTGACTTGTTCATCAAGGGTAATGACTTCTATCACTTTTGTATGACTCTCACTCAAACTCTTGAAATGTTTATATGCTTCCACATAGGCCTCTGCAAGGATAGATGTAATAGTTTGTTGCTTTGTTTTGTTGGTGGTGATCTTTCGGGGGTAAGGACAAATATCTATATCATGGCCTGTTTACACATTGAGGGTGCAAGATGCATCGGAATTTGTTTCTTCATTCCCACTTGTTCCTCACACTCTCATATTTAATGATTAACTTGATGTAGCTCTTGAATATCTTAGAGGTGATTCCATATATTAAATCTATAGTCTACGATCCATGTCAAGGTCACAACCCCTTCCTATATTGCTCGCTACAAGACTTGCACAACTTCTTCAAATTTTAGTGCTATATTGATATCCTCTAGTGTCAAGTCCGTTTGATTTGAGCAAAAATCTCCTCCTTTTACTAATGCAATTGGGTGATTGTACTCTAATTTTGAAAACTTTCTATGTTGATGGAAATTGGATCTCTGTTAAGGATATAGTGACTTGAAGTGTGGAAAATGTTGTGTCCACAACTGAATCTAGTTCATAGTGCATTTTCACCACCTCAGAATGTATCTACTTCAGTCCAACATAGGAATGGATCAACTGCAAGTGGCCATTAGAGGAAATTTCAATTTAAAATGGGCCTTCCAAAAATAATACAAATTACATGTCATCATGTATTAGCCAATCAAAATGCTTTAAAATTCAAAAAGGGAGCACCTCTTAAACAATTTTTAAATATAAATTTGGGGATAGGTATCATAAAAAAACTACTTTTTTTGTTCGTTTTTTCGACATATCTCCCTGTGCTTTTACTCAAATTTTGATCGAGAGAGCTCATTGGATGCGGCATTAAATTCCGCATCCAATGAGTACCCACTTCGCATACTTTTGACAGGCCCCGCTACCCCAAAAGCAAGAAATACATGAAAAAATGTGATGATGATTTAATTCCACATACAACAAGCTCTCCTGATCGAAATTTGAGTAAAAACACAGGGAGATATGTCGAAAATACGAACAAAAAAGTAGTTTTTTCTTTTCTTCCTCCAAAATTAATAAATATTATTTTATTATTTTAACTATTATTTTATTAATTTTCCTTAGGAGGCCCATTTTGAGTTGAAATTTCCTCTAATGGATCACCAATTCAAAAAATATCTGAGTGATGTAATCTTGGAGGTCCTTCATATGTACCAGCTCCAGTTTTAACTCATTGTAGGGAAGATATAAGTCTTTGAAATGGTTGGTGATTGGACTATAGTAGTTATTAGGGGATTGATGGAGAGTGATTTTTGTTAAAACACCTATGATATTTTTTATCACAACTACTACGCTCTACTAGTTCATGCCACCTTAGACATTTTTGCAGCTATTGTAGGGGGGTCAATACGTAAGACCATATTGAGCTCCTCCAATTGTTCTTTGTCATCCTTTTGGAGGATTTGGGTCACTTACAAGTTGGAGTGCAACTACTTAATAATACTAGGGATAGAAATCGATGTTTTTCTTCTTTGTTGTGTTGGTTTTCTGTGCTCTTCTAAGGATCTTTTATCCCCTTATTATGCTTGATATTTTTCCTGATATTATTCAAGGTGGGTCTCATAACCATAAAAAAATATTCTTCTTACCAAGATAGGTGGCCCTCTTCTAATCATGATTACGGACAGAGTATTTTCTTTTGCTTCTTCTTCAGTTTTTGGATATGTGTCTGGTGTAGGTGATGGAAAATTACATTATCTATTCCCATACATGACTTCTTGATTTGTTAATTATGGTTCTCATTTTTTCTTCTATGAAACAATGTGATGATCTAGGAATAATAGAGGTGGTGTGATAACTATTTGATTCCTTGCACATCTCATATTCCTCTAAGATATCAACTTATGAATCTATGAAGGCCTAATGGTGTTGGGGCCATTTTGGAATGGTTACATTGATGTAATATAGTGTTATGTATAAGGAGAGCACATATGCATCTGAATGTATATCTGCACAAGGGAGTTAATATTATGTTTATTAACTTAAAATATTATAGTTTCATTATACCTATCCATAGTTGATGTGGAATCCATAATGGTTTTGTGTGGTTGTCATGGTGTACCACTTCTAAAATATAGTATTGATTGGGACCCAATCCTTGTGGTTCTACTAGTGCTTGAGTATGTAGAGCTTCAGTGCAAAAAAAATCTCTAACATGGTGTTTTCATAGGTGTACTTTAATGGTGGATGCCAGACGATCATGGTGACATGAAACAAGACCCAGCTATAGTGGAACTTCATTCCCTTATCCTATGAATTGAGGTAGTCTTGTAAGAACTTGTGCTTTAGGTATTTGACATAGGCCATCTTATGCCTAGTGGTGCATCTATTTGCTTCCAAGATTACACCAACTAGGAATTTATACTTCCTTCAATTACGCATGACCTTTCACACAAGTATTATGGTTGCGAACTGAACCTAGTGCTCTAAAATAGCTAAAATGATTGTTTATCACATCTCCAAATGAGTGTGGAACTTCTGGTATCCTTTTTCTACATAGTAATTTGCAATGATCTCTACTGGGTGTTAACTCTAAAATTTCGCACACATGTGATATTTTTGCAAATATTATAGTAAAGTGTCATCAACATATATCATGTAAACCACCAAATACATCCTCATCAAGATCCAAAGAGAAATATGAATAAAAAATTCCCCAAAAATGTTAAAAGGAAAGGTCATGTAGCTAAATATTTGTTTACTTGCACTACTACTATGATTTAACAGTTTTGTGACCATGTAAACCTAATGTAGATTTCCCTTCAGTATCTATGTGACTCTTAAAATAGTGGGATCTCAACTACTTGTGGCACATTGAAGGCTCATTAAGGATCCTAACCAAGAAAAAATAAAACTTGTCTCTTCATATGATGGGGGAGCATTGGATATACCCCTTTGTGTACCTTGGAGCTATTTCATGAGGTGATGGGGTTCACACTTGGATATAGATGTTTCTTGGAAACATCTTGGCCTCTATAAGGAAGTCATGGGAATGCATCTTGTAGAATAAATTTAGAGCAATTTTATGTTGTTATAATTGTGTTGAATCTTCATCAAAGATCATATCTTTCTATACTTATTGGAATTCTCCAATCTCCCTTGAAACCTTACTCCAAGGGGCATGTGTTTCTCACATTTGTTCTTTAAGTTATTTTGCATTTAGTGTGGACAAAATAAGTCTCCCTAAGGGATATTGTTGGCTTCCCTTTGAATCCTTCACCTCCTAGGTGACACTATGTTTATTTTCTTGACCATTAGGCAATCTAAATTAGTTCTAACATTGGCTTCATATTTTGGTTTGCATTTCCTCATTCCCTTTGTTTAATTCAAGTCATTTTTTTCTTTTGTTTTGTTTTGTTTTGTTTCACTAACTAGAGCTTGTAGGATCAATTTGGGGTTATCAAATTTTCTTTTTACAAAACAATAATGGGCCTTGTCGACAACCTCAAAGGATTTCACCCAATGTGGGAGACATTGAACACCTTTGTGCATAATTTCCCACAATAGTATTTATGGAAAATTCACTTCATTTTTGTCCATTTCGTCTTAACTAGATACATGTTATTTGATAGATAACTAATTTCTAGGTTATTTTATTTTGTAGGAGAAGAGGTACATACCCTTCATTCCCATAATTTGGCCACCTTTTGGCCATAATAGCTGATTACACGGTAGCATGGATCTTAGTGTCTCATGTGCGGTTTCTGGACGGAATTTCCTTCGACAATCATGCAATCTGCGTATGTTGCTAGCCCTTCACTTGTGCGATAATTTTCTCATTGTTTGTGTGTCCTTTCCATGTTTTAATCACACTGGTACACATTTTTGTTTTTTTGTTTTTCACAGTACTACTTGTCTATCTCTGTTTTTTGCAGGCTACTATCACTTTTTCTCTACTTTTTATCAGTTTTTCATAACATTAAAACCCCAATCGTTGATCACTAGTGAACTAGAATTAATTAGATTGTAATAGTTACATTTTTCTAGAGCAATTAGCTCAACTTGCCTAATATTAGGAAGTAAAGGGGTATTCCCTCAAAATATACCCAGGTAACCAACTCTAAGGATTTCAATGAGCCTCATTCTTGTCATTAGTATTCAAGATATTTAATCGACTTCTGCAAATAAGAAAGGGCCTAAATACTCTAATCTCCCAAAGTGTTCTCTTCACCTCGTGCTTCATGTGAGCTTGGTGAATCAGAAAAGGGGGAGAAGTGTGAAATACCTCTATTGCACACTTCTAGTTCAATAGAATTTTGTTTTTCAAGCATCATCAACATATTTAGAGTCGAAGATAAATAGACATTTGCATTTACTTTAATCTCTTTAGTTACTTGCAACAATCAATTAATTGATTGTCTCACATGTGTTTGCATCATTGGCACACATTAAGGGACCTACAATCTCTTCCAATCCGATTATGCTCTTCACCTTGCATTATTTGCAAACTTGGTGAATCAGAAAGGACAGAATTGTGAAATATCTCCCTTACACACCTTAATCAAATATTGGACCTTCAAAATCAACATTTGTAACATATCGAACCAACCAAAATCCTCCATAGGAGGTAACAAAACAATATTTTACTTAGGTAGGATTAATTGGGCTAGGAATCCAAATAAGTCTCACCAATCTAGTTTTAATAGGATTTTGAAACATATCATTTTTTACTTATAGGGTACTATCAAAGCCTACTATTAACAAGTGTCAAAAGACAACCCAGTTAATAAGACCTTGTTCCCAATAATGTGAAATTTGAGGTTTAGCTTCCCTGCACCCCACTAAGAGTCACTTAGCTCTTTGTAGGGGGGCGAAACCATACTACTTAGGATGAACCATTTATGCACACTTTACATGGGTATCGTAGTGCCCAAAATTAGGATATCACTAGGGAGAAATGATGAGCTCCATTAATTCTTGAAGTAAGATGTTTTCATTGGGAAGTGTTTCCACACCTTTTGGAATGTATCCCCATAGCTGGTATAATTGAATCTTTTTTATCTGAACTAGTCAGTTGCTAAGTGGATCCCATTGTTAGTAGAGATTGTGCTTTTGGAACGCCAAATTACAATTGAGAGGAAGGAAATTAGGTATTTAGGGAATTTACATTTAATTTCTTTCTAAATCCAAGTTCATCTAACTCATAATTAAAAAGAACCTACATGTGGGACCATTTGCACTAAATTGACATAGCACATATCACTCACTTTTGCACCATTTTTCATCTGTTTTGGTTGGCATATTTTTGCATTTGCTCAATTTTCTTTATTACCAATATCACTCTCATTTGATATAGAAACCTTCCACCAATGAGGAAAATAAAACACTTAAGGCAGAACCAAATAATGCATTTCCTTTCCACTCTCTCCTATGGTTCACAAGGCAGATACTCTAGCCAACGTTGCTACTAGGAAACATTGATTGGATCTTATGGATGATGCCTCTCTTTGCTTGATTCATTCTCCCCCCTTGGAGAGGATTTAGATCCTTTTGCTTCATCCTCTCATGAAAGAAGCATACCTTTATTTCCACCCCATGGAGGAAATACCCCCTGTTCTTCTCCCTCTTCAAGAGTAGTATGCACACCAACCTCTTCTTCAACTCAAAGGAATATATCATGGAAAGCTACTGAATTGTGTAGGATAAATTTTCATTCCTCATGGAATCCCATTAATTCCTTCATGATCACAATGGACATCATGAATCATGGTTTATAAATAATTTACAGAAATCAATGTCAATTACAGTAAACAACACACAATAAAAAAGATTAAAAGAATTGTATATATTATGATAGATAGACAATTTGATCTATACGTACCTTGATGATTTCTATTATATTCCAACTTCCATAGGTGAGGTGTCATTGTCTGCAGTTTTAATGCAGCCTCTTGCTTCCCATTGAATAGATGTTTATCGGTAGTTTGATACATATGATCCTTAGAGAGGAAGTTCCTATACTCATCAAACACCTCCTTTCGTAAACTTTTGGAATGACGGGATTTGATCTTAGGACCACAAACTGGACATTCAAATTTTCCCTTTCTTTGAAGACCTAAATAAAGAGTCAATGGATTAACATTTTCAATTATAATGATATAAAATGAATGGATTATTTGAAAAAACATACATGCATAATATATCAACTTCATAAAATTAAATACTATTAAAGTCGATGTTATAATTACATACCGCAAAAATGGGTTAACCCTATGGCATCATGTATTGTCCATACAAGCATTACATGGAATTGAAATTGCATTTGTCGTATTGGTCTAGATGCATCATACACAGTGATTTCATTGCATAGCTTTAGTAGTTCATCAATAAGAGGCTCGATATATACATTCATATCTTTAACTTGGTACTTGCCTAATTGATTTGAACATATAAAATATATAATTATTAGAACCATTAAGATATATAAATAATACACAATAGTAAAAGAAAAAAAATATATGACATTATGAAACAAAATACAACAAGTGAGATGCCAATATATTAAAAAAAATTGTTGTAGACACATACCTGGAATAATCATTGCCAACATTATGTGCTCCCTCTATATTGACAACCATGGAGGAATGTTATTGTTGATAACAAAAATAGGCCACACCGAGTATATAGATCTCTTCTCTACATATGGATTGACAGCACCTGCTTCCAATGAAATCCTAACATTACAAGGTTCTTCTTTAAAGTGTGGCCATTGTTCCTCCAAATCTCTAAATGCAGAACCATCCACAAGAATTACAAGAATGTCATATTGAATTCTATTATGTGCATGGTAATCCATAAATTGTGCTATGTTTTTGCACTTGAACAATTGTTGCAAACATGGAATAATGGGAATATAACGAAGAACCCTACGAGGAACCCTTTTGGTTACTTAATCTATTCGATATCCACTAATATGACATTCTGGACATTCTATTTCATATTCATGTTGTCAATCCAACTAGCTAGAGGGCTAAGTCAATTCTTTATTGCTCGATCATAAGTAATTATGTTGGTCACCACAGGGGGAGAGGAAGCACCGTATTATCCAATTATCTTTTTCCCACATAAAAATAGTAGACTCAACTCGTTGATGGATTCAATTCATATCCTTCCCCCTCCCCATTCAAAAGCTCCATTAGGTTTGAGTTTTCGTCCATGTTGATATTAATTTCCCTCTTTCCCCCATTATAATATATGATATGGTCATCGGGGCATGCATCAATTACTTCATACTGCATTCCAATTTATTTCATGATGAAAAATAAATCTCAATATGTGTGAGGTAAAATATATGGCGATCGTAATAAAAGTTCAGTTATCAAGCTACAACAAATTAATGCAAAAAACTAGTTACTATAGTATATAAATAATATTAATGAAACATGTTTCATCTGTATTAATTTTACTTATGAATTAACAATGAAGTTCTGAAAGGATCAAAGATAACCTTTATCACAATTATATGTATGTGATGGAATATATTCCATACCTTAACATCTGTGTGACTGATCTATTTGAAAGACCATTCATAACCTTCAAGTTCATTATCAATAATATAATAGAGAGAAGATATGTGTTGGAGCCTTCACAAAGGGGTTTGTATGCCTTATCAAGAAGAGGTAAATCATGAACATCATCAAAGTCATCATTTTCATGATGATCATCATCACCATCATCCATTCTAACATTAAATGTATCATGGATGAATGCATTTGTACTATAATATTTAACTATATCGCCATTATGATCATCTTCTTCAATGTGATCATTAACTTGTTCTTCATTATTCATAGTTCCATGGTCCATCAGTGCTTATTTTGAAAGCACATCCTCTCGGTGATATTGTTGTAGGATGTATTTCCTTTATAATTACATGAAACCATCAAGAGATATTATTTAATATAAGAAAGATTAAAAGATACATATATTTACAAAGCCAATCAATATAAAGACATATATAATGAAAAACTTACAAATGGATGATAGTCATGTCCCCCTTCAGCATGTCCATATTCCCTACAATGTATATTAGCTATTGTGATATTTATTCTTCTCCTTTTAAATCCCTTGCATTGACTATATGGGAAATAACATTTCCCATCACCCTTTCTTTTTAGTCCACCCAACAATCCAGCAAGCAATTCATGACTTTGATTGTGTGGATCAGGAATATTGTTATGTTCTGAAATTTTTAGATACCAAGATTGACTGATGATTATCGATCTTAAAAAATCAAGGTCCACACTTCAATATTTTTAATCACAGTAACAACTGAAATAATTGTTGTTTTTTGTATGTAAAATAGTGTGTGCACATATTATAACTTTCACAAACCGTCGCTTGTATAGAAAACATGTCGAAATACTCCTATTATATAGTTTCTAAAAGTAAATTACCATCAGATATCCGATGAAATTAAGATTTTGACCATTGTAATTTTGGTGTCGGTACTAATCAAATATCCAACAATAGTCATCTAATTATAGACAATTGTTGAATATACGATGCAAACTGGAGAAAATTAAAAAAAAATCATAATTACCAAGGTGAAATCCGACGATAGGGTTAATTTCATCGGATAACGTCATATTTTCTTGTTGGATTTCTAGTTCAAGTCTTGTTGTGAAGAAGCTTCCTAAGCCACACAACTTCTTGGTTGGTAGTAGTATTCGTAATATACTTTTCTGATGTAGTACTAGCCATAATATACTTTGCTTCTGTAGTACTAGCCACAATATACTTTTCTTATGTAGTACTAGCCACAATATACATAGATGATCCCAGGGAAAAACATTAGCCGAATGTACTCTTTTGGTTCACAATACTGCCACCCCAATTGGATTTTTCATAACCAAGTAACTTTACCTCATCACTGGAGGCATATCTTCACTTTCACCATACAAGGATTTATTCAGTTTGCATACATGGGCCTCCTTCCCATGAACTATGAACCCATCAAGTTGTTATATGTAAACCTCTTCCTCAACCTCATTATTGAGGAAGGAAGTCTTCACATCAATCTATTGAATATTTCATCCTAGACCATATGCATGTGAGATCATAGCTCAAATAGTGGTGTACTTGGCCACATGAGTGAATGTATCATCATAGTCTATGCCTTCTTTCTATGAGAAATCTCGGGCAACAAATATAGCTTTATACTTTTCAATATTGTTGTCAGCAACATATTTGATCTTATAAATCCACCTGGAAGTTACTATGGAATTCCTTTTAGGTTTAGAACCACTTCCCAAACATCATTCTTTATAATAGATTTGTATTCCTCAACCATGGCATCTTTCCATACTTGCTTCTTAGAAAATTCTTCAGAGGTGGAAGGTTCTTAATCACTGATGTAACTCATGTATTCAACATACCCTAAATATATTTTAAGTTTCTTTCACTCTCTATATGAGCCTAATGGTGCTCCATGCCTTTCTACATCTTTTAGAATGTCTCAACACCATGCAGATCTCCTCTTAGTGAGAAGTTCATCAAGTGATATTTCAACCATTTCTATTGATATTCAGAAGCTAGGGAATATGAGGAATCTTATGGATTCTCCCTCGTAACATCTAAATGGGGAGAACCATAATCTGGATCCTGCATAATGAGAGTCTCATGCTCCTCCATGTCTGAATCACATTGAATCTCTTTAGAGCACTTGAATGTAACCTCTTCATGGAATTTCACATCCTTGTTGAATTCTATGTGTCTTTTACCTGGTACATAGATTATGTATGCTTTGTATGGTTCACTATAACAGATAAGTTCACTTTCGTTTTGGATGAGTCCATATTTTTCCTCTTCTATTTCGACACATGAATGTATACTGGAAAACCGAAGATCCTCAAGAGTATTCTCTTGCAGCATAGCATGAGGGATTCTATTTTGGATGTAAACAAAAGTGCCAGAGGATTATACCCATAAGGAGGTAGGTTTATCTTGCTCATACATAATGGATTTTGTAGCCTCCAATATTGTTCTGATATTTCTTTCGAAAACCCCATCTTTGTTGGGGGTTGTAAGGTACAATCATATGTGCTCTTATCCCTTCTAAACAAGTCTCATCATTTTTCTCTTATAGGCCATAACATACGGTCTTTCCTAAAATTCAAATTCATTCAAATGATTAGCAACCTTGCATAATCCAATCATTTCAATGCAATTACAAATATAGCTCACACGGTTTATGTAAATTTTTTAACCAATGCTTCGACACAACCTCCATCCATATCTCATGGAATGTTATGAAACACTATAGTCTACTTAATAATAAGATGTATTATACGAGCTTACTATTTGTCAATAAAAGAAAAAACTGTAACATATGCTCATCATGTTATACTATAACATACTTCCTAATTCTAGGAATACATATATGCATATAACTTTAATTAATAATATATCCAAAAACACATCCAAATCTAATTTAGAAGAGCAATTGATAGTCACATACAAATACTTATCTTTTATTGTTTTTGTGGGCTCCCTATTGATCTTTTCTTTCTTGTGTATATTACCATAGTCCCTAGGTATTCATACATCACCAAAGATAATATCCTCATCTAGAGATTATGAAATCATTGGTGCACTAAAGGAAAACTTTTTTTCGATGGTTGTCATCTATTGCATTGATTGACTTCTAATCATCACAAGAATGGTTTCTTGTAGGTTCCTCTTCTACAGCAATAGAAGCATGAAACCTACCCTTGAACTTCCTCTTTTCTTATCTTTCACTCTCTTTCATAGTGGCCCTTCTTGTTGCAATTGAAGCATTTTACCTTCAACTTATAAAATTCCTTGTTGTATACCTTCTCCTTTAGATGAGAAAACTTCTTCTATAGAAGTGTTTATTTCCTCTCTTCATCCTTGTCGTAAGAGTAAGGTTTTATTCTTTGGAGGAAGTAGTATTACTTTGGATTTTCCCTTCCTCTTGGAGGTAGTCATGCCACAACCTCTCAAAGTTAGGTTGTACCTCTTAACAATGGCCAAGAATGTCTCCCATGAGTATGGGAGACCATAAACAATGGTTTGAATGATATCATCATCCTCCACCACTACTCCAATGCTAGTGAGTTGATCTCTTACTTGAGAGATATTTGTAAAGAAAGGAGCCACAACTTTGTCCTTCTTGATCTTTAGATTCTGAATCTTGTTCTTCAATGCTTTCTTTTAATTCAGAGCCTTCTTCTCATAGAGACTTTTCAAAGTATCAAAGATTTCATTTGTGTTATTCAAAGGAGTAATCATCGGCATCAAGTTGTCCTTTACCAAATAATATATGATCCTATTGGCTTTGTCTTGGTTCTTCTTTAAGGTAGTCCACCCTGCATTGGTATTAGGCTCTCCACTACATTGGGTACGTAGCCATATAAGTCATGCTCTTTCAAGATGTTAAAAATTCAAGCCTTTGAGGTTTGAAGTGCCTTCAAGTCAATATTATGGTTTTATCGAGGTCGATGCCATTGTTCTTCAAGTACTACACTCAACTTCTCATGATCTACATAGAGTCAATTTTTCTTGCCAAAACTTAGCTCCTTCATGACCTAAGCTCTGATATCATGTTGAATTTTTTTGAGCTTTTATCTTTTAATATTTAAGTGCAAAATTACTATGTACTTGAAATCAATGAAACATTCATACACATAACATGGCATGTACCCTAGGGAAAACCATGAAAACAATGATGAAAAACCCCAGAAAATATTCTCATTATAATAATGATAGATAGAAGAGAATGTATTTTAAAATTGCATATTTCCTTTGACACCCAAGGTGCAAGATAAGAGAGAATAATTCAAACACCTTGTTACGAAGAGAAATTCCTATGGCTTGGGGTACCACAACAGACAGCTTGACTCCAGAAATCAATCATTTCCCAATATGCAATAGAAATTAAATGTCTAACACTAAAGGATAAAACCTCGTACCTTATTCCAGACGGTTGAAGTAGATCCCCGTTGAGCTTTCCAACTTCAGCTTGAATTGATAGATTACTTCCTCAACAACAAGTAAACAATACAAGCATACTATATATATTGGTGTTAGATCTATTCTAGCATATATAATCCACAATGTATACACATCTGAAAACATCCCATGGATAAAATATTCATTCAAACACACATTATTGGATAGGAAAAGATATTTCTATTAATACAAAATCAGAGATTACAATGGATACAACCTCTGTCGGCACGTCTGTGAATCGGAGAAACTCAATCCCCCACTTGGGCCTCCACCACCTCAATCCTCCATCTCTTGATAGCAAGCTCACAAGCAAAAGGCAAGCTTGGGAAAAACACAAAAGTGATCCAAGGGACAGATGGATGCAGAATCAAGCATAAGTTCCGGAAACAATGGACTATAGTTTATTTTCTCTCAATTCTCTCATATGCCTTCAATGTACCATAGAGTTCCTTATATAGCTTTTCAAAGGGGTAATGAAAGGTCGAATCTGAGCGATCTCAAGGCATAGGGAAGGCCAGGAGTCAAGTGAGTCGGATCCATGTCAAGGAAAACTCCAAAAGTATTTGGATTTTGTACACATCCCGATGTACACGGTTTTAGTGGTCAAACCCACGTATACACGTGATTAGGGGTTTAAAAGTCACGTGTATCAATTTTCACATGTTTTTAGGGATGGTCAAGCAAACATCAAAGGACAAAAAATGGTCCAAGGGGTCTAAGGAGTCTGTAGAGCGATAGGGGAAGGCCATACAAAGTGTGATTCACATGGAGTGGTAAAATCAGCTATAACAGATGCCCCCTAATGTGTGAGGTCAGAGGGGTCATACGATGGCCGAAATACATTATAAGTCCATCCCAGAAGTGAAGTGATGAAGAATCCCAAATGGAAGATCAGCCACCCAATCAGCATAGTACAATGATACAACTCTGCACATAACTGCAAATACATATAGCAGTCCCGGATACATAAGAGTACAATGGCCATGAATAGGCATGATACAAGATATCACATAAGTGGTCATCACCACGTACAATATACATAGATCATAATCTCCATGATGAAGATATATAAAGGACCATGATATCCATAATGGTTGAAGATATACAATGGATCAAGATCTCCATAATGGCTGGAAATGTCTGACATATACTAGAATCAAGTCACAAGAGCTGAAATCTCATGAACACTGGCACGGTCAAGGAGGTAGCATATAAGAGATGCCACCAATCTAGAAGGTCTTCTACACAAACCACTATGAGTACATGTCCTACTATGTGAATAGAGGTGTCGAGGTCGAACATAGTAGTCCATCATCTGATTACCGGTCATTGATGTATACCGTTAACAGACACGAGATCACCCACTGATAATGAAAATGGTAATCAAGGTACTATAGTGCAAACTAACAAGTGTGAATAAATGTGTTGAGGTCGAACACTTGAGAGGATCCATCGATCAGAGGACATTGATGTATTCTCAAATACTATCGATGTCAAGAGAACCTACCACTGATGACTGCAAGTCTCAAGGCACTCAAAATGACTCTAGATTCCAATCCTAGAATAAATGATCTGAAGTCGATGGGATGAAATCCACTGGAAGGAGAGATCAAGGCATCCCCCATCATCCAACATGAGCTACTCAGCAAAGCTGTATAATGTGGAAGGACTCGATCATAAGGTGCACGAACCAGTAACTGTACCGAGAATGGCCGACATGCAAAGTCAAGATAACTGAGGAATGGACGACTCGGGTTTCAAATTCCTTCAAACAAGAGCATAACGGTGTATGGTGACTGAATAAAGGCAGCATAGACTCGATATACAAACTGGGACATCTCTGCGACACAGGAGGCATTGATAGAGGCTCCATAGGGACTGGAAGCTTAACCAGTCGGTGGAGATAAAATTAGATAAATGAGTACAACTACTAAAGTCAAACTATAAACCCAACCAATGGATGTGATATACAGTGCTCTGTTTGAAGGCGACACGACTCGACAACTTCCAAAGATAACATCTTTCCTTGTCCGACTTTTTAGTTTTTTTATTTTTTTGGACTTTTTCAAATATTTAAAAAGCTTGAGAAAGAATAAAACTGCTTTATAGTTATAGACTAGGAGGAGACAAGTGTCATAGGGGCAAACAAACTAGTTCCAAGCAGTGGAACATACCTATGCTCAATGCAAGGACACATGTGTAGGATATCGACACTCGGGGGAGAATCCCCTCCCGGTAAAAAGGGAATCAAGCTGCAAAGGATATATAAAATGGCTCTGCATGGCTAGACATGAGACAAGCTCGGGCTATATGGCCGAAGCGCAATGTCAGGGAAGCCAGCATAAGGCTCAATAAGGAAGGAAAAGCTCATGATAATGCAATTACAACTTGACATAAGGGAGTCCTGAGGGAAATAGGCCAGCAAAAGATCAAGAGGAGTATGAGGCTCTTGCGAAATGTCATGGCAGTACTATACAATAGACTCCCACACCCTAAAGGACAAAATGTCAGCATGGGCACCAAATGAAAATAAGGCCCTAACTAGGGTACCCATGTATGGTCAAGCTCTACCACTCATATCATGCCACTTCTAAAACAACAAGAAGGTTCCATGACATAATAGAGTGGGTCCGTACCTAAGGTTATGATGAAATGATCATAAGGTCATGCAAAATGCAAACAGTGATGAAACCTAACCTATATTCTAGTTTAGACATGATACCTAAGATCGGCATGAATGGATCAATCCAACGGCTGAAACGACACTGAAAAAGTCCTCCTACATCATGAGTTAGGTCAAAAACGGTCCAAAATGATTAGAAATTGTCAAAACTATAGGAAAGGGGGTAAAAAATTTCAAAAATTTGAAAAATTTCTATAAATAGTAAACAATTCAAAATATTATAAAACATTTGAAATTTTTACCCAATTGAGCTCAGATTTTCAACAGCGAATTCCAGGAGATCCAGCCGGCAGAATACACTATCGTTTCTTTCAGGTACTTACCCATGCTCTTCTCTTTCATTTTGATGCATTTTTTTATCAAATTCCATGGTCATTTGAGGTTTCTAGGCCAAACTAAAAGGGGCACTGCAGCCCATGCAGAAATTGAGGGTTTTTCCACATATAGGACTGGATATACGCGGAAAATGCTTCCTTAGTCGCGTACATACGCGGTTGTTTGGAAAACAGTAGTGTATGAGGCTGCGCATAAGGTTTTTCAAGTAATCTAATGGGAAAACTTGCAATTTTTTGTGCAGGATGGTCCTAGAATGGAGAGAGTGTGAACATGGTGAGGTAGAGGAGACAGTAAGGGCTGATATAATGGCTCAACAAGCGCTGCGTGCATGTGGACTCTATGAGTTTTGGTGTCTTGGTGGCTTCAGGACCAAACCAAGACTATTGTAGATGCTGGTGGATTACTGGGATCCAAACTCCGAGTCCTTCCAGATAGATGGGATGTCCCTCACTATAGAGGTGGAGGACATATACTTTATTACTGGGATTTCCTGACGGGGGGAAGTAGTGAACCTTTGTTCGCATGGTGGGACAGGAGGTGGCCTGACTATCAATGAGTACATTACGGTGTACTACTATCCAGACATAGAGAAGGTGGGGAGTCAGGTCCTTACCAACACTATACAAGTGCTGGGCCTAAAGGCCATACTATTGACATTGGGTAGGAAAGCAGGCTTGGCGTCACTCCACCAAGCCTCGTGGCCTCTGATGTTCTATGCAGTGGAGCGCATGAGACCCACAATTTATGACTGGAGCACTACACTACTGAGCAACATGAAACATCATCTCAGTGAGTGTAAGGCAGGCAGAGTGCGGAACATTGGGTTTAGCAGTATATTGAGCATGTTTTTCTTTGAGCGTGTTCCAGGATTGAACCCCAGAGTTGATGCTCCTCTTCATGGGGTTCAAGATCCGGCCCAACGACATTGGGCATATGCGATGCGCAGACTGGGGGGAGGTAGGGTGGCCAACCCCTATCCAGCTGATTTCTTTCCATGGTGGTGACGAAAGATAGTTTCCATCGATGACTACCCCTATGTGGGGATAGATTTCTGAGGGGGACCTGGACATGCCACTACCACCAAGATCGGTATATGGCGATACAGGTGACAAATCTCAATCCTTTCTTTTAATTTTTTTAGTTATTTTTTTTTTGTGTTTTCTGATTATATGGAATCAAAAGACATATTTTTGCATGACAATACATAGTGACATCTACCATTTGTATGCATATGTGGGATCACGGCGGCTGGAAGGCTTCCCTCATCATAGACGGAGGGGAAGAGGAGATGATATCACGGGTGTGGATTCGAAGCGGATGCTCCAAAGCATTCATACCAATTTTGTGAGGCTGACACATAGGGTTCCCATGGCGCAAGTCAAGGAATTGCTTGAGGCTATGCAGTGCTAGGTGGTGGGTGTACCACGAGCATGGGTGCGATTATTCTGACGGCTAGCTAGAGCCATAGTGACCTTCCATGATCACAACCTCCCTCCTCCTCCACAAGATTAGATACCTGGGAGTCTATACATTTTGTACTACAGTGTATTATATGTTGGTGGATCGAGAGCCCCATTTTTGTGTCATGACACTATGTATTACCACATTTTGGATGTTATATAAATTTTTTTATGGTGATCGGTTTATTTATTTACATGTGTAAAAATTGTGTTTGTGATGAATTTATTGTCTATGAATCAAATGCCAATCTAACACGTAGTTAGAATATGAGTCAACAACTTGATTATTAATTCTTGGAATGTGTATGTATGTTATATTGTCAAATTGTCATTCTAATAATCTCACACGTAAGAACCTTCTTAATAACGTCAGATCTCTAACATGGTACAAACCATTAAGATGTGACACTACTAACTTCGAATCAAGACGTACCTCAAGAGAGAGAACGCCATGTGAAATGGCATCCCGTACAAGCTCAATAACGGCACTATATTCAGCAACATTGTTGGAAGATGGCTGCAAACATACGCCTCCTGAAGACAGTACCTGACCCATAGGAGTATAAATCACCCAAGCAGCAGAGGCTAAGTGTTGAGTGTGACAGCTCGCACCATCTGTGAATCCTATGTACTTGGAAGATTCCATTGACATCTGCCAAAAGAAACGGAAACTAATCACAAACCCGATCACGATAAGAAAAAGACCTAACTATGAAAAACTATACAATAATATACAATAACCAACCTTGGCTGAGAATAATGCATAGTACTTCTTGAGATAGAGCCCATTTCTAGGCTCCACCAAGGTCATTCCCTCATAATCCACTAACTCATAAGCACCCTTCTCTAACACACGTTTGACGACGTAAGGACCACGCCACATGGGGTTAAACTTTCCTACCCCTAAGGGTTCTTTTAATTGATCCCACAAAAGGACCAAATCTCCCTCACTAAACCTCCTTAGACGGATAGACTTATCGTACTGGACCTTTACGAACGTTTATTTACTTCTAGATCCACCAAGGCATCTCAACGCTGCTCATCAAGTTGCTCAAGGTGGACCAAACGCTCCTCCAATGGTGAAGTTCCTGGTAAGAGTTCTACGGCTAGCTTCAAAGAAGGAATATTGCATTCAACCAGCAATATCGACTCCACTCCATGTACAAGTTGATATGGAGAAAAACCCGTGGTAGTGTTAACAGCGGTTCTATATGCCCACAAAGTACGATATAACATGATATGCCAATTATTCTTGCTCTGTGTGATGGTTCATTGGAGAATGGATTTGAGTGATTTATTCACTGCTTCTACCTGTCCATTCACCTGAGGGTGGTAAGAGGAGGAATGCTCTTGCTTGTACCCTAACTTTGATGCCAACTCTTCCATCATATGATTCTGAAAGTGAGAGCCATGGTCAGTGACAAGCTCTTTCAGAATTCTGAACTGAGTAATACTCTGGTTGAATATGAAGTGGGTGGTTGTCTCACCATCGGATTTAACTGTAGGCATAGCCTCAACCCATTTCGTGAAGTAATCAATAGCCACTATGATATGATGATGCCCCCCAACCGAAGCTAGGTTGCAATCCATAAAATCAAGCCCCCTCTTAGTGAAGGGACCGGCGGTGATAATGGGATGTAACGGGGTAGGTTTTGAGCACATATTATGTGCAAACACCTAGCAAGGGTGGAACCTCTTGACCGCATCTACGCAATCCTTAAAGATCGATGGCTAGAAATAACCTGCTCATAAGATTTTTTGGGCTGTAGAAAGCCCAGATAATTGACCACCACATGCCCCTCCATGGAAACCATTTAGCACAACATCAGCCTCTTCATGAGTTAAACAACGTCGTAAAATTGAATCTACCCCACGGCGGTACAAATTGTTATCCACTATGAGGTAATTCTTAGACACGTGACGTAATCGTTGTCGTTCATCCCATGAGAGGTGAGTAGGGACCTTCAATGTTTGTAAATATATAATGATATCCCCATACCATGGGTCTAAAGTTGAGATTAAGAAGATGTGTTCATCGACAAACGTATCTTCACAAACCAGCGCCTCGGCTTCACTTGGGAAATCCGATATAAGCTCTGCAAAAATTAACGATTTCTTCGATTTTGCTGAAACAAATTCGAGATTGAATTCTTACAGGATGACAATCCATTTATTATATTTTCCTCCAATCATCCTTCGAGTGAGGACGAATTGAAACATATTGACATGGGCTACAACCAAGGTCTGGCGAAGGAGAATATAATGTCTCAACCATTGAACCGCATGTACGGTAGCTAAAGCAAGCTTCTCAACATGAGAATAATGAATCTCTGTGTCAATAAGGTTCCAGCTCAGATAATATATGACATACTCTTAGATTTCCTCATCCTCCTGAACCAAAACCATACCAATCGTCTCCATGGATGCGGCCACATAAAGTAGAAAATCACGGCTATAGTCTGGGGGACTAATCACCGGGGCCGATGCTAGGGCTCGCTTGAGTGCATCAAAGGACTCCTGGGCTCGCTCATCCCAACAAAAGTTGGTGTCCTTCTTCAATAGACACATGAAGCCTTTAGTCAAATTGGAAAAATTGACCATAAATCTTCGTAAGACGTTTGCCATGCCTTGCAAACATTGAAGATGACGAATATTCTTCGGGGGAGACAACTGAAGTATTGCCTCAACCTTCAAAGGGTTGACTCTTATACCCTCTTTAGAAATGATGAATCCTAACAAGCAACCTAACTTT
This sequence comes from Pseudotsuga menziesii, assembly GCA_001517045.1. Taxonomy (NCBI): domain Eukaryota; kingdom Viridiplantae; phylum Streptophyta; class Pinopsida; order Pinales; family Pinaceae; genus Pseudotsuga; species Pseudotsuga menziesii. The sequence continues at coordinate 57,125 of LPNX010747952.1, read as the reverse complement.
ACACAAAAGATTCACTTATGAGGATTTAACCTAACCAAATAATGGTGGCATCTTTCGAACACCAATCTCAAGTGATAGGAATGATGCATTCTCATGCGAGAATGAGAAGCAAGGTCATCCAAAAATACTTCGATAATTGACTTGAGATTGTGGAAGATCAAGGTCATTTCCCACTGAAAAGTAGCTCCGACGTTCTTAAGGCCAAAAGGAATTTTTTGATATGCAAACGTTCTCCAAGGACAAATAAATGCAGTCTTATGTTGGTCCTCAGGTTTAATTTGTATCTGATTATATCTGAAAAAGTCATCCATGAAGGAAAAAACCTTGCTACCCGCACACTCATCTAAAATCTGATCAATAAATGGTGTGGGGAAATTGTCCTTAGGACAAGCATGATTCAAATCATGGAAATCAGTACATTTGCGGATCGCTCCCTGCTTCTTATCCACTGGAACGAGGTTTGAAACCCACTCCATCAAGGGAACGGGATAGATAAAACCGGCTTTCAACAGTTTTTCTATCTCTGCCTTAATCGCGGGTGCTTTCCTAGGATTCACTACATGCAAGCATTGTCGAACAGGCTTAGCATTAGGATAAGTCTTAATCTTGTGTTCGACAATATGAGGGTCGATTCCTGGCATTTCATCGTAAGACCAAGCAAAGATATCATGGAATTATTTAAACAGCTTGATATATTCTTGAATCTTAGCATGGGAACATTTTGCCCCAATATAGACATTCTCTACCCTGCCACGATCACGAGAGATATTGATAGGAATCGTTGAAGATATGTTTTCCATGTTTCCATCAACCATCGTACCAGGAGAGCTTAATGGAACCATAGTACTACCAACTCTCTCACTAAGAACCGCCCTAAAGTCCTCATGCTCTAAGCGGTCAAGATCGGGAAGAAAGTAAGATCTATGATGGAGTTCCTCCCATGGTGGCTCAACTCCCGACATGGCCTCAATAATCACTTCATCTGAAGGGAAAACAGTATCAAGGTAGTCGTGCACGTGAGAAGACTGTACTGCCCATGTTGGAAGCACATAAGGGTCCTCCTCTTCTGTTCACGAAGAGGAGGGATTGGGCTTTGCAACGGAATTAATATTAGCTTGATAAGCTATCATAGTTACAGGCAACGTCACGTCCATCATGATGGGATCACTCGGAGTACTCGGTGTAGGAAGAATCCAAGGATCTTCCATATGACTTGTGCGAAAAGACACCGATCTCGTATATGTCGAAGCCTCACTGGAACTAGATCCTATAATAAGGATTGGTGCAAGACAACTAAAGCTTCCCATGAGGGATGGATACATGCCTACACCCACACTGCCAGTTGCCAGCTGAGAGTGTTCAATGATCGGGATCAAAGCTCCTGAAGATGCGGTAACAGATGGATTCTTGAATGTCATTTGATCAATCATGACTATCTTCTCGTTAAATGGAAAACATACAACATGAAATAGGGAAGAATCAACGGTTTGCATACTGTACATCCAATTCCTACCCAGCAAGATATTGTAGTCAAGGGGTGCATCAACCACCTCGACCTCTATCGCAATGGTCTTCCCTCCCAAATGGACCTTAAGGGAAGGAAGGACGCCGTGCAGCCTAAACGATCTCCCATCGAACGCAATTAACATGGTCACTGATTTAGACATCTCAGGGGAACCTAAACCCTTACAACATGATAAAGACATCACAAAAGCAGCAGCGCCTTCGTCAATCACAGTGCGCTTGACGGTCATATTAAGACATTCTACGTGAATCAAAAGAGACACATAGTAAGGAAAGCGAGGCTGAAGTCCTGCGGTTTCAAATTTAATCATGGAGGAAGAATCATCACCATTCACACCTAGGGCAGAAAGCAAAGCCTTCCTTTGCGAAGGACAACTCTAAAGCACTTCCAATGTAGACATCGCACAAGGAGTGTGGCCCAAATCCTTGAAAACTGAATAGTGTTGGGTGGCTTGAGCATTAGGATTGTGCCCCAAACACTTAGGGACTCCCTTAGGAATGCAAGGTGTAGCTTCAGGTTTATCCACAGGTTTCTCAATACACAAAGGAGGCCCTAGTGGATCAGGTTCCTTTCCTGGGCTAGGTTGTGATGAACCATAGTCCTTCGCACGAGTCACAACTTTCGTAACACGTACCATGTTAATGCAACCATGACCACTACCCTCCGGTGGATCTTGATCACCACCAGACTGATCATGGGTCCTCAATTTCATATTTTGATTGTGAGGTAAAGGGTTAGTTAGCACAGCTGGGCCCTGTGTCAAGAATCTCGAGGCTTCATCAATACGAGGGCACAAGTAAGTGAGGTGATCGTCCTTACACAACTTGCAAGGGAACTTAACCTTACGTTTATCTTGCTTGTCCCCCATAGAATTACGGGCATTCTTGTCATTATTATTAGCATTCTCATTCTTATTCCCACCCTTATGATTATTCTTACCCTTCTTTCTATTCCGTACAGGCTGCTAGTTACCGTTCTAGTCCAACGATTGCACTGAAAGTACACTCGTCGTTTGGGCGGGTTGAGACGAAGCCGTGGCTTGTCCAGAAGCAGATTGGTTTATAGATAATTGACTAACTTGTTTTGCAACTGAATCCACAGGTTTATCACTTGCACAACCAACAATGCCATCGGCATGTGGTCCAGGTTTGACTTTGGGGTCGAAACTAGAACGCGGAGCGTTGGGAATAATCTCATATAACAAATTGAACTGAGCATAAATCAAGTCCAGTTCTTGCACCCTAAAAATCACTTGTTCCTCATTATGCACTCTGGATGTAGAAACATCCTTCACTATATATGGCAATAACGACTTAAGGAACCATTCAAGGAGGAATTTCAACGGTATAAAGGCTTGAATTAACCTCTTCCGTCTATGCCACTCTTGGATATGATCCGAGATATGTGTGTCTTTATCCTACTAAAATGTCGACAAGAGTTCAGTACCAACGTCATAACGCATTGGTACCTGGAAGTGGTTAAGAAAATTCATCGCTAGGTCATCGAACAAATCGAATACCCCTCTAGGTAGATCTATATACCATTTCGCGGAAAGCCTTATAAGGGTGCATTGAAATAGCCTTAAACGGATGGAGTCCTGGTGTAAGGAATTTGAAGAGCACCATAGGTGAAAGGTAGTAACATGTTCACTCGGATCCTCTCCGAGTTTTCCCTCGAACTTAGGTATGTCCAAGGGAAGCTTAGTAGGTATATCCTGCCAAGCCGCGTCATGAGCTACAGGATCGTTCGTCAATCTCGACAAGTCAGGAAGATTCAGCATCACAAGGAAAGGGAGCCTAGGATGATGAGGTCGATGGACCACTCCTTGATAGTTCTGATTCACATAGTTCTGATTACCACCATGGCCTTGGCCATAGTGCCCTCCTCCCATTTGACCCGTATAGGGTGGCATGGAAGCACCATAGTGTGGCGGGCCTTGACTATTAGGAGCTACAAAGCCATAATTTGGAGAGTAAGCAAGTTGTTGATACCCACCCCCATAAGGTGAAGAACCCTATCCATACTACGTCCCATAATAGGGTCCATAAGTCATCGCATGAGATGTCCCATGAGACACTCCGTAAGTAGGAACATATGCTCTAGAAGTAGGAATATACATTCCGGAAGTAGGAATGTGACCTCCTGAAACAACGGGTGGTGCATGAAGCTAAGACACAACCGTTCTAGTAACCGCAATACAGACATAACTCGTTGCAATGTTTTAGCCCGAAGGACCACGTGAATAAGGTGGAGGGTGAACATTTAAAGAACTAGGGACAGAGGATGAAGGAATCTATGTAATTAAGTATGTACTATTCCCTATAGTCACTCGCCTCGGATCTGGTATCCTAATAGGATCACTAACCCTAGACCTAGAAGGAATGTGTGATGTAACTTCCACCACTGGGATGGAAGGTGCAATGTGACTAGTGCTCCCAAACCTCTCTGCATGGTAAGGAATGAGAGTGCCCCCAGGCATAGTGTTAGGCTCAAAATCGGATTCGACATGAAATGCCAAATCATGTGTAGGAAAACCAGGCATACCATAACTACCATAACTAGTGCTCGCGGGTTCAAAATGAGTCTCATCATCCTCCGACATTCCATACCAGCAATGCGTCAATGGGGAATCAACCCTAGAGTGAGTAGGTATATCATGAAAGGTTCCTATCTCAGAAATCATAGGACCTAACTCAGTCAAGTCGGGTGAAGGATCATAGGTAGGAGTAAACTCCCCATCTTGCACATGAATGGGAGAAGGTGGTTCAGGAATACCTTCTGTATGGTCTCCCATGGTGTGTGAATCAATAAGCAAAGTAGTCTTCCTGGACTGTCTATTTCTCTCTCCCAAAGGAGGAGGAGATGTATAAGGTGGAAGTCCTGCTAAGTGACGAGAACGGCGAGGAGCCGCACCCGAATCCACAATGACTCAAAAAATAGAAAAGACTTTTTATCTACGCAAACCCTAGGCAAGCTATCATGCACAAAGCAATCACCAATAAAATCTAAAGCCAAATGCAAGCAATCGAGGGTAGGATAAGTGAGCTCCCGAATGAAGCAGGTATGTCTCGCCTAAGAGAGGCTTGAGACTCCCATGCACAACAAGCAGAGGTACGTAACCAATTATTGTGGCCCTCAGCTTCAACGCGTAAAGTGACTATGCTGTCTGACCCCAACCTGGCCGGGACATCTGCAGAATAACCCCTGCAAAGTACCCCCTCGATATCCTAGGTAAGACCACTAAGGTCACCTCAATATAATCAATGCTTAGGCAGACAGTCACAGGTAGGATTGACCCTATGGGCAGGGTAGCAAAGCCCAAAACTCTCAAAAGAGCCCCCAGATACGAATACAATCATGGAAATATCTTCGGTGCTACTCAGTTATGACTAGGGGTCATCCCAATCAATAACCGCTCACACTAACTCGTGCTTAACTCCCTTTTGAGAGGAGGATCCTGAGAAACACTGGTTATACCAAGCATTTCACACACTCACCTGGACATACACATACATGTTTTTTGTTTAGTGGTCTTGGAGAATTTACTCACAATGAACTATTTCAAGACCCTAAAACATAATCTTGTTGGTGCACCCTATAAAAGAAAAGAGTGTAGTTCATTTTAATTAAGCGTTGATTTTAATTGGCTTTATTACTCAAAAGAGGGATATGGCCATGTAACTAATGGTGTTATGACACAACATGAAGTAAAATGCACACCTAACAATCAATGCAAATGCATTGTGTCCATGACAAAAGGGCATGCTACTACATGAAATGCACAATTTTCTTCAAATGATGAATGCAAGCTTTCCTATATGAAATCTTGACTAATACTCCAAAGCAAATCTAGTGCAAGTACTATGCAAAATGCAAAATGCAATGCGTGATGATAAGCAAATATTTTTGGATTTTTGCAATAAAATGAGATACAAAAAGCAAAAGAATGATTCTACAACCCCTAGACTCTGCAAGCACACTCAAGCAGCACTCAAGCAAAGCACTAAGGTAAAATAAATCTAATCCACTAATCCCAAAACAAAAAATCTAAAATGCAATGACAAGAACATTCTTAAAAAAAAAGAAAATTACCCTAAAAAAAAACATCTCTGGTCAGAAACAGAGGTGTATACAGACTCATGAAGTATCAAAGGAGACTCAACAATCATCACAACTCACCCAACAACCATTTAATTTCCTCTAAAAGGCAAAACTAAAAGCATACACGACTGTTCGCAGTAAACCCGCGTGTATACGTGGAAATAGCAGAGAAACCCACGTGTATACACGACTGTGAGTTCAAAACTCGCGTACAGGAAGAAAGGTGCATAAAAATAAGGGAAAACAGACAAGCTGAGACAAACTTCACACCAATCAGACACTACCAGGAAAACATGCCCCCAGACCCGACATAGAAACAAGAGAGAAAGAGCAATTCAAAGTCATTGAATGCCGATAGAAAATCCCCAAAGGACAACTACTAGGAACTCCCCAGCGGAGTCGCCAATTCTATTACGGAGAGAAATTCATATGGCTTGGGGTACCACAACAGACAGCTTGACTCTAGAAATCAATCATTTCCCAATATGCAATAGAAATTAAATGTCTAACACTAAAGGATCAAACCTAGTACCTTATTCCGGACGGTTGAATTAGATCCTCGTTGAGCTTTCCAACTTCAGCTTGAATTGATAGATTGCTTCCTCAACAACAAGTAAACAATACAAGCATACTATATATATTGGTGTTAGATCTAGTCTAGCATATATAATCAACAATGTATACACATTTGAAAACATCCCATGGATAAAATATTCATTCAAACACACATTATTGGATAGGAAAAGATATTTCTATTAATATAAAATCAGAGATTACAATGGATACAACCTCTGTCGGCACGTCTGCGAATCAAAGAAACTGAATCCCCCACTTGGGCCTCCACCACCTCAATCCTCCATCTCTCGATAGCAAGCTCACAAGAAAAAGGCAAGCTTGGGAAGAACACAAAAATGCTCCAAGGGACAAAGGGATGCAAACTCAAGCAAAAGTTCCAGCAACAATGGACTATAGTTTCTTTGCTCTCAATTCTCTCATATGCCTTCAATGTACCATAGAGTTCCTTATATATATTTTCAAAGGGTTAATGAAAGGTCGAATATGAGCGATCTCAAGGCATAGGGAAGGCCATGAGTCAATTGAGTCAGATCCATGTCAAGGAAAACTCCAAAAGTATTTGGATTTTGTACACATCCTGATGTACGCGGTTTTAGTGGTCAAACTCACGTATACATGCGATTAGGGGTTTAAAAGTCGCGTGTATCAATTTTCACATGTTTTTAGGGATGGTCAAGGAAACATCAAAGGACAAAAACTGGTCCAAGGGGTCTAAGGAGTCTGCAGAGGGACAGGGGAAGGCGATACAAAGTGTGATTCACCTAGAGTGGTAAAATCAGATATAACACACCCCAGGTGTAATCAATGAAAAATAAAGAAAGAGATCAACCGGATAAAATTTACAATGTGTCCAACACATTAATAACACTCCAAATTCAGTCTCATGTAATATGTAGTGAATCACTACATGGGGAATTAGGCTCTAATGCAAAATATAGTGAATTCTCTCAAGGAGAATTAATTCTTCAACTTGGTTTCTTCAATCCTCCATAAAAAAATGCATAATTCCTTTCATCTTTTATATTAATCCATGCTCTATTTATTTCATGATGAACTCTCCTTCTAACTAGATGATAGACCACTTAGTCTGGATGCTAACTCAAGTGTTGTCACGCAAGGGTCGTAACTCAAGTGTCATAACTTAAGTGTCATCTTTTAGTTTAACTAAAGTGTCGTCATGTAAAACACTTTAGTTAACTAGTTCTTCTTTATTAACACTTTAGTTAACTCTTCTTAACTAAAATCATGATGATTGATTTACTGAAGTGACCACTGTGAGTTATCCTTAATTAACTAAGGCATACATTATTAATGTCGCTGAATATTAACAATTAAATTAATCTGTAATCAACTGAAGTCTTCATCGCGTTAAATTCAAATTCTCTTTGTTATTAATGCATATTAACTTTATCTCTTATCTTATATGCATGGCCCATATGTGCTAACTTTAATTTATATATCATATCAATTATACTAAGAAGGTTTGGCCAATGTTGTGATTATATTGTATTACTCTCATTCCAAGTGGCCATATGATAAAATAATTCACTCTATAGGTGGTCAATATTTATAGGAGACTTAATATCCCATCCATCTCGAGTGACCATGGTTAGTAATACATCACACAACATTAATGCTTCAACATACAAAGCATCACCACTACACATGAGGTCCACCTCAACACATGAGGATCTTACTTGACACACAAGTCCTTAACTTTTTCCAATAATATTATACAACATCATCACTTTGACACATCAAATAATTCACCTCAACACATGAGGATTAAGATTTACACGTAAGGCTTAGTCATTCTTGAGTCCAACCCAAGAATTTTACTCCAAGTTCCTAAATCCAACTCAATCTTCGTATCTCAACACAGGAGGCCCAATATTGTCAGACAATATTGTCTTGGAGAATGAATCATGATGTTGTAACTTTAATATAAGTTTCTATGGATGATGCCACTTGATTCTACTACTGCTTCCATTTACCCTTGTTCTTAAATGGACATTATGATGCATAATTCTCATGCTTATTAAAAATGAAGCACTTGAGTTTACTCAAGTCCTTATTCCCTTGTGAGGTTGACTCTTCATTATTTTCCTTACCTTTGTTGGGTCCTTTACCTCTTCCCTTCTTCGTATTTCCAAATAAGGATAGGTTATCTTCACCTCTCTTGTTGTTGATATCTGACTCCATCTTTCTCTCCCTTTGGATATGGTCATCCCACAATATTTCAAAGGGAGAAATATGCTCACAAGCACATATTTCTTGGACAAATATTTCTCATGACATTGAGAATCCATTTAATGTCATGTTCTCTAAATTTGTGTCTTCAATATTATCCCCAACTACTGCAATTTGATCATGAATTGTGTGACATTTATCAAGTAACTAGTAACTATGTCTAATATGGTCATATCCATAGCTTTGAATTTGCTCTGCAATATCATTTTTATGTTTATGTTCTCACACTAGTTGAGGTTAACTAGAGAATCAAACATGTACGTCATCATATTCTTCTTGGAAATGTGATGATTTAAATGATTTTTTATAGCATCCAAGATCATGTGCTTGGCCTTCACTTCCTTATTGTTGTGAATTTCCAACCATTGTAGATATATAAGCAAAGTTACAGATTTGATAGTGTCCTAAAGATAATTATCTTGCAATAAGAAAGTTACCCTAACTTCCGATGGTAAGAAACTTTTGGAACCTTCCAATCCATCCTCAAATTTGAAGCTAGCTAATTACATCTTTGAGATCTAGTACACGAACTCCCAAATTTGAAAAGTAACCATAACTTCTAAAACCCTCTAACTGGTGGTCCTTGTTTCTAACAGTTATATCTAGCAGTTGATCTTTGTCAAAAACCCTTGGGGATCTCAATCAAAGAGGATCTAACACCATGATAACATTTTATAATGTTAGGTCATTGATTTCCATATGATCTTGATCAAATAAATGAATTACATAATATATATAATCACAAAAACCTAATTTCTATACACAACATCAATCACACAATAGATGGAAAAGTAAATAGCAAAAACATAAATGAAATACACACATACATATATTTTTCTCCAAATCAACTTCTCAATCCTTAGATCAAAGATTACAAGGTGACCTTTACAACCTGCCAAAGAAGATAGATGTACTATCAATAAAACCACCACAATTTGAGGTGTACAACCTACATAAGACATGTGTGACCTATTGAAGAAAAGAAGAAAAAAATTAAAAACTATTGTAAATCCTATTGTCGGTCATATGAACCTATATAATTGAACTTTTTCCTCCTTCTCATAATCTCAGTCCTCTTCTCGGCTTGCTTACCTTGTCAATTGTTCAACTGTGTGTTGAATCTTTCTCTCGAAACTATCTTTAACTTTTTATAAAACCCTCATTTACCAAAACCCTAATCTCATCTTGAGATGAAGGACAAATATTAAATCTAGTCAAAGTCGTTATTATATTAAATGTACTTTATTATACTCTATTGTAAAATAGAAAATTTTACTTTTTTTCTTAGTGAATTAATGTCAAAACCCCAAATTTTCACAAAAATTTAAAACTTCGAGATAATATAAAATGTTTATAGTTGCAGTTAGATAGTTGCTAGCAGCTAATAGAAGAAATGAAACAGAAAATAAAATTATCCATTATCTTTAACACATATAGATTTATGCTGTTTTAATTTTGATATGTGATGTAAGTAATCTGTATTCGAATATTTAGCTATACTACTGGTTTGAATGTCAAGTAGGTGAGAATTCATTTTCTAGCTAGGGCTTACTTAGCGATTGCTAACATATCTGGATTTCTGGATCTTTACAGGCTTGACAGGTAAATTTTTTACTCAGTAAAAGTTTATTAAAGCATTAAACCAGATATACTTCTTTTAACATAAAAGTACAGCTAGAGTAAAAGCTTTCCTAGAAGACTCAAGGTCCTGCAAGGTAAAGTAATGTTTCTTTTACTTGATTCACAAATATGATATTACTTAATCTTTGTGTCGTAAGGGTTATTAACGTCGCCCTACTGTTTGTCTTTTAACAGATAGATCTTTAAGATTGATAAAACCTCCTTCTAACTTTACTCTAAGTGATTTCCAGTTCTTAATAGAGCTCATGATCTTGTATCATAACTCTTTCTCTGGCATAAGAGTTTATTTCTATTATTATTTTAATATTTAAAACACTACTTATCATTATAGAAATAGACCTAAGTCTTTCAGAACATAATCCTACTATGTACTTTCCAGCTTTGTTTCAATTAGGATTCAATATAGTAAATTTATCAGCTTAATCTCGCTTGTAATTTATAAGGTGTCCTCTACATAAAAATTGTCATGATTGTGACTTGAATTCCCATTTTCTTCATAACCAACATAATGCGACAACTTCAAATTACCCTACTATTTACTTATATGTAAATGAGATGCAATAAAATCCTAGAGAGTTTACTATTCTAAACTCCAAATTCTAACTTAACCTTGATTCGATATATCTTAGAGCTTGGTAGAAAATATGAAGACCAAAGATTATGTGTTTATAAGATATCTATCCTACATCCAGTACTGTAAGTCACTTAAAAATGTAGGAGCTATTTAAGTGTATATATGATAACCATATCTATAAACACTTTATTGATTTAAGTCTAGTTCTTATAGCTTATACATTCATAGTTCATGTTTATAAGAGAATGCCAATGAAGGCATTAACAAAAACTGCTCAAAAACTTCTATTACCCTCTTGAGTCTTTTTCTTATAAGTTTGATTATGAAAGGTCATATGATCTTTATTAAACAAGGGCATTGAAATCATAGAATAAAATGGTTCTTACCAAAGATGATTTCATGGTTTAAACATTAAGTTAAAAGATGGCACAAACTTCGTTCATTATCAAGGTTGACTTCATGGGAAAGGATACGATATTGAATTTATGTATATGATACATTATCATTATGTGCAATGATGTAAATAAATAACAATTATTTGTTCCAAAATAATGCAATGAAGACTATACCAATGAACCCACCGTGATGTGGATCGATTTGTGGGCACGTGGAACTTTCCTCGCTATGCAATATGTGACTTATAAGCTTTACCTTGCAACCCTATTCCTCATTGTTCAACGAGGGTTTCGGTCTCTGCATTGATGGGTTCATTGCGGCCATGAGGGCTCGTAGTTGCTCACCTCCTGCTCCACTGTCTGTGCATTTTTGAAGAGCTGTCGTTTAGGGTGAGAGTTATGAAGTTCATAGCTCATGAATGATGACTCCTACAACTCAACTTTGTTGTGCGTGAGGTTAGTGTTGTACACAGTTGGTAGTTTCAGTATTGAATTCATGGTTTGGCCACTGCCATTGCTTTCTCGTGCTCCGGTTGTCGATGTATTTAATAACTCAAACCATTTGCCTCCTACTCAAGTGAATATGAGGGTTTCACTGTTCGAGGTGTTGGTATGTCTTCTTCGACCTCGATTATCGACATTTCTAGGTAAAAATTATTTTTACACAGTCGGTAAGCTATAATAGTTACAGTTACCATTATAAATTCAGGTATTAACTTATGCTTTGGTTTGCAAATGCAGGTGATGTTTCGCCTTATCGCTGGAAGGGACCACTTCACATTTGGATCAACATTCAGTCTTCAGGTAAGCCCTGGTTACAGAGTGGCTCTCCTTGCTTGTTTAGACCTTAGGGGAAAAGTTTGTGGTTGGAAGAGGTTACGACAATGGTTTTTACCAGTCTTGGGTTGTTAGACTTCAGTTTATAATTTTTTTGTTTTTTTAAAACCCTCGCTTACAGCAGGGTGGCTCCGGCTTAATGCCGTGACTTGTAAATTCTCTTTACTTGTTTAAAAAAAATATTTAATAAGGATGTAGGTTTTGATATACAGTCTGTTAGTTTTGTTTATTAAAACCCCATGTCACGATATGGGTACACTAGCTCAGAGCTGGTTTTTGTATAATGAATAAGTTGATAGCCTTTCATCCTGTCAAGCAATACACTGGGTTTTAAAAGATAAGGATTTTTCCTTAGAGCTCGAACTCAGTTTACCTTAAAGCTATTATTATGATTCTGTGTACTCAGGGCTTTTACCATATTCGACTGTGTAAAAAGAATTTACTGTTTCTTATATATTTTATAACCAGGTTACTCTTCTTTTTGATAATAATCTACATATAGGAATACATTACTTGCTATTGTAAAATGCATAACATATCTAATCATTTCAGTCTCTTATCATTTCCTTCATCTACTTTAAATACTATGTATGTGCTGGAGTACGATCTGGTCCTTCTAGATGTGGAAAAACACAGACTAGAATTATTTTCCATCTATTTTAGATTCATTCCTTCAATAATCTAAAAGATTACTAACTCTCTCATTCTACAACTAAATATTTTAACATTTATTTAACAGTCAGATTCACATTTAACTATCTAACACAGTAAACAAGAGATTGTAGAACCTGATTAAGATGGACAACAATAGCGTTAGGAGGCTGTTCCTCCCTACCAAACTCCTGGAGAGTGCTCAAACAAGGCTTCCTCAGGGACCTCGAGCCTATTCCTGGTATTCTTGGCTGAGAATTGGTGGAGCAAGCAAACAATAGACTAGTCCAATGACTTAGTAAACACTCTGCACTCAGCAGTAAGATCCTTCAGCTGAAAAGATGCACTAGATCACTTAGCAGTTAACCCCTCAAACTCTTTCCACAATTCCCTTCCATTGAATTTCTTTGAAGTACATTCACCTGAATGATCACTCCTCTAGAATGAGCAGCCTCAACTCTCTTCAATGGGTACTTTTATAAAGATTGCTTAGGTCTTTTGGGTCAGTTGTCATTAATTGAGCCGCCTGCTCTGATCCCACTTTCTTGGGGGATCATGACCCCAAATGTAGGGAGGTTTCCACCTACAACAGTTGGGAGTGGTTTGAGGATGCTACCACATGTCTGTTTTCTCTCCACCTAGTCTCCTCCACCAATTGACCAGTAAACACTCTTTTAACAGCTCTCCTAAGATGTTGTCTCCACATTTATTTATTTATAATTAAAATATTCAGAATTACATTAAATATCCTTGACTCTGTTGAGTCATCAATTACAACTTAGCATAAAATTTAACATATTCTCCATGAATAAAATCAAATATAATAATATTTTTTTTGCAAAATTTGGGGCATGTGACATACACACCCCCTTAGAACATAACATCATCCTCGATGTTATTTATTCTTCATCCTCAGAATTCCCCTGGAACAGAATTGGATATGCCTCTCGCATATTACTTTGCAATTCCCAGGTGGCTTCCTATGGACTAAGGTGCTTCCATTGCACCTTCCCCTGTCCAAGGGTGTGGTTCCGAAGTGTGATCTCCCTCTACCCAAGGATACAGTCTGGTTCCACCAGAAAATATCCTTCTGGTTCCACCTGTACATCATTCTAGTTAACAACATGAGTAGCATCATGAACATATTTCTTTAATACAGAAATGTGAAAAACATTATGTACTTTTAAATTGGGTGGTAATGCTAATTGATAAGCTACTTGTCCAATCCTGGACAGAATTTCAAATGGACCACAGTAACGAGGTGCTAGTTTTGCACAACTCCCCAATCTTAGAGAGCTCTTTTTGGGCCTCACCTTGATGAACACATGTTCACCTACCTGAAACTCCTTTGGAGTTCTTTTAAGGTCTGCTTTACTTTTCTGTCGATCATGTGCAACTTTCAGATTACCTTGTACCTACTTTATGATTTCTTCCATTTCTTTTAACAGTTCAGGACCTAATACCAATATATCCACCATATTACTCTAAGAGATAGGAGTATTGCATTTCCTTCCATACAAAATTTCGAAAGGACTAAATCTGGTTGATGCCTGATAATTATTATTATAAGCAAATTCTACCAGATGTAAATAATCCTCTCATTTACCTGGCTGGTCTTTCACATACATTCTTAATAAATCTTCCAGTACTTAGTTTACTATTTCAATTTGTCCATCTGTTTGAGGATGGAATGAAGTACTAAAATTTGATGTAGTGTTTAATCCTTTAAACAAAGACTTCCAAAAGTTTCCTGTAAATTTTGGATCTCTATCTGAGACTATGAACTTCGGTATTCCATGCAATCGAAAAATATGTTTTAGAAAGATATCAGCTATGTTTGCATCTTTATATATAGTTTTAACAGGTATAAAGTGAGCTGCTTTACTTAACTTATCGACTACTACCATGATAGAGTCGTTTAAATTCTGATTTCTAGGCAGTCTAATAACAAAATTGAGACTGATTATCTCCCATTTCCAGCTAGGAATGGGTAATGGCTAAAGTAATCCAGTTGGGTGTTGGTGTTCAGTTTTCACCTGTTGACATTCAAAACACCTAGTGATATATTCTACTACTCCAGTCTTCATATTTGGCCAAAAATATTCTTTTCTTAACATAGTTATAGTCTTTTGATAGCCTGGATGACCTGAGTATGGAGTTTTATGAATTTCATCCAGAATTAACAGCTTAACTTTAGGTATGTACATTCTGTCTTTATACAGCAAAAATTCTTTTGCATTCAAACTGTACCCTTTACTTAAGCTTTATGTTGGATTTTATTTAGTTTTAGCTTGTAAATTTTGGTAAATTTCATCTTGTTCTATTCCTGCTTTAAGCTGTTCATCCAAATCTATAGTATAAGTGCTGATAACTGCTGCAAAATTCAGCCTTGCATTCCTACTTAATGCATCAACGACTTTATTTTCTTTACCTTTAATGTGCTGAATTTCGAAATCATACTCACTTAGAAAAGCTAGCCACCTAGCTTGTCTGACATTTAGATTAGGCTGATCTAACAAATACTTTAATCCTCTATTATTAGTCATTAAAATAAATTTTCTGCCAATTAGGTGATGTCGCCACATCTTTAGAGCATGTATAACAACTGCTAATTCCAGATCATAAGTTGCATAGTTCTTTTGATGAATTTTTAATTTTCTTGACTCATAGGCAATAACATGCCCTTCTTGAGTCAGAACACCGCCTAAGCCATCATTGTAGGCATCAGTGCACACTACAAATTCTTTATTTGGATAAGCTATTCTTAAAATAGGTGCACTAGTTAATAAAGTTTTTAACTTTTTAAAGCTTTCCTCACATTTCTTGTTCCAATCAAACTTCTTTCCTTTCTTCTGCAAAGAAGTTATCGTATTCGGAATCCTCGAAAAACCTTCAATGAACCTCCGGTAGTAACCGGTAATTCCCATGAAAGATCGAACATCTGTTACATTCTTAGGAACCGGCCAATCTTCGATTTCCTTTATCTTTTCGGGATCTACTGAAATACCTTCCTTGGTCACCACATGGCCTAAGTACTGAATCTTATCCTTGAATAAATCACATTTACTAAACTTTGCAAAGAGTTGATGATCTCGTAACTCTTGCAAAACAATTTTTAAATGTTCTTTATGTTCTTCTTCAGTTTTTGAATAGATTAATATATCGTCGATGAACACGACTACAAAATTATCTAGATAATTATGCATAACGTTGTTCATTAAACACATAAAAATAGATAGGGCATTAGTAAGCCCGAATGGCATGACGATAAACTCGTAATGACCATATCAAGTTCTAAAAGCTATCTTAAAGATGTCTTCATCTTTAATCTTAACTTGATGATATCCAGATCTTAAATGTATTTTCAAAAACACCATGGTTCCACGTAGTTGATCAAACTGATCATGTATATGGGGCAATGGGTATCGATTTTTAATGGTCATCTTATTCAACTGACAGTAATCTATTCAAAGTCGCATGGTTCCGTCCTTTTTCTTAACGAAGCTGACAGGTGTCCCCCAGGGAGACACACTAGGTCGAATATACTTTTTATCAATTAGTTCTTTTAATTGAGACTTTAATTCATTAAGTTCAAGTATGTTCATTCGATAAGGGGCCTTTGAGCTAGGTACTGCACCATGTACCAGCTCAATGGTAAAATCCAATTCCCTTTTCAGAGGTGGTCCCGGAATTTCTTCCAAAAATACATCAGCATACTCTCTTAAGACTGGTATGTCTTCCAATTTTAATTTATCTGTCTTATTTAGATTCTCCTCATCAGTTATTGTTACTGCATAAGCTTTACAACCCTTCCTGATAGCTCTCTTAAGCTATAGAGCAGAAATCTGCCTTATAGTGGTTTTTCTAGGGATTCCTTTTACACTTACTGGTTTTCCATCACTGTTTAAACATGTAAAGGTTTTATCATAACAATTTAAAATTACCCTATGTTGTTCTAACCAATCCATACCGATCAGTAAATCATAAGAATCAAGAGGCAATACGTTAAGCTTTATAACAGTTTCAAAATGATCCATAACTACTACACATTCTTTTACAAAACAAGTTACCTTCCTTTTAGCACCAGTGGCTAACTGAACCAACCAAGAATTTTCAAATTTTTCAACAGGCAACTTACATTTTTCTACCATTTTAGGTGAAATATAACTAAGACTAGCTCCTGGATCAATTAAAATAGTTATAGGGGTTTGATTTATCATACCTTCTACTTCCACCATGGAAGTTTGATATTCTACTTGTCGATTCTCCAAGGTTGCATTGATTCTGGGCATAGTCCTCGCTAATTCTCCAACATACAACTCCTCCTATATAGTATGAATATTATTGACAGTCTTTTTTCGATTAGGACAGACTGAGGCATAGTGTGGACCATTACACTCCCGGAACTTAATAGGTTATTTGCACTTAAAATTATTGGTGTAATTCCCATGGTTATTAGCAAATTCTTTGCCCTTAGAATTATTCTAATTGCTTGGTAAATTATTCTTATTTCCTGGGAATTTTTTGTAGGAAAATTTTTGGCCTTATTGTTCTTAGAATTTCTGTTGGGCACAAAGTCTTTCTTCTTTTGATCATACCGATTATTATTCTTCTTGGCCTTCCAATTGGCCATGCTTTCCTTCTTCTGATTTTGTTCATAACAGAAGTTGGCTTTCATCATGGCTTCCTCCAAAGTCTTTGGATTGTCATACTCAATCCTGTCCTTAATATGATAAGGTAGACAACGGAGGAATCACTGTACCTTTGGTTTCTCATCTACAAGGTATGGCACATAACTAAGCAGACTTAAAAACTTGTTGTTTAGATCGTTCATTGTCATTGATCCTAATTTAAGCTCATAAAATTCTTTTGTTCTCTATTCATAGTATTGCTCAGACAGAAATTTCTTTTTAAAATACCTCTTGAAGGTACTCCAATTTACATTCTTCTCTTTTATTCCCTTAACTCTCTTCAAATCCTGCCACCAAATGTCAGCCTTTCCTGAGATATTGTAGATAGCCATTCTAGCATTTATTTGGTTAGAATAGTTATATATCTGGAAGTACTTCTTCATCCCAGATAACCAAGATTCTGCTTCCTCCCCCTTCTCAGTCTCTCCATTGAATGTTGGTGGTTTTATCTTTTTGAATTCCCCAGAAATTTCCTCATAAGGTTTGTATTTCCTCTTTTTAGTGCAATGATTGTCATCACTACTATCACTAGTAGAATGCAAATTACGTTGTTCACCAAACACCTTTGAAGATGAACTGCTTTAATTTTTAGTATGTTTCATCTTTTTAAATTTATGTTGATGACTTGTATCTTCTAATTCAATTCTTCTACCCCTACCCTCAGTTTGAAACCTATCTGTTAGGATCTTATTCAGCTCCTCTTGAGCCCTCAGAATCCTTTCATTCTCTCGTTTTATAGATTCCATTTCATATTTTAGGTCTTTTACTATTTGTAACAAGTCTAAGGAGTTGGTGCTTAAATCTTCTGGTATAGGATCTCTTGGTAAGTTTTCTGGTTCAGTAAATGGAGATTCCTCCTCTGCATATTCTTCCAGCCTTTCCATACCTATTTGTTAAAATTCAGAAACAATTTCTTTGTTGAATAACATTTAAAAGAAAATACATCAGCATAATAATTTAATTTACTATTTCACAAAAGCTAGTTGGGCTTCATCAAGGCCTAGTTTTTGAACCTTGTGCTCTGATATCACATGTCAAAACCCCAAATTTTCATGAAAATTTAAAATTTTGAGATAATATAAAATGTTTATAGTTGCAGTTAGATAACTGCTAGTAGCTAATAGAAGAAATGAAACAGAAAATATAAGTATCCATTATCTTTAACACATAGATTTATGCTGATTTAATTTTGATATGTGATGTAAGTAATATGTATTTGAATATTTAGCTGTACTGCTGGTTTGAATGTCAAGTAAGTGAGGAGTCATTTTCTAGATGGGGCTTACTTAGCGATTGCTAACGTATCTGGATTTCTGGATCTTTACAGGCTTGACAGGTAAATTTTTGACTCAGTAAAAGTTTATGAAGGCGTTAAACCATATATACTTCTTTTGACATAAAATGCTACTAGAGTAAAAGTTTGCCTAGAAGACTCAAGGTCCTGCAAGGTAAAGTAATGTTTCTTTTACTTGATTCACAAATATGATATTACTTAATCTTTGTTTCTTAAGGTTTATTAACGTTGCCCTACTGTTTGTCTTTTAACATATCGATCTTTAAGATTGATAAAACCTCCTTCTAACTTTACTCTAAGTGATTTCCAGTTCTTAATAGAGCTCATGATTTTGTATCATAACCCTTTCTCTGGCTCGGGGTTCCTGAGGAAGCGTTGTTTGAGCGCTCTCCAGGAATTTGGTAGGGAGGAACGACCTCCTAACGCGGTTGTTGTCCATCTTAATCAGGTTCTACAATCTCTTGTTTACTGTGTTAGATAGTTAAATGTGAATTTGACTGTTAAATAAATGTCAAAATATTTAGTTGTAGAATGACAGAGTTAGTAATCTTTAGATTATTGAAGGAATGAATCTGAAATAGATGGAAAATAATTCTAGTCTGTGTTTTTCCACGTCTGGAAGGACCAAACCGTACTCCAGCATAGATAGAGTATTTAAAGTAGATGAAGGAAATGATAAGAGACTAAAATGATTATATATGTTATTCATTTTACAATAGCAAGTAATTTATTTATGTATGTAGATTATTATCAAAAAGAACAGTAACCTGGTTATCTATGTTGTTGTTTTACAAGCTGATGTATGTAAATATACTGGAAAAGAAATAGTAGTAACCTAATACAGGTAGAAGAAGTAATATGATAAGAAAATACCTTAGCAGATAAATGTTGTATTTATAGACAGTAGATTATTCTAGATCATTCTTTTATTTCAAGTTAAAATATGCATGAGGTTAAAACTATGTTACATTATAGATATATTTCTTTGTATAAATCTAGTAACTAATTGCAATGCAGTAGAAATAACACAGTCAAATTATTTTATTACATTCAGATAAATAAAGTAATAAACTACAAATACTTAGTTTTATTTTTTGATAATATAACTAAACTAAGTCTGAAATGTAAGAAGGATCTGCGTTGGGGATTTGAAGATCTCGACGTTTCGAACCCTACTCTGGGATCATCATCAGGAGATACTCGACGCTGATGGTAAGACAAGAAGGCAAGTTTGTAGAGAAGGGAGGGAGGATTTTCACTTCTACCACAAATCATTATGCATGAAGACAACGACATAATCACTCATCACAACTATGATTATAATCATATTTGCAACATAATCACTCAAATAGTGTAGCATAATAGCTAGAATTACTTCTAAGTTGTTTGGAATGACTTTGTATTGCCTCGATAATGTAAATTATTGTATACTTGGAGATGAAAATAATATATTAATGTTAAAATAAATAATCCTAAGTAGTAATAATAATGATGATGATGAGATAATAATTTAACTAAATTATTATAAAAGAAAAAAAGTTAAAGGAAATAAATTACTTAAATAAAATAAAAGGAGAAATGTTGAATAAAGCACAAGCTAACTAAAAGCGGCGTTAATATATAAGAGTAAATACTTGATGACAAGTCGACTCTATGCATGGAAATTTTGTAGAGATAGGTATGAAGAACAATTATTTAAGTTGGGTTGAGGAGATGCAGAATGGATCTTTGTCTTGGAGCATTTGGGCCCTTGGGGTTGTCTTTGGAACTTGGGATCCTGAAGGAAGATGAGTACAATATTTGGTGTCATTGATTTATTGATTAAAGACTTGAGAACCCTCAGTTAATTAACTAAGGGGATTGGTTGAGAGGAGAATAATCCTCCACATGTTGTTGGATGCTTGGTTGTAGTTGGAAAGAGTGAAAAGCTAAAGCATGAAAAGTTCATCTCACTAAATATATAAGTGAAGTTTATTGTAAATATTCCTATTATAAACCTCAAACTTCACTATGCTTATGTTAATTATGTGAATTTATGCAAACATGAAGAGAATAATTTTAATTTAATACATTCAATATTAACTACCAAGTTGATGAGTTAAGAGTAGTTTATAAATTTTCAGTCATTACAAACTTTGCCTTGAAACACAAAGCTTCAAAAATAGAGTAAAGCACCAAAAAATAGAGTTCGCATCCTATATAAAGATAACTTAAAGGTGTTGTTTCTCAAACAAATTGCTCAAAATTAGATTTTAAATAAGAAAAAGTACGACGAGAGTTCATAATTTATAGAATAGAGAATCAACATAAAATTTAATTGTGAAAAAGTACTTTAACATCGACACAAGTGGTAACTAAACAAAATTCTTAAAAATGGTGAAGACCTTAAGTTCCATTTTTTTTCTAAATGACTTATTTTCACCTTCATACGAAAATGACACATAATCATCTTCGTACCAAGGCTTAAAGTACATAGAATATTTACAATGAATATGCAATGGACTTAGCTTGTAAGTCAAACCATAAAAATACTAATCAAGTATTAAAATTGTTGGATATATATTAAACAAATATGATGGAAAAAAACTAAAAATTAATTGAGAATTTTTTATAATGAAAAATTAGATATTAATAATTATTATTTTTATAATAAAAAATAAAAATAAAAATTCATTAAATTTTTTTAACTAAAAATGATAAGAGTTCTATGTTAAAAAATTGCTTTCAAATTTAATAGTAAGAAACTACAAAAAAATTAAAAGAATATTCAAATACATCTTTTTTCCTCCTTTCAAGAGATGAAGGGAGGATCCAATACTATTTTCTTTTTCCCTTACTTTTCCTTACAATTTTTTTAGGCAATGAGTAAATCCTCACAAACTGCTTGCATCAGAGGATGAAAAAACAATGCATAAATTTACCCTACAGAATTATAGGACATTCTAAGGATGTTTTTCCTACTTTTCATAGGAACATTTCCTTCCACATCTGAGTGGAGGAGAGTATTTTTGATATTCCTTTACAAGATTAGCGAAGGTAATATTGATCTTCTCCATTACCTAAGAGATATTGGTTGAGATTTATTCTCTGTTTATGCTTGTTGTTTTCCCCTCAAGACATCAACAAAGGAGGGATAAATCGGAGTTTTTGCAGGATTCCTCACTTCCTTGACATCCTTCATTGCATCCTCTTCTATGTCTTCTGAATCACTCTCTATTTCCTCTTGTTGCTCATCTTCTTCATCCTCTTCCTTTGCTTCTTCTTCATCCTCATCAATTACTTCATTGTCCTCTTCATATTCTTCTTCAACCAATGCTACTTCCTCATCTTCTTATTCTTCTTTACCTTCTTCAAGAATAGCTTTCTCTAACTCAACTCTTGAGTTTTCCTCTTCTTGTTTTTCTTCATTATCCCCCTTTACGTATTCTTATAAATTCCTAGAAACTTTGTATTTGTTTTAGGTTAGTTTAGGGGATACCACATGTGAATCCTCAAGGTGAGAAGGAACCATATGCATAGGACTTCTCTTCCTTCTTTGGACCTTCTTGAAACCAACCTGCTAAATAGAAGGTGGTTGTTTTTTATCAACCTATTGATTGGGGGAAGACTGCTAATTGAGTTGAGAATTGGGACATTTTTTGGTGAAATGTCCATAGATGTGATAATGATTGCATTTCAATGGAATGTATACATATTCACAAGTTTTAATGTGGCACCAACCCTCAAGATTGATCTTCATAGCCTCTGGTAACCCCAACTACAAATCAACTTCCACACAAATTTGAGCATAAGAGAAAAAATTCCGTTTGTACTTTACTCTGTCAATATATCTTCCTTGCTTGCTTCCAATATCCTTGAGAGTGCAATCATCCCAAAAAATTAAGGGTAGGTGAGGCAATCTAACCCACATAGGAATGAAGAGGTCTCCTCTTTAGAGTTAAATTCTAAATACCAACACTTAGAACCCATGAAGTATGGACCAAAATGAAAAATCAAATCTCTTGCTTCCTTGGTTAAAAAACAGAAAGAAAAAATCCACATCTTGTAGTAAAGAAAGATACCTAGATTTGAGTTCTAGGAAACAAATGTTTAGAGATCCAAGCTTCAACATCTCTTCCAGACTAGGCCAAATACCTAAGAAATTTCTAACCAAATCTCTCTTTGATAACAAGAGGTATTTCCTTCTCAAATCTTGAGAAGAAGCTCCATTGGAGGAGTTTTCTCAAGGTGTTTTACAATTTTTTTATTGATGGGGTTGTTTTTAAAGGTTGGATTAAGAGAACCGATTAGGGTTTTAAATGCCTCAATGTTTGAAGTGACATCCTCCCCTATTATTCAAAGAATACAAATATCCCTATCACAAAATAATCCCATAACTATCTAAACCAACTCAAAATGGGTGAATTCGAAGCCAAAAAACTATTAAGGAATGGACAAATTTGCAACCTAGATTCTTCATATTAGCCCGAGGAAGGAGAAATCCACTACACATTTCTAGAAAAAAAAATCTAAGACAATGTTTTTGACCTATTTCTCACTTTCTAAAGTTGATTTCGCATTCGATCTAGACCAGATTTAAATAGCTTCAAAAGATATCAAGTGAAAGAAAGAAGCTAAAGAAACCCTAACCATAGACTCAATTGCACCATGGTGATCCTCCATTCCTTATAAATAATCATTTAAAAAAATCATTAATTAAAAAATATTGCATGCCAAATTAAAATATTACATCTAAAACATAAAACATAATACCAATGGTAAACCTTATAGATAAACGAAATTTTATTTGACGTCATAATTCTAGCTAGAATTTTAATTTCAAAATTTCACCTCAATGAGACACTATTTAAGAGTTATTGGCTAGAGATTTAAGGCCAAAATTTGTTGTAATTGAGTGGATCAAATATGAAAACTATGGTTTCATAAAGAGAGTGGATACTTATTAATGTAACATACCCAAAACTAGAGAATGCTAGAAAAAATAGGATCGCAAAGCAATAAAAACACCAATATAACCTAGTTCATCCAATATAGGCTACGTCCACACAGAAATTTCCATTCCTTTTATTATTATACCATTCAACAAAAATGAAGTGTTACAACCTCAACACACCCACTGCACTTCCTCTTCACTCTCCCACATTATCTCTCACACAATCACAGAGATTGTTTTACATTGCTACAACACAAGACACGATCATATTACAATTATTTCATTTTATAGGGGAATTACCATGAGAAAATACCATAGGTCACCCAATACCATGGGACCGTAAACTGTTGGACAACAAACATCCCAAAAAATATATTTTGAGGGATTCGCCCCCAATAACCCCACCTAAGGGGGACAATTCCCCGGGACACCCGCGTGGGGATGATGTTCCCTCTCAACCCCCTGTTGGGATGAGTGTATAGTCAAAATGGGGTACAAACATGGTTGAACATTAAAATATCTGAATCAGGAAGATCAGGATCCACAACCA
Source organism: Pseudotsuga menziesii (assembly GCA_001517045.1). Taxonomy (NCBI): domain Eukaryota; kingdom Viridiplantae; phylum Streptophyta; class Pinopsida; order Pinales; family Pinaceae; genus Pseudotsuga; species Pseudotsuga menziesii. The sequence continues at coordinate 33,107 of LPNX010747952.1, read as the reverse complement.
ACAATCTCCCACTTGGAGACTGATCACAACAACTCCACCATTGTTGGACTTGCTGGACTATGCTATGAACCTTGGACCTTGAAAATTTCTCATCTTCATCTTCATGCTTGAAGGCCAACTGAAACCAAGCAGGAACTCAGTTTCTCTAGTTACTACCTTTTTCAACATGTCTACATTATTCTGGCTAGTATGTATCTTTTCCAACTTCAATAGTTCATCTTTAAGAACATATCTTATGAAATGGTACTTGATTTGTATATGTTTAGTATTTGAATGGAGGTTTTAGTTATTTGCAAGATGAATGGAACTATGGTTGTCACTATACAACCTACTATTTTACTTCTTCTTACCCAATTCCTCCATGAACCTATGCAACCAAATCATCTCTTTACTTGCCTCTGTAGAAGCAACATACTTTGCTTCCATTGTTGAAAGTACAATAACATTTTTTGTATTGTTGTTCCACCTACAATAAAACCATACCCTGTGGTGCTCATCTTGTTTTCTTTATCACCTGTCATATCTGCATCAACATATCCCTATAGAACAATGTCTGAACCTCCAAAACATAATGCATGAGAAGTAGTACCTCTCAAATACCTAAGAAACCACTATACTTCCCTCCAATGCTCTTTAACTAGATTTTTCATATACCTGCTCACAACTCCCACTACATGTGAAATATCTGGTCTTGTGCACACCATCATAAAACATCAAGATGCCAATATCTGATTAATACGAAACCTTGGACATGTATTATATATCTTCTTGTGTCTTGGGACACATATCCTTACTTAGTTTTAAATGGCTGGCCAAAGATGTACTAACTAGTTTTGCATTATGCATTCTAAACCTCTCCAACAACTTCTCTATGTATTCACCCTGAGACAATGTCAATTTTCAATTTTTTGGTCTCTTGTTATTCTCATACCAATGATTTTCTTTGTAACACCCAAATCCTTCATCACAAATGATTTATCTAGTTTCTTTTTTACCACATTTATATCCTTCATGTTAGACCCTGCAACAAGCATGCCATCCACATACAATAACAAGATAATATATCTTACATTATCTATCCTCTTGAAATAAACATAGTGGTCAGAATGACATCTACTATAACCTTGTTTTGTCATAAACTTATCAAATTTCAAATACCACTGTCTTGGAGCTTGTTTTGGGACATAAAAGTTCTTCTTCAACTTGCAAACCAAATTATTTTTCCCTTTGACCTCATACCCATGTGGTTGTTGCATCTAAATCTCTTCCTCCAAATCCCCATGGAGAAAGGTTGATTTTACATTTAAATGTTCAAGATGCAAATATTCTACCACCACTAGACTTAAAATAGTCCTAATTGGAGTCATTTTAACAACAAGAGAAAAGAATTTATCAAAATCTATACCTTTCTTTTGTACAAACCCCTTTACCACAAGTATATCCTTGTACCTCTTATTTCCTCCTTCTTCCTTCAACCTATAAACCCATTTATTCTACAATGCTCTTTTACCTGTAGGAAACTCAACCAAATCCCAAGGCTTGTTTCTTACTAATGATTCCATCTCCTCTTTCATGCATTACTCCCACCTATTTTTAGTTTTGACATGCATTGCTTATTCATAACATTTTGGTTCACCATAATCAATCATCAATAAATAATACATTGAAGGAGAGAATCATTCAGGGGTCTACTTAACCTAGTAGATATTCTTACACTTACAGTGTTTTGAGGTACCTACCATTGTTCTTGATTTTTTGGTGCCTTTGGAACTTCATTTTCTTTTATTTCATCAAGCATTGTGTACTCTGTGTTTTCCTTTTCCTCTTTCTTTCCCTATAAATGATATTTGTACATAACCCTTTCATTGAATACTACATCTCTACTCTTAATGATTTTGTGATTTTCATAATCCCATAAGCGATAATGAAAATCATAAACCGTGTATCCATTAAAGGTGCATTTCTTGTATTTAGCATCAATCTTTGTTCTATTTTCTTTATCAATAAGGAGAAATGATTTACAACCTAAGGTTCTCAGAAATGAGTAGTTTACCTTTTTCCCTGTCCATTCCTCCTTTGGAATCCCTCCATCCAAAGCACTTGAAGGTCATTTTTTTATTAAATAAACAATAGTATCTACAACACCAACCCAAAATTTTAAGGAAAATCCTACATGCAATCTCATACACCTTGCACGCTCCATGATCATCCTATTCATCCTTTCTAATGCACCATTTTCTTGTCAGTTTCCTAGAAATGTATTCTCTCTACGAATTCCACGGTATGAATAGTAGCTATCAAACTCCTTGTTGTAGTATTCACCTCCATTATCATATCACAGACACTTCAATATTTTCCCTATCTTATTCTTAACAAAATATTTCCACTTCTTAAAAGTAGAAAAACACATCAGATTTATGTCTAGTGAAATAAATCCAAGTTTTTCTAGTTGCATCATCAATAAAAGTAACATAATAACAAGAGCCACCAAGATATTGGTACCTTAGTTGGTCCCCATGCATCTATATGCACAAGTTCTAACTTTTCACTCTTCTTTTGTTTCCGAACCCTGAGAAATCTAACTCTCTTTTGTTTTACATAAACACAATTCTCACAGAATTCCAAACTTACTTGCTTCAAATCTAGAAGCAATTTCATTGAGTGGAGAATCTACATCCCCTTCTCACTCATTTGGCCAAGCATATGACACCACAACACTGCAACTGTTTCTGTGGAAGCTAAAGAGATAGAATAATTAGTATTATGAGGACATAAATACAATGTACCTATCCTATCTCCTTTTTTAATTACTAGTGCTCCTTTCATGATCTTCCACGATGTTTTTCCATACATAGAAAAACAACCGCTATCTCCCAACTTCCCTATTGACATCATATTTATGTTCATATAAGGAATATGCCTTACATATTTTAGCATCCATTCATTTCTATTATCTAACTTAATCCTTACCTTACCCATTGCAACAATTTTGCATGGTTCATCATCCCCCAATAAAACATGTCCAAAATCACCTGGAACATAATCATGAAAGAATTTCCTATGGGGTGTAGCATGACATGAACCCCCTGAATCTACTACCCAGTAATCACTAGTATTATCTAATTCAAGAATCAAAGAATCTTGTAACACATCACCTGCTACATTTGCTTCATGAGTAGTCTCTACTGCTTGTTTCCTTTCTTCTTGGATATTTGTTGTCTTTCTTCATATGTATTCTCTTACTACATTTCTAGCACTCTATATTTCCTAGTTTGGACTTATATCTTCTCTCCATGGTCAACACATTACCTGATATCTCACATGTGTTTTTTCTTCGCATTTCCTTGCTAAGAATAACACCAACAACATCATCAAATTTAAGAGTGTTTGAACTAGAGACAGATTTACTTATAACCATTCCATCTTTCTAGAAATAAGAACAAGATGAGAAGATCCCTTAATTCATCATCGAAGTTTACACCTGCATAACTTAGTTTATTAGTAACAACATTAAATTCATTTAAATGTTCAGCAACAGATCCACCTAATGGCATTTTCATATTAAATAAATGAGTCATTAAAAATACCTTGTTACAAGTCAAGGGTTTTTCATACAACTTATCTAATGCGGTCATCACACCCTCCATTGTATTTTCTTTTGAAATATTGAAAGCCAGTGATGAAACCAGGAACATTCATATTGTTCCCAGTTCCTTTCTGTCAAGAACTTCCCATTCTTTGTCCTTCATAGCCGTTGTTTTTTTTGTTTTTCCTCCCAATGGTAGGTATAGATCCTTTTGGTACAGATAGTCCTCCATTTACATATTTCATAACAGGTATTTTTGGCCGTTAAATTTCTCAACCATGAACTTTCCTTCTTCCACCATTTCTCCCACTTGAACTAGGAACCCTTATTTCCTACAATTTTACCATCAACATAGACCTTTTTCTCAAATATCAATTGTTAGAAAAACATGATCATAGAGCAATAACAATAAACAAGATGCAAATATTGAAACATAAACACATTACAAGAGAGACAACAATATAATGTGGTTCACCCTATATGGGATACATCCACATAGAAAATTGGTAGTCCTTTTATTATTATACCGTCCAGCACAAATGAAGGGATACAACCTGCATCACACCTATTGAACTTCCTCTTCAGTCTCTCACATTATCTCTCTAACACAATCACATAAATAGTTTTACAATGCTACAATACAATACACAACCATATTACAATGATTTCCTTTTATAGGGGAATTGCCATGGGAAAATACCATGGGACCATAAAATGTTGGCCAACAAACATCCCAAAATTTTATTTCTGGGGATTTTCCCCTACACCCCCTATTGAGATGAGTGTACAGTAAAACTGGGATACAAACACAGCAAAACAATAACAACTTTGAATCAAGAAGATCAGAATCCACAACCAATAGACAACACACCAAGGTCAAGTAACTGGGATGGTTTAATATAATATAATCACAACGGAATAATACTCTTTAAGGTCATTCTAACATCCCAAACAAATTAAAACTTCAAAAACATTCAACCATTAAGGAAGATTGCCCTTACAATTCAACCTAGTTCCCCATTCTACATGTAATGCAATGTAATGACACAAGAATATTGATCTAAGTGCACAGACGCATGGCATAGGACAACAGTTCAATTGAAGGAATCGAACACTATTATGGTGGAAGAATATTAAAATAAGCAAAGCAAGAAATACACTACACAGATAGAATGTATACACATAGACAAAATTCAAGAGTTCGAACCAAAATCTATTGTTCTATTACTGCTCTATTACTTGCTTATATATTACAATAGTGTACATGCTTATATAGAGTGCAGAGACGCTTGGGTGGATACCCATTACGTTCAGTTACAAAGAAGTTAGAAAACTTTGGAAGTTCGACCATTACAGAAGACTGGAAGACAGAGAGACAATTTGTCATATTCATGTTGAGATGCTAGGGTCAACGATGCATGTCGAGATGCAAAAACCTGTCAAGGTTTGGACTTGTCGAAGTTGATGCTAAACCTTTCGAAGTTGAAAAACATGCCAACTGCATGGTGGATCATTCCTCCTTCCTTAAGAAACAATGTTGCTCATTGTTTTCTCATTCAAATGAGAAAACTTGTAGGTGATTTTAGTAGCATAATACCACTTTCCTTGTACTGGGATCTATCCAGCTTTAGCCACTTAAAAAAAGGGAGTTGTGTTTGTCCTTGTATGGTGTATGCATTGTCCCATGATGGTGTCACAAGGAAGAGGCTCTTGAACATCTGGATGAATTTCTTTGGGTTCTGCTATCTACAAGTCATTCTATTCCAACAATGATGCATGATATGATCGAAGTAGATCCACATTAAACACTAGATGCATACCCAAGCATGAAGGAATGTCAAGATGGAAATAATTTTCTCCAATCTACTTAAGGATAATGTACAGACCATATTGCAAAGGCTTCATCTTTCTGTATGGACCAATGAAGCATTCCTCCTTAAGATGTAACCAGACTTGATCCCCAATATGAAATGAATGAGGATTATGATGCTCATCATGTTAGGCCTTAGCTTTTGCATTAGCTCGCTGCAAAATTTCTTGTGCTTGTTTCTGGATGTTGTGGATTTGGTCTTAAAAATTCAATGCTTTTTCAACTTCTCATTGGTAAGAGTCGGTGTCATTCGATTGTGTCAACAAATTGATCAAGTCAATGGGCGTCGAGGGTTTAAATCCATAACAGATCTCAAATGGACTCTTTCCTGTAGAGCTATGATGAGCATGATTTTAATTGTGTTGTATGCATGGGAGGATTTCATCCCATGTGTGATGATGCTTTTGGTTGTACATGCAAAGCAGATGTACTACCAAGCGATTCACAACTTCTATCTATCAGTATGTCTGAGGATGGAATGATGTCAACAAACAAAGTCTCGTGTCGATCTATTACCAAAGTGTCTTCCAAAATGAGATGAAAAATATGGAACCTCTATTGAAAATGATGGTTGTCATAAGGCCATAGTGTTTCCAAACATGTTCGAAGAAGAGTTATGACATCATATTCTTCTTGCATGGAATGAGAATATCCATCCTGGAAAATTTGTCAACTACTACTAAGATCGTGCCATGCTGATGTTTGGTAGTAGGATATCTTGTCAGGTAGTCCATAGAAATAGATTCCCATGGTGTACTAGGAACCAACAAAGGCATGTACATTCCTTGTCGTCTATTCCACGGTCTAGAAATTGCACAAACCACGCATGATCGAATGTACCTGTTGGCCTCATATTTAATTGAAGGCCAATAAAAATACTTTTGGAGGACAACAAGAGATTTTGATACTCCAAATTGAACTGCAGTCTTGCTATAGTGCATGTCCCTAATGAGTTGTTTTCGATGCTCACTGGTCGGTACACAAAATTTTCCAAGATTGTATAGCAAGGTATCCTTTAGGAAGTAGTCGATAGTAGATAGTGTATTGGTCTAAATCTGTCGATAAATTGTAAAGAAGTCGCAGTCTACCGAATACAACTATGGCCAAGTGGTGGTGTCGTAACCCTACATACTCTTCACTGTAGAAAGTAGATTAATACTGAGACAATCGGATGCTGCATTGGATTTAACTTTTTGATAATTAATTAAAAACTGAAATTGGTGTAGATAACTAATCCACTTGAGTTGTCAAGTTGTTTTTAACTATGAATAGGATGAGGCGAACTGTAAGGGATTATGGTCAGTAAGAATGATCGTTTCTTTATGAAGGATGTAATGTCTCCATTTCTTAAGGGATTGCACAATGGCATACAATTCCTTTTCATACGTCGAATACCTTTGTAAAGTTTCGTTGAAATTTTCAGAATGAAAAGCGATTGGGTGACCAGATTGAGTGATCATTGCACCTAAAGCATAGTCTGATGCATCCGTCTCAATCTAAAAAGGCTGATGCAAATCAGCTAACACAAGTATTGGTGTAGTAAAAATATTTTGTTTGAGCTTCTCAAAATCTTGTTATTGTGTTGATGTCTAATTGAAGACAACTTTCCCATTTCCCTTAGTCAAGTGATTCAAAGGCTAGGCTTTGTGACTGAACCAGAGTATGAACCATCGATAAAAAAATTCCAAACCAAGAAAACTTCTTAGTTCATGAATGTTTTGAGGATTGGGACAATATTTGAGGATATGTACTTTTTATAAGTCCACGTGAATGCATGTAGATTCAATTACATACCCCAAACATTTGATGATGTTCATCACAAATGAGCATCTTTCCATGTTCAGATAGAATCTGTTTTTGGAGTGTGTCGAATACTTGTTGAAGTTGTTTGACATGTTATTCCCATGATCAACTAAAAATCTAAATATCGTCGAGATAAACAATGACACACTTTCTAATGAAAGGTTTTAGAAGGTCATCCATATAGCACATGAAGGTCGTAGGTGCATTGGTTAAGCCTAAAGGAATGACTAACCATTCAAACAATCCTTTCTTCATTTTAAAATTCATTTTCCATACATCGATGGGATCGATAAGAATTTGATGGTATCTCGACTTGAGGTCGAGCTTAGTAAAAAACTTTAACACCTTTCAGATAGTTGTTGAGTTCATCTATCCTTGGAAGAGGGTATCTATTCTTTACCCAACTCTTGTTGAGAGCCTAATATTCGATGCACATGCGCCAAGTCCCATATTTCTTTGGTACGAGGACGACTGGACTTCCACAAGGAGAGGATTTGGGTTGGATGTGACCTTTATTGACCAAATCCTAAATTTGTCTATGAATCTTTGCATTCTCCACAATGGATCTTCTGTAAACAGATGCGTTAGGTAATGAAGAACCAGATCAAGTTCAATGGAGTATTTTTCCTGGAAATGTAGAGGTACTCCATTTGTATCTTGAAATACATTCTGGTATACTCAAGAATGTTGTCTATCTGTTGTTTTCAGGAGCTACATTTGTCGGTGAGTTGACTAGCTGTTGCACTCTTCTTGGAATACTGATAATTTATCATTATCAATGCAAATTTATGAGCTTGGTTGATAAGCTTTGTTGTTTGTTTGGAAGATACCATCACAACTGTTGATGTAGGTCATCACTCTAGTATGTCATACCATTGTTTCCATACTTTGATAATCACCTTATGAGCTTGTGACTGATAACTTCCATGTCGATCCCGTAAGTAATGTTTCCAAAACAGGACGTTAGCTACGGAAAGCGGTGCCATGTCACATAGTACTTCATATTCAAAAGGATTAATGAAGTAGGTGAGTCTGAATTGTCGGTTGATTCTTAGTTCTTGTCCATAATCCATCCTACCGATATTGTAAGGCTAAGGATGTGGAGCGGTGACAAGACCAAGTTTCTTCACGAGATATTCAGAAACAAAGTTCTTATGGATCCCATTATACACAATCAGAAGTAATGGATTGATTTGAACCCATATATGTGTATGGAATAGGTTTTCAAGTTCCTCCTCTGATAGTTGAGGTTGTCAAAGTGGTCAATGTCGATGTAAAACTGGTCAATTCTTCTGGGTTTGATTCTACCAGGGTTTTGTCGGACAAGTTGGATGTCGACAATTTTCAAAAAATGTATTATGATACTTGCATTCAAATGTATCATGCCATGATGAATTGTGATATTCACACCATTTCCTGGCATGGGGATACTTGTTATGTTCCCTTTTGTCTTTCTAAGATTACTTCTTTTAATAGTATATATTTGGCAGAGTCAAGTGAGAAAGGTGTCTTGACTTGTCAAAGTCGGTTGGTGAATTCTCATCGGATGTTCGACTTGTCAGCTTAGTCGTGAAATGTGATTTTCCTTTTTGTTTAGATTCAAGCTTTCTGGCATAGAGGAATGCATAGCCAAGTGTATTGACATTCAGAAAATACATATATTCCTGAATTTACGAGGATAATTCGCCGACATACTTCAGGAGAAGCGATTTCTCTTCTTCTTGGACGCCAAGTCTATCCATGAGTCGATAGAACACGTCGATGTAAATATGCATGGAATGGTATTTCCATTTCCTTACCTACTTCCAATTCTTATAGTATCATTCAATATATTTGTGCGGGTATAACTCCTTTCAGTTGTACTCGAAAAATTTCTCCCATGTGTCTATGGGGTCCCTTTCTTGATCCATATTTGTCGATAGATTCTCCCACCAACAATGCATAGAGGTTGAAATATTTAAGGATGAAATGGTGACATTTTCATCTTTCGAAATTTGATTCACAGAGTAATAGGATTCTAGTTGCTATGCCCAATTGTCTATGGATTCCATGTCAATCTTTCCATCAAGATTCAATATGTCCAGATTCATTTTCACTTTGAATGGACTGATTTTGTCAGATTTGGCTCTCATCGAGGATCCTTCGGATGTGGAATCAAATCATGTGATAATATCATTGAAGTGGATGAACATTTCAGTTTGATGTCCATATAGTTCTTTCTCTATGAGATGCTTTGTCTCATCGATTGCATGTCTATTTTCTATTTCTTCAACCATCTTCTCTGAAGTCAAAGGTAGTGTTTTCTTTTATTGTTGATTTTGCAAGAATGTTTGAATAAGTCAACTAACTTCAATAGAAGTGTCTACAAAACTTAATCTTTTAATATGATCTTATACCAATGATCTGGGTGCCCAGTAGCACATTAGAGGACAATAGTTCGACTGAATGATTCAAGAACTGTTATGGAGAAAGCATATTAAAATAAGAAAAGTAGGAAATACACTACATAGACAGAAAGTATACACAGAAAAAATGCAGGAGTTCAAACCAAAATTTGTTGTTCTATTACTGCTCTATTACTTTCTTGTTTATTACAATAGTGTACATGCTTATATAGTGTGCTGAGATGCTTGGGTGACTACCAGTTACATTCAGTTACAAAGAAGTTAGAATGATTCAGAATTTCCACCGTTACACATGACTGGAAGACAGAGAGACATATTTTGTAGTCGTTTCAAGATGTTGGGGTCAATGATGGATGTCGAGATGTGAAACTTCTTGAAGTTGTGTTGAGCTTCAGACTTGTCGAAGTCGATGTTGAACCTGCCGAAGTCGAAAAACATGACAATTGCTGGGTGGTTCAAATATATTTAGACCATACCTACTCACATTTTGATTAACTATCATTAAAGCTATAGGAATCCACTCGTATCCATATAATGTACTAAATAAATTAGACTTACATTCTTCCATGGAACTCCATTTATGATAGTAAACATTCAACATTTCAACTTTCTAAGGAGGAGGATTTTAAAAGCATGAACATAGAAGCCTCTTATATCAATAAACTTAAACTTCCAATCCCTTCTCATATCTAATCCAAAACATCCATACATGTCCATATGGTCTTTCCTAAAGACTAGTATGTCCCATGAACGTAATTCCACAAAAGACTAGCTTTTAACATCACAGTAAACTCAACATTACTATATTTCCTTAAAGAAAATTTATACATTAATGCATATCATATTTAATACATGGAATTTATTAGTCTATAAACCCATGTGGGACCTAAAATGATACAGCCATATGGACTATCCAAATATTAGACCCATAAATTTTTATAATCCATAAGAAAATAGCCTCCCAAAATATCCATTAAATCAATGGTCTACTTTACCTTAAATTACAGATTTATAACACTACTTTAAATCATATTTTTCCACATTAAATATCAGTCATATATCCCATGGATGATCTTATCTAGAAAATCCATACATGACCATATGTATGTCCTTAAATTAGACCTCCTAAAAATCATAAATTCTATAAACAAACTAGCCACTAACAATTAGTCTAACATATCAACATACATGCCCGTGAGCTTCCAATATATCAACAGATAGCTAGCCATTCACCTCGAGCATATATACAATTTAAAAACATGTAATGACATGGATATATTATCCTACATAGGAACATGTACAAAAACATACATAAAGAGTACAATTGGCATAATTACTTATCTTTTATAGGGAGCAACTGACATCAACCGAACAAATTTCCTCCTAGCCTTAGACACTGTCAAGAAAAAACACTTGTGCAGGTCACCCCCGAGCTAAGGTATTGGAGTTCACACAAGAATGTCTCTTCTAACTTGATCACTAAGGATAAAACTCAATCCCATAACCCGAGCGACACAACCACAAGAATTTATTCCATAGGGTTTTCCCCCTCTCTACCCACTTAATCCTCTACCACACTACTAGGTGAAATGGTAATCCATTCACCTTCTAGGTATTTTAGGACATCACCAAAATGGTATCCCTTCACCTCCCAAGTCCCTTGGGACATCTCCAAAATGGTAATCCCTTCACCTCTAGGTCCCTCAATTCATCGACATTCACCATTAGTATTTATGTGTAGGATCAGGACATAGACAAGCAGTAGACACCAAAAAACTACACTGTACTCAATAAAATATCAATTTGAGAAGCCACAACTAAATCCATCCCCACCTACTTACTCCTCCACCCCACTTCCAAGTGAAATGCTAATCCCTTCACCTCCTAGGTCCCTGAAGACATCATCATTCACCATCAAAATTTATGTGTGGGATTAGGACAGAGACAAGTGGTGAACATAGAGGAGCTAAGCCAAATTTGACTAGGATTACTCCAAGCAAACAATTCAAACACATAGCATAGAATACACGATCTCCCAATCTCACAATATTACCCATCTCTCAACAATCATTGCATGAACAAATCGCCCTTCCTCAATCAATTAAAGAATGAATGATTAATAATTCTCCTCATATGATCTACATTTCCTCCAAGATAATTGGTGTAAAATGTGTGCACAATCTCATTGCATACTCTCCTTTGGAATTTCACATTCTTGTCAGGGCTACCCTCTGCACTAACCAACAAATTCAACCATCGAAGAATGAATGAATGACCTATAGAGCAATTCAAATCCCTTTATCATAATTCAAATTGCCCCCAATAGATTGACTACAGACAACTGAGAGACAACTCTTAATCATTGTTCCTCAAAACCACAGATTGATCCATTCAAGTTCTCCACAAAATAACTTGAATCCATGTATACTGACTCTAAACAACTGAAAAATGAATTCCCAATACATATCTAACTCGAATTTGTCAACACTGACTCAAACCCACCATAATTGACTCAAAATTACCCATAAATTACTCTTGTGGCATGAAGGTGACTCGAATTTCATGCATTGTCTCTAATTTCCCCAAATTCACTCCCATGCACTCAATATAATTTGAATTGAGACAAAAATTTTCAAATTAACCGAGGATGAATCGAATTCATCTCATTAACTGGAGATTATTGACCTTAGACACTAAGTAACCAAGGACAACTCCAATTAACCAAACTAATTCTATTGACTGACAACTACTAGAGTTCATTGGAGTACTAGGGTGCATGGTACATGGTGCATGGTTGCATGATGCATGGATGCATGCAAAACATTAATTAGAAAAAATAGGACCCCCATGGTCCAATAATATCAAAATTAGGAATACTAGAGTATTGTGATTTTTCCCGAGGAAAAAGAAATAACAACATGCTTATAAAACTCAAACTATATAGATTTGTAATTAAGATATATTATAATTAAACTTAAAGGCTCAACACATATAGGATTTGTAATTAAAATATATTCTTGTTTATACTAGTGTGAGATTCATATTTTAAAGTAAAGTTTCAATTTAAATTTCTTATTAGAGACTAATATATCATATTTAGATAGGAAAAAAAATTAACTAACTTATATTTTAATGACTCAATATTTATAATATTGAATTATTGTTTATAATATTTTGTAAATAATTATGGATTGTAAATTTAAAATTAAATAATTATATTTTATATCACTTAATAAGTACAAAGCACTTATAAATATTTAACTCAATATTTAAAAAAATAATAAATAATTATTGAATATAAATTCAAAATTAAATAATTATATTTCATGTCATTTAATAAGTTAAAAAGCATTTATATTATTAAGAAAAGAATATTATAATTGAAATCATATATATATATATAATATAGGTTAAATCATTAATCAATAAAAAATAAGTGTATTTTTAAAATAAATAGTTTAATAAGACTTGCAATCTATCGATCTTATAATTATGATATTATAAGGATAGTGTTGATATCTTTGAGTGAATGACATCTATTATAAAGGAGAGTAAATTGTGGCTATGAATTACATCTATTATTTTTATTTTTATTTATCGTATATCTTTATGCATATTTATAAAAAACTAAATATTTTTTAAGAAATAAAGTTAATAAAAATATATAAATACAAATATTTATAAAAAAAATAAAGGAATAAGATGTTTATTAATTGGTTTTAGCATGGATGGTTTGGAGGAGAATTTATATCTTTTTTTTACGTAGGGATCAATAGTTTCAGTCTCATTTATGTTTTGAGGATGAGACAAGATGTTTCAAAAAAAAATTAAAGTTCGAAGGGTTAGTTCAATTGGTTGGTTGCACTATTTCCACAACATTTTCAATAGTCTGACATGTTATGTGTGTCCTCAATTTAATTCCCATGGGGTCATGTGCATTAATTCTACATCACCCACTTTACACTAGATTTCATCCTCATAATGGGTGATGTGCCCAAGAGTTTCTTAGAGAGTTATTTCCTAGGAAAATAAGAATTAAGTTGAAAATGTAGCATCCACATGCACCATAAAAAATAATGGATAGTAAAATAAAACCTCATTCAAGTATACTAAAAGCTGCAATCTTAAACTCTTGAGAAAAATAATAGGAAAACAATGTATTGGGAGCTTATCCTTTATATTGTTTTCCCTTTTATCCTTTATGTTTTTTTACATTTGTCCAACTTTCACCTTTAGTGAGGGAAATGATAAAACCAGTGATCATCAAATTTGGACATTGATTCCTAGGACTATGAGCACTAGAAGCATCATCCCAATGAGAATATTTTACTTCATGTCGTCACTTCACTACTCCAAGGGAGGGATCCATCACTATAAACACCAATGAAGCATGATGGTGATAACAAGAGACCTTTCCCCTCATCCTTTGAAAGGGTAGTGGATAACTATGGAATACTAAAAGGAAAAACAAGGACTTCCAAATGTAAAAATAAAAAACAAGGGGATTTGTAGTAGGAGGAAACATCGTGCTAATGCAGTTTGGAGGGCATTGATAGGCTCCAACTTAGTGGGTGCATACTCTGATTTTTCCAACGAAGACGGAGTCCAATGACCTTTGTTATATTTCTTAAGTATGTTTCCTATGAATAGGAGATTCTAAGTGATTGCACTCAAAGAAGAGTCAACGATAGAACACAATATGCTCATAATCCATAACCTAGGTTTAACTACACTCCCAATATCAAAGAACTATTTGATTGGTGACAAAGAATAATTAGTGTAATATTTAGTCTTTATGAATCATGACTAAGACATATGTATCTCCCCAACTCATCACTGATGTATTCAATGGCATTAAGGTTCTATAAGTTTATCGGAATATTTGACAAACTAACCCAAAGTAGCACTAGGGTTAGGGATTTAGTGTTAATTTTGAAGTTTTGATTCCATTTCTTAATGAATAATACACACTCCCTATAAACCATGAATCTAACATAACCAATTCTAGTCACTTCTCTTGGGAATTAAAATCAAGGTTGAGGGACCCTTTTGTAGTTGGTTGAATAGCCACAATTTTGGTAATGAAATCCCCCCAAGATGCAACAATCCATGGATGGAAGTGTTTCAAAAAAGGAAATAGAGTATTAATGTGTATATGTCACCATGGTATTTAAGATACATAGTTTTCTTCTCCATTCAATCTTGCTTTAGCATAATAATAGGGATATCCACTTATTTTCCACATAATAAGTAGTAAAAGAAGATGAGGGTATAGAACCAAAAGAAACATTACCAAAGTAGATCACAATGTATTTGAGATAGGACTTTTTCTAGTGATGCTCACATGTTGGTGGAATCAAATTTCTAATATAAGAAAAGGTATGCCACTCGTTTCCTTATCCTTGAGAATAGAAGTAGAGGCCCAGGGATCAAAGGTGGCAACAAATGGACCCTTAAATGGTGGTGGATCCTTCCCAAGTGAAATATTTGTGTTCAACCCTGTTGAAAACTTAATATATATTTAATGAATACTCCTCCCCATGGGAAATCTCAAGGATGCAATGAATTTGGTCCAAGAAGAGAGGAGAGGGGAACTGCAAGGAAATAGGTGTTAGAGTATTGAGAATATGCATAACATACAACAATACATTTACACTAACATGTAAATAAATAGAAAATATCTACTAGTCTATACTTCTATCCATATAAGCAACAATAATCACATGAGAAATCAGAGACAAGAGAACAAGAGAACAATACACCAAATATATGAGGTAAAAACCCAAATGGTGAAACATCCATAAAAGGATTAGTCTTCTATATTCATCATAAATATACATCTTACAATACAAGGAATATCCACTATGCATCACTCTCCATATTCACATCATGTCACAATCATGTGTGTACAAATGACATACACAACATGTGATGTGTGATTTCACAGTATATCACAACATACCCAAAATGGTCTCCTTAACCTCTATTATATACCAAGAGGTATGGAATATGTGCATCCCATAACACATATGGGATGAATAGTTTTCCACCTCTTATATAAAGAATGGTTATAATAAATTTAATTACATGATGCATGTGGGATAACTCTATTTTATAATATTAGAGTTATGTGTGCATTTTAATGAATCTTTCACCAATAATACTACACAAGTCATCATTACATATTCTAACACTTCCCCTTAATGATGACTAGGAGAAAGAATATAAATGGAGGGAGGTGGCATCCACTAACATCCCCCTTGATGAACACTTCGAGAATTCCCCATAAGATGTGAATAAGAACACACTTTCCTCATGAAGATGATGAAGATAGGAACTACTTCTCATTGAATCATGAAATTGCATCTAAACCAAGTTGTACAATGAACTCTTGCAGAACACCACAATAGTGTATAGAAACCTCCGATGGCCAATACAAAAAATTGTGGCAAGCAAACAATCATCACAACTTGTAACCCAAATGATAGCTAAAAGAACTCTACAATATATCTCATCATGAATATATGAACCCCATATCTATCAATCAAAATGTTTCTAGTAGACATTCTTCATAACTAAAGAAATCTACTAAAGATTACATTACAAATACAAGATCCAAATGGTCTATCCATCGAAATGTTCAACCCATAGATAATCATCACGACTTTACAAATTAATATGGATGATCATTTCATTTCATTAATACTGGAATATGGATAAAATCAATTTGATTGCATTACATTCCTTTTTAACATCAACTATCCTGAATAAAAAAAGGTTTTAACTTTGTTGATGCCAAGGATAAGTTGAAAATAGGAACAATGATGAAGAACCTGAGATAATCACAACCATATGCTTAATATGGGAAGGAATGACAGAAACAAGCTATCCCACAACTCTTCACACATATCCATATGGAGAATTTGAAGTAAATAGAGAGTTAATTTGCACAAAATAACTTCCAAGAGTAAATCATATAATAAATATGATAATCCCATAGTCACACAAGATTACAATGCATGCCATGAAATATGAAAGATAGACGATCATATAAAATCGATTTTACACAACAAGGGTCAACAACAACATATAATGAGTGAGAATAATATCATACCAAGATAAATATTGAGCAAAATATGACACCATGTTAGAAACATCATCCTTATTAGAAAATTGAGACCATGTTAGAATATTGATCCAAAATTTGATTAAATAAAACAATGATATAACTTATAGATATGAAAATATATTCATCAAGAAACTAAGTCCTAAGCATAGGTTCATTTCTTGATGTCACCATTACTATACTAGAGATCCATGCCCTTGAAAATTTCAAAATATCTTCCACACAAGAAGGTTAGAGACAAGTAAAACATGAACAAGACAACCTATGTAAACATGATGAATAAACTAAGAACATAAACCCTAATGCAAAGAGAACAAGAATCTCATGACAAGAATTTTAAGATAAGAGTGAATAAACAAGAAAATTCTCTCTAATGCCAAAAATTCAAATGACCATAACTCAATCCATATTACTTATAATATTTGTTATCACCTAATTTTGGTATTGGAGCGGTCGTTCTGCATCCACCTACACATACAGGACAAAAATTTGGGCACTCTTTCAAAATATATTCACTCTATAGTCTGTGTGATCGTCACCAAAACCCTGAAAAATAGTTAATTTTAAATTAGTAATATCTCCACTTTTTGGACTCCAAATGAGACAATGTTTTTTTAATCAAGTATTTTTGTGAGGGGAAATCATATCTGGAATTTATTTCTTCAAAACGTGTACTAAAAAATTTAGAAATAGATTTGAAATTCGATGCCCAATTTTATCTTAAACATTTATCCATAAGGATTAGCGTTTGAAAAAAAAATCAAACATGTAGAAGAAGGACCAGATCTGAAAAAATACCACATGGGTATTATAAATTGGATGTAAAAACTACAAAATATGGAGGAACCAACTCTTAAATACAAAGAATCGTTTCTTTTGAAAAAATTCAAAGAATTGCCGAAGAAGGTAGAGCATAGAAACTAGCACCGATAGGTACACATTAGAATATTGAGAATATGCATAAACACACACAAATACATTTAAACTAACATGTAAATCAATAGAAAATATATACTAGTATAGCCTTTTATCCATACAAGCAACAATAATCAGGTAAGAAATAAGAGACAAGAGAACAATAGAACAATGCACTTGATATATGTGGCAAAACCCTAAATGGTGAAACATCCACATAAGGCTTGGTCTTCTATAATCGTCATAAATGTCTATCTTACAATACAAGACGTCTCCACATATGCATCACTCTCCTTCTCCACACCATCTCACAATCATGTGTGTACAAATGACATACACAACATGTGATGTATGATTTCAAAATATATCACGACATACCCAAAACGGTCTTCTTCACCTCTGTTATATACCAAGTGGCATGGAATATTTACATCCCATAACACATGTGGGATAAATAGTTTTCCACCTTTCTTATATAAAGAATGGTTATAAGAGATTTAATTACATGATGCATATGGGATAACTTTATTCTATAATATTATAGTTAGTTGTTCATTTTAATGATATTTCACCAACAATACCACACAAGTCATCATTACATATTCTTACAATAGGGAAGGCAACACTACTTCTATTCAACCCATTGTGCATCCCAAGTCCAAATCTTGTATTCCTTTGGATTCAAGTCTATCACTTCCCACAAAACAATTCCTTAGTCATAAAGAAATATTTTTATGGAGAATCCAAAATTTACCTTAATATTGACAACATCAAAAAATTTCTTGAACATTTAGAATATAATCTTATTATAATTATTTGTATTCCAAACCATACTAGTAATTAAAAAAATTAATGGTGATGAACAATCATGCTTGAAAATTGATCATTGCTAGTCAAAATATAAGAAACTATTATATCTTGATAATGTTTCCCAGGAAAAATATGAATCACATAGATTTGAATCTTCATATTTGAAGTGGAAAAGGATGATGACTAAAGAGATTCTATTATGTTCACAATATCCTCTTTACTTATGATTAATTAATCCTTTTTCATTATTATTAAACAATTTTTTGAATACGGACATATGAAGCAATAGTTCATGCATTAATAATAATCAAATTAATTATAGATATTAGTGATGATGATAATGTTTTTCATACCCCAAGTCCAAAAGTGTATATAAACAAGTGGAATAAGCAACAAAGTTGCTTAGTACCTGCCTCCTCAGAAGAGATTGAAAATATATAGCAATAGGATAATTTTGCTATAAAAATATATGATAAAACAAATATAATTACAATTTGAAAGAAATTAAAACAAAAATGAATTAAAAAATGTCCATTTAAATACTATATAGGTTATTGCAATGTAGCATAAAACAAGCATATTCAAGCTTCCTTACATACTTCTAGTAATATTCTTGACTTATGTTATAAAAATATGCAAGTTTCTTTATAGACTAGCATAAATAGGAAATGAGAAATAATAGCTTATAAGACTATAAATTAATATCATTGTTGTGAGAATAGTTTATTTATATTTTATTATAAATTTATAGTGAGATCTTGTTCTAATTAGCTAATGAAAAATGTTTCTCTAATTTTTTAAATAATTTTTAAAAAAATAATAGTTTTAAAATCAATAATGTTTTCTCTATAATATTTATAAAATCTTAAAAATTAATATTTGTCAAAGTTTTATAAAATGTTTTAAAAAAATAATATTTATAAAAAATTAAAAAAATAATAATATTTGTAAAAGTTTTCTCAATTTTTATTTTGTCATTTTTTAATAATTTTTTATCCATACAATTATGTGAGATCAATTGAGAAGCATGCCGTGATCGTTGAAATTTTTTGTTCATAGTTTATTCAATTTAGATTGTTTAAACGTATATCAAGTTCCCTATAAATCTACACGATTTCTCGTCAATGAAGCACCGGATTTTAATCTTTGTTTAATAGCAGTTGTGCCCATCCTAATAGATTAGTTGTGCCTATCCTACATGGCACGCTAGTCATATTTGTTTTTTAATTATTGTGCCTATCCTAATAGATTAGTTGTGCCTATCCTACATGGCACACTAGTCATATTTGTGTTTTTAATTACGCCGTAAGGCGTTTATCAAATGGGAGTTGACTCCCCCAAATAAATGCGTTTTTACGCCCCAACCGTCGGATGCTTTCATCCGACGATTGGGTTAATCTCTTTCATTGAATTTTATCTTTCATTGAATTTTATCAATCTGACACCTGCGATCTGACACCTACGAATCCTTGCTATCTGTCCACCATGCTACTACGGTCAAGCGGTGCAGTCCGCCATGCTGCTGTCCAATCCGCGGTCAAGTGGTGCAGTGCGAGCGGTGCAGTCCGCGCACGTTGTTTTACAGAACGGTTCTACAAGACGAAAATCTGCTGTAACTCTGCCTACACTCACTCCTAGCCTGATTTCTTTCATCTCCCAGCAATCGCTCGGTTAATGAATTACCAGCCCACATCAGGGGGTAAAGCAAGCATCCCACTTCGCTCGATGCTTCACTCAATAGGGTCTCATCATACACTTCTTTACTAGCTTCTCACAGGCTTTTATTCCGAAGAATACCAGTATACTGCGGGCTTTATACGTTTATTACCATTGACGATTGGAAGGCGTTAAGAACCGAAGGAATTCATCTATAGACGGATAACAGCATCAGACTCTTCTTATTTGGCATTGATTTACAGTCTTAAGGCTCAAACGTCGTGAAGGGTTCCAGGTATTTCACAGTCTGTTTATTAGTCTTTGCTCTTATCTGCACAAGCATTGTCCCCTCATGTTTTAGACTTTAATTGAATAAATCAAGAAAAATAGCAGAAGAGGCCAGAAAAACACAATAGAAAACATACTTCAAGATTCAGCTCCGCGTCCTGCACGTCCCTGTTCAAGAAAATTATATGCAATGAACTTTATAATGAAACAAAGAAATTGCCTTCACTGATGTTTGACATCAGCAGCAACAAACAAAGGAAAAAGTCCAATAATAATAACCTATTCAGAGAAAATATCCATTGATGATCAAGTTGATGGGTTTCCAACTTTAAACTGCAAACAAGACGTCAATATTAAAAATAACAATGCCTATGATTGGAAGACAAGGCAACCAAAGGCAACATATCAAAAGTTAAAAATCCACTAACCTCACAACTCATGCAGGAAGGACAAATCCATGAAGCCCAATTAATTAAACCTGCCAGAAGTTAACAACAGAAGTTAGTTAATTCATGTCTTGATTAATACTCTATCCAGTTGAGAAGAGTTTTAACATGTTTACCAATTGCCTTTGAATCAATAGTTTAGAAGAGGCTACTGGAAACATTACATGTAAGATATGGTACTTCTGTTTTCTGACCAACGTTTTAAGCAGCTCCTATGGTACTTCTTATTGCAGCTCTTACATGAGAGCATTCTTGCAGCTTTTTTGGTGCCTTCATCCTCCCCATAAAAGCATATCCGACAGATAGTTTTCGGCAATGATGAACCTTTTTCTTCTAGAAGAGCATTCCTTTTAATAGCTTCCTCAAGAGCCAAATGGGTTTCCTTGTGTTTTCCTGGTCGCATCAGGCCTTCGGCTTCAGGATACTGCAAGTGAAGAAAAAAATGTACAATGAGACAACAATAATAAAAAGTTGTATAACGCCCTTTTGTGAGAAGCCTGAATTCCCCACCTCCTGGTGAGTCACAATCAAGCCACTGAATTAAATCCAACTTACAGAATTATGATTCCTTTGGACGTCACCTTCCGAAATTAATTGCGACATCCCTATTGAAATGTATTCTGACTAGCAACACACACACATTCCAGTAAAATAATGAGCATTATTTCACAAACTACTGGTAGGCAAAATAGGACAGGGCATTCTGTGTGTTGCATACATAGTTTCGTATTCTTCGGTTATGTATATTCGATTAGCAGCAAAAATAAGAGCAATACTTGATGCAGTCAGCTTCATGTTCATATGCATGTAGTCCCTATTCGACAGACAGAACAAGAGTAAACATTTCTTTGCAAGGCTCCCTCCTAAAAAGAGCTTGAGGAATGCCCTCAAGTTTAGACAACGCTGTTCCCTTCCGAACAATGCCGTTCACATTGCAAGCATCTCATTTTTAGTAATAACAATGAACGTTTTTGTACCAAATTGAAGAAGGAAATTGAAAATCCTACCTAATTGGATAATGAGCAACTACCAAATATGGAAAGAAATGAAAAATCCTTCTGAGAGTAGAGAACAATCATCCAGCCAAGACAAGTTGAAAAATATAAACCCTTTCCAAATTGGAGAGCAGATATCCATCCAACTGCAGTAAAAGAGTAATCAAAAGTAAATAAGAAAAGAGCATTTGCATACCGCGCCAGTGAAATCCCCCTGCTCCAGCTTGCGAGAATAGTCCTCAACGGCCAAGGATGCAATGGTTGCTGCTTTCTTCCACATAGCCATCTGCTTCGTCTGCATGGACAGCCGTTCGTCTCGGTCATCGTCAGCATCACCAACCCCTCCATAGATTTTCTTCGTGCTCGTCGTATAATCCCTCCTGGAAATGGAAATCCTGGGCACCAGAACCTCCATGGTTTCCCGTCCATATGTGACAGTCCAGTCAAGATCCCAATCTGAGCTTTTGTTGAACCACGTGGTGTGCATGCATCCCAGGATCACGTGGCTCCCTTGGGCAGCTGGTCGGTGGCCTGCCTGCGTAGAAGGAGAATGGTAGGAGGTAGGGATGGTGCTCACATGTTGCATTTCCGGGAGAAACGGTTATGGAAGAAGCAAAACTCTCTTCGGAAAGGTATGTGCGGAACGCTCTGGAAAATGTGGATACCTTGGACAAATGGGCTCTCAGAAAGAACATTCAGGAGAGGTATCACGCTTCTAACTATATGTTTTACTTGTTTTTATTCATGCATCACAGTTATTTTTATAATTGTTTGTTTTGGATGTGAAATTACCAACACAAGAAAAGGGTATTTCCCACTTAAACTAATAAACAAATGTAACTATTTTGGATGTTGGCAAATTCATTTCCAGGTGGAGTACGCCCTCAAATATCCATCGCATAGGAATCTGCCGAGGCTCGAGGCTAGAAGCTACATTGAACATTACGGACCAGACAATGTATGGCTTGCGAAAACCATGTATATGTAAGATAAAATCCCTGTAATGGTCGTAAATTGTAATTTTAGTTTCCAGTATATAACCATTGAATGAATCCAATGTTGGTTTTAGCATGCGAAACGTCAGCAGCAATTTGTAATGTAAATTGTAATTGTGGGGAGTAGGATGCCATACATTAACAACGGAAAATATTTGGAGCTGGCCAAGCTGGACTTCAATAATGTACAATCTCTATACCAAAAGGAGATTCGCGAGCTTCGAAGGTGCTACTTGCTATCATTTTATTTAATGTTCATTCATATAATTAAGCTTATCTTAGGTACTGAAAGCCAGTACTGTACTTGGCATTGTTCAAAGGTGGTGGAAATCATCCGGTTTTGGAGAGCTCAATTTCACACGCGATCGTGTGGCTGAAATATATTTTTCAATGGCTATTTCCATGTTTGAACCAGAGCTCGCTATGTGTAGAGCCGTTTATACGAAATCTGCCATCTGTGTTGTCATTTTAGAACGCCGTGTTGTGACAGTCCAGTCAAGATCCCAATCTGAGCTTTTGTTGAACCACGTGGTGTGCATGCAGCCCAGGCTCTCACGTGGGCTCCCCTGGGCAGCTGGTCAGTGGCCTGCCTGCGTAGAAGGAGAATGGTAGGAGGTAGGGATGGTGAAGTGATCGAAGAGGAGGACTGTGGGAGGAGTTGGCAGGTGGAAAGGGTGTGGAAAATATAATTTTAAACTGCAGATTGAACCCGGACAATTCCACCACACATAACAGGTACTCCGTCGCTTCAATATTATATTGAGTGTTTAGTAAGATGTATAAGGTAAGCTATTAGAATTATTATTATCGTCTTCTATATTGACATTAACATTTATTTATATACTAATAGACAGGTGTAGAAGGCTGTGTAGATGGAAGTTCAAAATACTTATCCAGAGATTACATATAAATTTTGGAAATAACGACACATAATAAACACAAATATTCTTCTTATGCATCATTTCTTCGATAGTAAGCCAAGTATGTGATCATTAATAGATATTTGGTAAGTGTTGTATGTTAGGGCTAGGGGTTATAATGTTGAGAGATTAGGTTTTATCAAGGTCATGGAATGTGGTTACCGGGACCAGCATTATGTATGCTTGGTGTTAGAAGGATTTTGTTCAACAACTGGGTGTGCATAAGTGGAAGGTTGCGATGCATGAAGACAAGATCTAGCATCTAGTTTGCTTTTACAAATAGTACATCAAAAAGCTCATTGTATGCCGTATATAAGTTCGTCAAAAATATGTAAGTTTAAAAAATGTAGAGTCCTTATATATATATATATATATAGTTTGTTAAAAAACTGAATGAATAAAAAAATAGAAAAAAAATGATTAAACGTGTCAATACAAGGATGTAAGTATGCCTAAAAATATTTTATTAATAAATTGGAATTTGATAATCATTAGTATAAGAAACAATTATTTAAATGTAGAGTCCTTATATATATATATAGATAGATAGATAGATAGTTTGTTCTAAAGCTAAAGGATAAAAAATAGAATGAGAATGATTAAGTGTGTCAAGAAAAGGATGTAAGTATGTCTACAAAGATTTTATTAATAAATTGGAATTTGACAATCATTAGTATAAGCAATAAGATAGTAGATAGATCCATAAACTTATGCAATGTTACTTGATTGTAACATAAGAAATACAAAAACTAACAATCCATTCTCATTTGGATGAGAGAAGAATACTTTTCTTGATTACTTTTGAAAAGCAGATAATGTAATGGCCAATTTATTTAGTAGATAGATCCATACAAATGTTGCATCTACATTGAACAAAAAAAACTAACAATTCATTGTCATTTCGATGAGAGAAAAATAATTTTCATGATTACTTTTGAAATTCTAATAATGTAATGTCCAATTATGTGAAGAATATAATGTTTCTTGTTGTATATGTCCACATCTCCTTGCTTTGCTTACAACACGGCGTTCTTTTATTGCACCCCTAGGTACAATTGCTAGTTAATTACGAGGCGTAATTAACAAATGGGAGTCGACTCCCCCAATTAATGCATTTTTTTTCCCAGCTGTAGGATGCTTTCGTCCAACGATTGGGGTAATTTTCGTTGTTGATCTTCATCTATTGCCTGGGATTTCTTTCAACCTCCCTTAAATGAAAATCAATCGGAATCCCTGCCTTGCGGACACTCTTAGGCGGTGATGCCTACCTCTATTAGAACCCCCTGCCTCCATTGGAACTCAGGAAAACTCTGCTGATGCCTACCTCTATCAAAACTCAGCACTCAGCGGAGGCAGAACTCAGGAACTCTCCCTGCCCTGCCGAACTGAAGAACTCGCCTCTTGGACGAGCTGGTAACTCCATGATTCCAGGTCTTGAATCTCTCTGTATATTTCTTTTGCCCTTTAACATTTAGTTTTCCCGCTTGAATGAATTTAATGAATTTATGTTTTCTCACATGAATGAATTTAGCATGCAGCGAATTTCTTTAACAGATATACTTCAAACCTGTAAATTTGTTAAAAATACAGAGATGTAAATTTGTTAAAAATACAGAAATGTAAATAGTTAAATGTAAAATTCAAATGGAAAGGGTATCATTTTATCCTTAAGTGCTCCAATACCTTCCTGGCCATCAAATTCTTTCATACCAAGAAGCTTCTCAATTGAATCCTCACCTGATTCAAAGCATCCTGTGAACAAATCTGGAATGTCGTAAAATGATTCACCTGCTGTTAACTTCCACCCAGCATTCCCTGGATTCACACACTCACAAATAAAAACTTAATCAATATAATCCACATACTTAAAAAAATAATTTTCTGGGGCCCTGATTTTTGTGAGTCCATAATGGCGAGGCTTCTCTGGCCTCTCTTCGTCTTCATTAGTTGATTGCAAAATAGCAACATTCTAGCAGGACCAAACAGTAGTTGCGTAATCTGCTAATTCTATTTTCATATGATCATACTATATTAGTTAATAGTCTAAATCACAATACCAGTTGTATGCGACCTTTCACTGGGATTCGAAAACGACTCTTGGTAGCTCGGGAGTCCTCGTAGCTAGCATTTTTCTTGGCTCTGCTCCCTCTGGACTCGGTTTCAGGTAAATTCCCCGCAAGATCCACAGATGCATGGTAAAGTAAGGAGCTGTCTCCATCCACACAAGTCACAGAAAATGGAAGCTTTCGTGATGGTGGAGAAAAACTTCCTCCGCTCACACTCAACACTGCAATAAATCCATCTATCCTCTGCACAATAGCAAAAGCAATTCAACCAAAATTAGTTTATGCAATAGATGGAAAGTTCATTGATCTTACAAGCACAAAAATAAAAAAAATTCCAAATCAGACCCTAAAGCTTTGAGAAAGGAGCACTACAACATGGAGAAAGAAGCTATGAGAAGGATTAAATAACCATGCGATGCAAACCATGCAGGCCGCGTTCATAATTTGAACCCCTCCAGAAGATAAGGATGTCGCGTTCATAAGTTGAACCCCTCCAGAGGATAAGGATGTTCCATAAGCCAAAACCCATATCGATGTTCCATGCTTCACCCCTCTTCCACTAATGACTTGCTGGGGCAGACAGAAGAGCAAAAGGGTGAGCTGTGTGAGCTGTGGGCTATGTATCCGTTAGTCCCCAGGGCTCCTCATGTTTGGGAGTGAGGAGGGGGCATTGAGCAACCAACACTCCAAACTATCGATGAAAAAAATGAATGAGAGAGGTAGGTTGTCTTTTTAGTGTATCCTTACCTCCCACAGGTGCTAGCTGATGGATGCCATGTGAACTGCATGCTGGGAGGGATTCATGCAAGAGGACACTTAAAGTAGATGTGTAACAAAATTATTCTATTTTATTTTTATTCTATTTTTGTATTACTGACATTTAAATTTTTTAGAAATTAGACTTTGATGGTGGGAGGATCTGGCGTCCATGGCAATCAACTCCAGCTCCGCGACAGTCCACATTGGCTACTTGAAGTCTATTTTCTCAAACGCTCGCCATCGGTTTGATCTGAGTTTGCTGGATACACACTCCAACAATATTATTATAGATAAAGGAGTTTTCTACAGGCAACAACCTCCTCCACTCACTCATTCAATGAGATCATGGCTTAAGCAATGACAACAGTTCCAATTAGCCACAACTGTTTCTCTTGAACGCACAGCATTTTTGGAGCTCTCTGCATCTTCTTCTTCCCATATCTCAGGCAGAGCTTCTCTAATGTTGTGAATACTTTCAAGGGAAAAATCTGCTCCCTCTATTCGAACCGAAGTGCCCACCTGATTATAACCGAAGTGCCCACTTGATTATAACGTGGAAACCAATATTAAAATTAAAATAAGATTGTACCATTAATGTTTTTTTAACAAAGCCATCAGATCCCATTTGTAGTCATGTGGCCTTACCAATACAGTGTGCAGGCTTGCACTCTTTCCTGCTGCTATATTCCTGAGGGTGTCATCAAAGAAAATCTGCAACAAAACATAACAGACTTAAACTAGGCACTGTGAAAATGGTATGCATAAGCTAAAGAAAAATGGATTTTATGTGGTGTGCAACATGCCAGAATAGGTGATTATGTGATGTGGAATTGCAAGGTTGCCATGATGTTTTGGGAAGGATTACTGCTAAGCTATGTTACCAGAAACGAGAAATGGGAAACGAAACGAGAAACGAGAACGGTACGAGAAACGAAGTTTCCAGGTTTCGCACTTATAAGAAACGAGGAGAGAGAAAAACAAAAAATTGAATTAATTAAAATATATAAATTAAATATCGTGACAATTTACAGATTTTAGTACTGGACTTAGTTCGGCATTTCAAACTCCAAGCTCCAACCAGCTTCATCCAATTAATTTTAGGCTCAGAGCAGACTCCAGGTTCATCCAACCAGAAATTGAAGAATGGAAAACAACTCACTGTAGGTTTAAAGGGGAAAACATAGTTCTTGCGAAATCATAAATTTACCTATTTTTACCTATTTTGCAAATGGATGCCTTTTAGATTGCAAAATTTTTCCTATTTTGAGAGAGGGTTTTTTTAGATCTAAAATTGCATCTTAAAAGTTTTTTCAAATAGACCGGACAAACCAACCAACGTGGTCGATAGCTTGTTTGGGTGGGCACTTCGATTTTTAGTATTTACTTGATCAGTCTACATTTCCTTGTATCTCTTTACTGTTACCAATTTAATAAAATCAAAACACAAAGGTTAACATAAAGAAAATTATTTCATAAAAACCACTTTATTAAAATCAAAGGAAAATTATTTAAACACTTTACACAGTTTGGATTCTTTATCATAGAATAAATAGTGTATTTTTATCCTACCTCACATACCTCCGAGACTTGCAACCTTACCGGCATGAATGGCTCAAGCCGATACAATACTTGATCAGATCCGAATGTCTCTCTCTGTGTGGCGTATGAACCTCACATACCCAGCTAATTACATATATAACAAGCTATCGCACACCTGGCTGGTAGAAGATTTGGGGAATGGGATGTTGCAGCATAAAATTAGTTTCATCCTTAGGCTCATACAACGGAGACCAGTGAAACCGAACAGAAATTGAAACTGCAGCCGCTTAAACATTCAGAAATTTCAGAAACGATAGTAAGAAACGGGAATAAACGCTAGCCGTTTCGTGAGAAACGGTTTTTTACTCTGAAAAACGAGAACGAGCGTAGAAAATGCCGTTTTTCGTTCCGTTTCCGTTTCTGAATCGTTTTTTGAAAGAAACGAGTAATGCCGTCACGTTTCTGGTAACATAGGTCCAGAGCCAATATATTAAGTTGTGTGACAGTAGTGATCCAACAAGAAAGAGATGTGTAATACTCTGATTCATCCTACATACTCCCAAATCATCCACTTGTCTCCAAACTCAGTCCATTTCTAACAAAGAGGGTCTAGAAAGAAATATTATACTTAGCCAGTG